>OU015492.1:196116959-196144459 GCA_907164885.2 Dolomedes plantarius | reverse complement strand
TCTATGATGACAGAAAGGGTGGGAGAAAGCACGATTCTCCCCCTCCCAGATGTCGCCCCTGGGGGTGCTCGGTCAAAACGGAGGTGGCACCAGGGAATGGTGTTGGTTCACTTATACCAGTGCTCCCTAACCTTTTTATCGCCGCGGACCGGTCAACGTTTGATAATTTTACCGCGGCCCGCTGAGAGGGGGGAGGGACGTTGATTGTTTATATTTTAGATTGTTTTGATTTAATAATTTTAATTTAATTGTACTTAAACATGCCTTCAAAATAAAAAACAGTTACACCAAAAAATTAATATAAAGTGATTTAACATTTTAACTCACTAGAACGCTAAATCAATGAGAACCCTGATCTTGTGGCCCTAAGCTGGCGGTCCGGTGCCATTTGATCCACGGACCGGTACCAATCCGCGGCCCGGGGGTTGGGGACCTCTGACTTATACGATGCCCCGTTGAAAGCAACCAATGATTCTCTCTGTTAAAGCACAAATGTCTTGATTGACAGGTACCACGCATTCAAACACCATATCCTTAAAATGCAAACACCATATTCTTAAAATGACCCTGAAATGTAGGTATTTCACTTTTCGAGAAATTATTCAAGGCATTCCCTGAAATTTAATTAAGATGTATCCTAGATATTGTATTTGGCTTAAAATATAACTCGGGGAAATACAATTTATCTCATTACAATACAATTTATCTCATTAGTGCGGCACAAAAGTGCCGATATCACTATGTCTGTATACATTAAAAGCAACAAGCATATGAAAAAGATCTAAAAAAAAAAAATAGTAAAAATAGCTTTAGAGTTACTGAGACCAGTTGGTAAATTATTAAAACAGTTCTTTCCGGTACAGAAAAGCAGAATATGAGTCTCATGATCTTTAGAGTATACTGGACAAATATCAGTAGCTGCAAGGTTGAAGCGGTGCAGGTAGGACTCCGTGACAATATGCCAGTGGCGTAGCGAGGGGTGGGCAAGGGGGTATATCATGCCCCGGGCGCCACTCGCACAGGGGCGCCAAATGGTCCTTTTCACTAATTCTGTATATTATATTACTATACGTTTTTCGGAAAGGGGGGCGCCAAAAAGGTATCATGCCCCGGGCGCCAGTTATGCTCGCTACGTCACTGCAAGATGCCAAATCTTATGTTTAGGAGCGAAAGTGGCAATCCGTCTGAAAACCCTCTCAAAATAAAAAAGTTATTAGGTTCTTTTAGGAAATTAAAACATGCCACTGACCACCGGTGTTCCTCCATGAATCGCACCAGTTGGCTATAGTCTCCCTATGATAACTCGAGGAACATATGAAAAATTTTAAATATAATGTTTGTACATCACTGGCAAATGAAAGTAGGGTGTTGTAATGTAAAAATATTCTTTTATTTAGCTACAGAGCAATATACTCTGCTGTGTAGTCACAGCTAGCTTGTGGATAATGAGAGTACCGCCCTCTTCCAGGCTTTATTTGTAGAAAACACATGTGAAGATAAGTGACTCTGTTTTATGTATCAGAGCAAATCCTACTCTTACATATATCATCTTATCGTGTGGGGTTTTGTTTTTGTAAGTGCTTACGTGTGAATAGCATTACAGTTCTGTTCTTTGATTTCACAAATGAAAACTTTAGATAGATTTTATATTGCACACATAAAGTTAATTAGGTTGCTGTCAGCAACCTTTACTACTATAAGCTAAAATAGATTTATCTAACGCTTAAATCACACTGAATGATGAAAGCTTGAAAATTCATGTTAAAAACATAATTATTCACAACCACCAAAATGGCTGTCATCCAAATCATTTCAGAATCAGTGATACATTTTTAAACAACCTGATACATTTTGCATGAAACACATCAATCATAACGACTGCAGGTTTTGAAGTTCCAAACAAATTAATCAGTCCCATATGTATAGTAAATATTTAGTGTTATTACGAGTAAGTGAGTAATAAAGAAGAAAATTATGATGTACTTATGAATAATATGGATTTTATATTCAAATAAGTTTTAAATATTGTAGAACTTTATAAAATAATGAGCCATGAAATTTGAGTTAGTACAGCAAAATATCGTTTATCCGGACTAACTGGGACCATGGGCAATCCGGACACTCGAAAGTCCGGATAATCCGGGTAATAAGCAAAATAAAAAAGGGTAAGCAAAATAATCCGGGTAATAATCAAAATAATGGGTAGTAAGCAAAATAAAATCCTTACCTAAGCAGACCGTTTATTACGATAAAAAACTATGTTTTAGTATGTCTAGAAAAACTTTCTTAAACTCAAGAAAAAGCATTTTATTACCATAATTTATTGTACAATCTATGCAGGAACTTGCAAGGTATACATAAGATTCGATTCACAAGAATCGAACTTTTGAGTGAATGAATTAAAGAAGCTGCTTGAGATATGCTAATTTTGGCATACGCGTTTGGTATAAATACCAAGCAGCTTGATTTATACAGAGGTTGAAAAAGGTTGTTAAAGTTGATAGATAAGCGAGAGGGAGCTACGAGTTAGGCAGCTCCACGTGTTAACCGGCGCTTGTGCTTAGCAGGCCCACAGTTTACGTGGCAGAACTGCTGGTTTGACTCTCTGCTGGTTTGTGAGTATTTGCAAAGTGTATTTCTATTGAATTCTAATATATATTCCATACAAGTAGTACGTATGCTTAATGCTGTAAAAGCAAATTCTATATGTGCAACGAATTCAATAAACATTGTTTCATGTATAAACTGTGTTTGTATCAAATTCATTTAGAGTGCCACTTCAAATTATATACACCCAAGTCTGGGTAGAAGTGAGCTATTCTCTACCAACTGTACATTGAAAAAGCGAATATTTGGCGTACTTGTTACATTATCGCAATCGAGTTCAAAGTTATTATATAGCGTGAATATTAAATAAAAAAAAGTCTACAAATCTTATCCGGATAATACGGAGATCCAGATCAACGAGGTTTTACTGTATATATAACACTGATTACATTGAATGTACTGAGTATACATTTCAGTGGCCTCTTTTGAAAACATGCATTTTTATAATTATTTTCCTAATTGAGGAATATAATCTATTTTTTAAACTGAAAGCACTCAATAAATACCGTATTAAAGTAAATTACAAGAAAATTAATCGATAGTATATATACTTACATTGCTGAGCACACTGCTCTGGGATTTTTCATGCAATAATCAGGATCACATTTTGGTTTGCAGTGGTTAATGTCTAAAGATATTCCCTTTGGAGCTATAAGAAGGTTTAAATTGATAAGGTTTTAAACTCATTGACTAAGTTATTCATAATTTACAGTTTATTTATTTTATATACACTATAAATAATCTAAAAAACTAATAGTGGTAACTCGTAAGTAGGAGAAATTTGATTAAAAATATTGCTGATCAACATATTAAATATCAGTAAGTGAAGACACAATTGAGAAATTATATTGACTCTAAATTCTAGCGATTAGGTATTAATTTCATGAGGTGCGCAATGCAGAAGATTTCAAAACACAAAAAACTGATTTTTTTTTTCTTTGAGATATTAATACTCCTCATGGATGTATTTTCACAATTATTGAATATCGGTAGAATCATTGAATGTTGTATCTAAAATTATTTTAACAAATACTATAATAAATATAATACAGAATTTTTATGCCAAAATACTTTTAAAGATTATTCACTTTAGGTTTTTTTTCATTGGGGAGAGCAAAAATGTATGCTTGTTCATAAGATTGCTCTGCTCGCTTTATGTGATTCATTTGCATTCTGGTCGTACTATTTGCATATAAAGTTTTATAACCAAAATGCCATTTATACAGAAACATGTCTAAGTTACATCAGTAACTCCCTTGGAGTGTAATTTAAGAAATGCTTTTGGTACGAAAAATAAAATCTCAGCAAGGCGTCTGCAAGCCACATAAAAATAGATTCTTTTTTTTTCCGTTCCTTCACTAATCACTTTAAATTTTCGTCACCATGCAGGATTTACGAGCTTTAGTCCTAATATAACTGGGAAAATAGAATTAAAAGTTTATTTTCTTAATTTTGTACCAAATAATTGCTAACTTTTCAGGGAAACAAGTATTTGTTGGACACTGAAAATAAGTCGATACTTTTATTCTTTCGTTCTCAATGTTTGTTATTCTAAAATGTTTTAAAAGAAAAAGGGGTACAAACAACAACTTTGCACAAAACGAACTATTATGTTAATATCTAAAATCGAAGAATTGTTGGTTATTTCATTCGTGTTCTAATAAGGAGAAATCTTCTACCTTAAGGGGACTCACTACCCTTTAATCTTTAAAACATTCGATTTTTTGAAAAATATATATGTTAAAGCCTGATCATTTATGAACAAAATAAAGCAAACCGCATGAAAATATTCCACTTAGTTCCGGAGATATTGATATTCTAAATATTTAATTTCTGATCAAGTTTATGGTAAGAAAAATTTTAAACTCCTTTTTCTCAAAATGTAATTTTGCATCATTCCGCAGCTGATATCTCAAAAACTATGAAACATAATTCCATGAAATTTTTATCACCGCATAATCATGTTATTTTATTGCGTCTGAACAAGAATTATTGCAATCACTGCACATTTTGTTATTTTTTCAGGGGTAATTTAATGCAAAAATTTAAGGAAATTTTAAGTATATTTTGAGCAGTTTTAAAAAGTTGAAAAAATATTTTAATGTTGAATGTTTTATGTTCAATTGTATTTATGATTATTTATTTTAAATATAAAACAGGAATTATACATTTAAGTGTAAAATTAATTTCATAGTTCTGCGCGCAAGCCAGTATACAATAAAAATACTTAAAAAAACAAGGTATATCTAAAGCATTTAAAAAATAAAATTATTTAAAATTATTTTGAGAGTTGAAAATGTTTTTATTAAAATAAATATATCAATTTTTCATATACGTAAAATTTGAAAAAATTGGGAGTAAATTGAAATAGTTACAAAGAATCAAAAAGTATGAAAATATTCCTTATTTCCTCGACTTAAAGACCGTGAGTCCCCTTAACCCTTCGGTGGGAACATGATTCTTTTCCCGCTTAGTGGGAACATTTGCCTGGAAGGCAGATATAGGTGGAATATCTCTTTCCCAGGTATTCCTAACTAGAAATTCAGAGAGTATTTGTGGTTTATTACATTTCATGGTAGCCACAATCGTCAAGTCATTTCTCTTTAATTCTTGAGTAGCTTCTATTGAACAGAACCAATTATCAAAGGTTATATTACGGTTCGTTTTGTAGAGACACTTAGTCGAACGAGTGATTGGGTTGGGATTTTTTATTTTTGCTCTGATTAATCTAATTTTTACCTTAACCATAAAAGGCTGGCGTCACTAGACACCCTTCCACACTAAAGACAAGATGTTGACTGAAGCATGTGTAGACTCACAGTACCCATGGTCGAATGGTGGGGGGGACCAACGTTGAACAAAGAAACCATAGCTGCCTGAGAGGCAGATGTTAAAAATATCAATTTAGACCAGGAGGTTTAAAGTTTGAAGACTGGCAACAGCTAGAATTGAAACACTATTTCTATTGATAAATGTCAACAAAGCTGTTTAAAGCTCTCTTAACAGAATTTAGAATAATATCTAGGAAATAGAATAATTTTACAGTTCCCGATATCCTCATATATTAAGACTTCATGTAGGAAGATGTATAGAATGTGATATAGCTTCGTGAACTGAAGTGGGTTTAAAACTTCTGTAAAATAAGACCTATTAGCTTGTTAACTTTTTTGCTAATCCTAAAATGCCTTGTATTACCAATAGCAATAGCAAAAATTTCTCTACATAAGTACAGTAAAATACAAGTCCTAAGAAATGTATTTGCAAAGATGCAAAATCCTGCGCTCTCCTCAGGAATACATATAAAATAAAAGTTATACCACTCAAAAGAAATTTCATTTGCTATTTTCGAGTAGCATTAATTAACTGAAAGTTAAATAAAACATCAGGTTCTAGGTTCAATTAAATTTTAAAGCATTTTTAATCATGAGATAATGCGGGTAAAATCAGAAAAATCACAAACTTGAACATATTTTTTAAAGTTTTCTCCCGAGGCACCATAGGGTAGTCTAGAGATTCTGAGAAGAGAGAGAAAAGTTTTAAGACCTTAGTAAAAAAAATTCCCATTTTTAACCACATGCAAATTAAAAATTCTTTAAATTTTATTTCAAATGCAATTAAAAACTACCAGCGAAACTTTCAAGCAGTTATTAGTAGGTGGTTTAGTATAGCACACTTTTTTTAAATAAAAGCTTTCTTTTCGTTAATTTTGTGCATGCTTCTTTTACTAATCTAAATAAATAATTTTGAAAAATGTATTCAACTAGGAAAACTAAATTTCAAAAATATAGCATTAAATAAATTCTGCTATAAAAGGTATTTTAGGTTTGGTTGGTTTGGTTTGGAGTGCCACGGTCAACTTTTTACTACACGACGGCTAATAAGACCAGGACCTACAGTTTAAAGCCGATTCCGAATGGTTGCAAACATCCATGCCAACAGTGGGACTCGAACCCACAGGATCCGAACCGAAAGCCAGCGCCCAGGAAAATTCTGCATTTACAGCAAATGCAGTTTCAAGCGTCATATTAATGAATAAATAATCATTTCTATAAATAAACGGTTGATTAGAAGATTTAAACTGTTACCTTAGACTTCTGCTTTCTTCAATGAAATATTTTTTTAACCTTTATCATTCCTAAATATTAGAAACATAAGAGAAAAACTCACCTCTCTTGCATATTCCCTTATGAACTTTGTACACGGTTTTTACGCCTTCTTTCAGAAAAGTTACTTCGGTTGGTGGAAGAGGCTCGCATATCAACCCTTTCTCGCAGCGTCCCAAATAGTTGTGTTCACCACCACATTGTTCGCTCTCGACTTTGGCACAAACCCTGCAGCATCCGCAGACTCCAACAGTGTAACCTCCTTTGCAGTGTAATCGCTTTTTCCGGTGTTTGTAGCAATGCAGTTGCTCGCACGGAGGACAATACAGGGGATCTTTCGTAGTATAGTACGATCGACGGTGCTTTAAGAGCTCCGGAACAGCATTTTTGTGATCCAAGGAGCTTGTAAGCGTTTCAGTCACGATTTCAGTAACCTCGGCCGCTGATAAGAGTTGAGCTAAAGTTACTACCAGTAAGACATTCATGCTTTCATTCGGCGGCTAAATATGATCTTGAGAATTCTCTGCAAAATCTTGGATATGTAAGAATATGAATATTAATTCATCAATTTCCAGTTATTAAGTCAGAGGGACTCCCCAACCAGACTAAGTTTCGTGAAAAGAGATAGAAAAAATGAAGGAAATGTAAAATTATTATCATCAGAAATTTCTAAACGATAAATACTACTACCATCAACAGAATCTTATTCGGTACCTCATATAACAAACAAAATTTAATAAAGCAGATAATACACTATTACTAGTTTGTTTTTAATAATAAATGTCATTTTTTTATCTCTTGTAGTAAATCCATTAATGTTTCCCCTTTATAGTTCAGTGCTTCCATTTATATCCAATCTATTTGTTCACTGGTTGCTCTGAACTTTTATTTACAACTTCGGTCGATATTGCTTTCATATATTTATACATTCAGAAAATATTCCCCCTGAAAGGTAGCTAGTATTTTCCTCAAAGCATTTACGTAAAAGTTCTCCATAAAGCATGCCTTACTTAAGGCTTAAAATGAATGACTCAAAAAATGAATGCCCTAGATAAACGTAGCTTTGGCGGGAAGTTCTTGCGAGTCATTCTTCATCTTCAGAAAAAGATTTTAATTTCTAACAGGAAAATTTCGTTCACTATTATAAAGAAATATTTTATATAAACTTATGCAAGAGACGTCGCATTTCTCAAATTACTTTCTCTTCTTTGTTTTGAACAATTTGCCATCTATTTTCTTCAAGAAAGTCAATACTGAAAATGAAAAATAGGTTTATATCAGAATAAAATATTTTTCTGCATGAATTAAACTAGATAACACCTACAAATTAGAATATAAAATTATTCAAATAAATTTCGTCTTTTAGTTCGCTGTAAAAGTTCTCAGTATATTCGAAGGTACAGAAATGTATGAAAGAAAATAAAGTCATCTTGAGATAACAATGAATGCACTACATTGTATTAGAAGTTTGAAATGCACTCTCTAACTTGAAAATTGTTCGTAGCTCAAACGAAATAGTTTAAAATATTCACGTAGAGAGTAAAATTTCTCTATGCAGGTTCAATGATATATTTTTTTAAAATTCATAAAATTTATTCTTCTAGCTTAAGGGAATTAAGATATGCAAAAAAATGTCAACAATATTGCTACTATACGTATCCAATTATTTACTTAGAAAGAATCTTAACTTATTTTTTGTCAAACTATGTTGCCAGACATTGATAATGAAAACAATTTGAGTGTAGGGAGAACATGTTATATAATCTATTTAAATTCTTGTTTTTTATAAATTATTCATATGTTCGTGCGGATTTTAACTTCTGTTTTAAATTCTGATGTTGTCAAGATAAATTTTTTCACACAATTACGTCAGTCTCTTGGTAATAGCTGTAAATTTGTTTGATTTTACTTAAACATTTATAATAAAAAAAAACATGAAATCAGACATCTAAAAACGTAAAAAATCAGAATAGGTAAGACTTCTGTTAAACGTAATTTATAATGTACATTGTACATTAACCATAACAACGTAATAGAACTTACTAAAAAGGATTTTAGTATCATAACATTAGAACAGAAAAATTCAAAAGAGATCGGCTTTTTTTATCTGAAAAAACTGAACAGATTGAGTTTATGAACCGAAAGAAGGACCTTTAACCTTTCATGCATTGTATTATACTCATTTTAAATTGTCTTAAGTACACGGCAACTGGTTAAACTATCGTATTTTTAATTCCACACCTCAAAATTTGACTATCGTATGAGTAACTTACATATACTGATCTAGTTTTTCTAGATTTTCTTTGATTGGTTAGAAACCACGAGGGTCGTTTGATACGTCCGGGCAAAGTCCGCTTGATAGTGCCACTGCACTGAAATTGTTTTTGCTCACACATTTAGCATGCTTCAAAGCTACACGAGTCAAACTGTAAACAGATTCTATGCTCAGCCTGTGATTGACAGCAATTTTAGTCTGTCAACTCTTGTTATACTCACATAGTGGTGAAAAGCGAGTTCCGCCTGTTGGTAAAATATTACTTTTTAAGAGGCAAAACGGCTGCAGAAACTAAATCCAGGCTTGACGATATTATGGCGAGTCTACATCTTCATTTAGAATGATTTACCGGTTGTTTGTCAATTTTTGTTCTGGCCAAAGAACCACAAGTGAGGTTGAACGTTCTGGTCGTGTGCTGAGGTCAAAACGCCAGAAATTATTGAAATTATCTGTGATATGGTGATGAAAAAAGAAGATTAAAAGTGTGGGAGATCGCAACAGAGCGTGTACATAATACTTCGCATGTATATTTGGATATGAGAAAGGTATCATCTATTATGTAAGGTATTAGATAAATAACTCTTCTTTTTGCGGAATTGGCATGATAGATATCAACACACTCAAACTGGTTTAGGAAAATACATTCCCGATATTTGTGCCCACTTTCAAATGTGTGTACACATTAGTATATTTTTAAATATTTTTCAAAACATATTCAATAAACTCATACTCATTCATGCATTTTAATTTGGTAAGAAAACTCCTTCCTACGATTTTGGGATTTATTCGATACTCAACCACCATTAATAATTTAAAGAACATAATCATGAAATTGCGTAAATGGATAGCTAAATTAAATAACTCTCTCTATCCAACTGTATTATTCTTGTGGACCGTAATACAGTGTAATTTGACATCGTTAAACAGAATGCTTGCATTAGTTAAAGATCGAAACAATAAATTTTATGCAAAGGTAATGTCTGTGACTTTAATTCGCAGTAAAATCGGGTTAAGCATCATATATTTCACAATTTCCTACAATTTCCAGAATGAGCAGTCTGCTTGTTTCCTCGATTCTGCTTTAGAACCGTATGAGAAGAAAATTGGATTCTCCATTTAGCAATAAGAATCATTCTAGAAACCAAAAAATAAATAAAGATGTAAAAAATTAATCATTTCACAAATTAACCATGAATTATTCAGAAATACTACGTGGCGTTTATGTGCTATTACTCGGGTGATGTGATACATCCTACTTTTTATATTATCAGATATGTACTGAGAAAACATAGTTAACAATTTGTCCTTAAGGGGACAAGGGGCCTTAAACCACCATTTTTTTTATTTTTAATTTTTAACTCTATATACAAAGTGAGAATAATTTGTATTCTTTTTCAGAACGATTGAAGACCCTTAGAATTCAAAATAAGAATTTTTTGGGAGAATAATGCCTGTTTTTCAAAAATTTTCTCAAAAATGATAGCATTTTTCAAAATGCTCCATGTGATTTCCGAATCATTGAAAAACCTTAATTTTTTTAATTTAAGTTAACCATATATGTATAAACATAATTGTGCATTGATTTTTACCTTGTATAAATCTAAAGCCATAAATAACCCTTTTTTTCTACTTGTTATTATTATTTTTTTGGCTTTATTTCAAGGTCTTTAAACTTGATAAAAATATTTGTGGTTTCAAACAATTAGGCCCAATTTTGTTACCAACACTTCAATAAACAATCTTGAGAAATTTGGAAGAAATCAGGAGAAAATAAAGCCGCATGGAGAATTTTGAAGAAGTCCAGCATTTTTGAAAAACTTTTTGAAAAATGTGTCTTACTCTTCCAAAATACTTCTATGTGAATTCTAAGTGTCCTCAATATACCAGAAAAGAATATTAATTATTCTCCTTTTGTATGTAGAGTAAAATATTGAAAATTTAAAACACAAGGTTGAAGGTCCCTTGTTCCCTTAAAAGTCAACGATAATCAATAAAGATATGAAACATTTCTGTTCAAAAGTTATCAGTGTATATGTTTTGGATTTTCTGTGGAAGAGTGGAGAGAGAAAGTTTGGAAGTATAAAGTAAATTTTGCTCAGACATATCTTTACCAAAATAAAAGTGCACGTGTGAGAAATTTATAATTAAAATGAAACATACAATACACAGTGATGTCGCATAAAGTCCAAAATACAACAGAGTTTTAAAATATTATATCAAGGTTCATGTTGTATCATTACTTGTAACAAAATTTTAATGTCAGAGCATTGAGTTGAATTTATGATGACATGATGCGATAATGTTTTGAAGAGAGCCTGAAAAAAAATATGATTTTTGAATTTAGGAAATTGATCAATTGAGAGATATAAGAGCATTACCTAAATATCGAAAGGTGACGGGGTTTCTTTGTGAAACATTGAAACTGTCACAAAACAACCCTCAAGGTCAATCCACTTCCTCCAGCCGCTCAATGTTGCATTTTTCTGTCCTCTAAAATACCACTGGAGAGAAAGAAGTATTGACTATCTGGGAAAAAAACTACCCGAAGTAGCAGAATGTGCCGAAAGACGAATTTCCTCATATTCTCAAAGAACTGATGGCTGCCCTGGTCTCTTTGATGTCAAAGATATAGATAAAGATATCCAATATTTGTAATAGGTATATACGAGGCATTTTCGGAAAGTAAAGATACTTCACCGATAGCGGCAAAGGAAAAGTTTCTGTCAGCCCGTTGGCAACACGGACTGTAACCTTGAGCATTTTGCTTTCCCCTCGAGGTCATTTGATATTTTTACGGTGAGTCTTGTTTGAGCAGCACGTCTTTATAACTTCTGCGTCAGTTCAGATTCCCGCCGAGTATGGGATACAAGATCCCCCGCCAAAGAAATCGTGGCTTCTGTTTTCTGCGACAGACAAAGCATTCTTCTGGTTGACTTCATTCCTACCGGCACCACAATTAATGCTGATGCATATTGCGAGACTTTGAGACGTCTCAGACGGGCAATTCAAAATAAACGCAGGGGCTTGTTGACAAAAGGAGTTTGCTTGCTGCATGACAACGTTCGTCCTCACACAGCTCTTCAAACCAAAGCACTACTCAAAAGTTTCTAATGGAAAATTTTAGATCTTCCGCCAAGACAAGTGGTCAGGATGACGAATGAATAATTAATAATTAATATTAATTAATAATTAATAATTAATAATTAATAATTAATTATTTCCTATAATTAATTATTAATTAATAATTATTTTCCTATAATTTATTATTAATTAATAATAATTTTTATTAATTAATAATGAATTAATTATTAATTAATAATTACTTTCCGATAATAATTAATTATTCTTAAGCCCGGACCTTGCACCCAGGGACTTCCCCTTATTCCTTTACCTGAAAACACATCTTGCAGGGCAAAACTTTCACAACGATGAGATCAAAATTGAAGTTGAAATGTGGTTCCAACAACAGGCGGCAAAGTTCTATGACTGTGGAATACAAAAATTTGTAGCCAGACTTAACAAATGCTTTGACAATGTCGGCAACTATGTCGAAAAATAAGGCATGTACCAGTAAGTAATTTGTTATATACATTTAATCAATTAAAATTTTTTCGAATGAGCATGCGGCATTGTATCTTTACTTTTCAAAAATGCCTCGTATAATTGTATATTAAGCTTTTGATAAGCGTTTTACTAACTTTGTGTCAAGAAATTTTTCCTCTTGGATTTCAGGGCAAAATACAGATGTCACAAAGTAGCCCCACTTGACGGGGCAACTTTGGAACACATTTTAACTTTAATTTCTGAATGGTAATTAAAGATCCAGGTTAGCGAAATACATTACTACGTAAGGAAAGGATGAACCAATGTTTTTCAATTGTTCGTTTTGGGCTGCTTTTAAAACTGATCGGCTGGCACAGGAAAAAACTTACAATCCGTCACAAATTAACCCCATCTTACGGTAGGTGTAAATTTCAAAAATTTCATTTTCAAAAGAGTCTCTCTCATAAATGTAATATCGATCAGTTGCTATATAATTCGATTTTTGATAATTAGAAATAAAACTGGTGAATTCCACCCTGAATAAATTAATTACAAAAACCTACAGCTTGAAACATAAGTAAAGTTTAGGAAAACTCATACATTTCTCAAGTGTTACCCTTATTGTATTCATAATAATAGATAATTTCACTTCAAAATGTTTCGTAACAGGAGAATCCTCGAGGCGGTAAAAATAAAATATGTGAGGGGGATGATCTCCTCTTATAGTTTGTAAGGTATACACAAGATTCGATTCACAAGAATCGAACTTTTGAGTGAATGAATTAAAGAAGCTGCTTGAGATATGCTAATTTCGGCATACGCGCTTAGTATAAATACCATGCAGCGTCATTAATAAAAAAGGTGGTTAGGGTTGAAGAAGGTTTATTAAGGTTGATAGATAAGCGAGAGGGAGCTACCAGGTAAGTAGCTCCAGGTGTTAACCGGCGCTAGTGCTTAGGGGGCCCAAAGTTTACGTGGCAGTACTGCTGGTTTGACTCTCTGCTGGTTTGTGAGTATTTGAAATGTGTATTTCTATTGAATGTTAATATATATATATTCCGTACAAGTAGTACGTATGCTTATTGTTGTAAAAGCAAATTCTATATGTGCAACGAATTCAATAAACATTGTTTCATGTATAAACTGTGTTTGCATCAAATTCATTTAGAGTGCCACTTCAAATTATATACACCCAAGTCTGGGTAGAAGTGAGCTATTTACTCTATAAGTTATTAACATGGTACGATAAAACAAAATTATTTACACATTTATTTGACATAGTCAATGTGTCCTAACCCATAATGTTCTTTAAGAAATTACGGATGGTGTGTAGCAGGATTACTATCAAGTTTATCAAAAGCCTTCATGTTGCAATTTAAATCAGGGTAACATGGTGGTCAGGTCATTTGTTCAACATATTCCTACTTATAAAAGGATGTGACCACTTATAATTTACATGGGCAGATATAGTAATGCAAGAAAGTGATCTCCGGGTGGTTGTCCCATAATTTATGACAAAATCCCTGCGAATTTCATACCAGGAACGTATTGTGCTCAAGGGACTGATTTGTCGGTGACAGCACTCTTCCCAAACCACTCTTGTACCTCTACTTGGAGAATCAGGCTATTTAAGAGTTCCTTTTTCTCTCAGTATAGCTTTTTTTCTCAAAACAAATTCTGTTTTATAGGCATCACAAACCTTACGCTCCATGACCTTTAGAAACTGACGTTATCAGCAGCATAAAAAGTCTTATTGTGTGCAATTCTGTTTCGTGAAAACGTTGATGTGTAGTGGCTTGGCAGGTAGCACGCTAAAAGTATTTCAGTAACTATTTTTTATAATATTTGTGTTGTTAAATAATATTGTGTAATATTATGTGCATCATTTTTGGTTATGTTTGTTTGCAGAGTGGCAACATTTAAATCATCTCGTTGAGTGGCAATGGTAATTAAAAAAATCTGATTGGTTTTCTGTTCCTTAAAAAGATGCTTGTTACAACAAGACCAGGAGTAATGTTATTGTATTGATACGTAGATGTTTAAATTGTGCTTGTTAAAAAAATGAATAAAATGTGGTAGAATATAAATATTGTCGTTGTCATTATTATCTGCATTTGTTATTAATCCAAAAAGACTAATAAACGATCTACAGGTTATCGATTTCATGAACATCCATATTAATTCAGTGACATTCTGTCAAATATTTGGAAGCCATTGTGTATAATTAACGACAGTTAAATTAAACCGTACATTCGTAGACTACTTTACTGCGGTCTTCCGTATTGTTCGTGTATTTCAAATCAATTCCTTCGTAGCGTAAATTCCCTAACTTAAACAACAGAATGTAGATTTTTCGCAGTTTCTAGTGTCTGTTCAGAACTCATATAATTCGGAAAATTATATGCTTTTGTCATCATAAGACAATCAGCAGGAAAACTTCTACTCGTACATTGGGGCAATAATCCCTAACGTTCTAGTTTCGAAATTCAGCTACAGCAATATATGCTTCTGTACAAATTTGATGCACAAAACATCACTCAATGGTAAACTTACACATCTCGTCAATTACTTGGAGGTTTCACAATCTCTGCAATATTTGTAGAGCAAATATAAACAAAATTCATTTTATCATGTGAAACCAAAAAAAAATACTGCATAATTCAAATACAGCATATCTCCTTATGGCATTGAGTAGTATATGTTTGGGTAAAGCAACAGAAAACACATGGATAGAGGTCAAAAATTCATCATAAACATTCGATGAAATCATTGAATGCAAACTAAGATAAAGGAAAAAATATTTTAATGAAATAAAAGATCATGTTATGGCAAGGATGAAATCTTGCAAGCTCATATCCATACATGCGATAGAATAGAGTACTCCTAAAATTTCAAATTTCATTCCGGTTTCTTTGAAAATTGAATACTTTTTTCAAAGTCCCAGTAAGTTTAAGGGATTTAACTTTCATTGATATAAACTGAAACCACTGTCTAACAATATACTTTTTAAACAAACAAACACACACACACACACACACACACACACACACACATATATATATATATATATATATATATATATATATATATATATATAGTCGATTCCGGTTAATCGGATCACATCGGGACGCGATCGTTTTGGTCCTAATAACCGGTGGTTCAATTAACCGGAATCGACTGTGTGTGTGTATGTATATATATATATATATATATATATATATGTGTGTGTGTGTGTGTGTATATATATATATATATATCAGTATGTGTTCAAGATCTAGATTTTACTAAACGTTTTGAAGAAATTGCTTTCTTAACTTATCATTTTCGTCCATTCCCAGCTGTCATATAGTTTGAATGACTCCAGATATATGTATTCACAAGAATCAAATCAAAATAAAGTTTTTAAACGAAAGTTTCAGGCTAGCAGGGAAATATAATATTTCTCTCCCTCTCTCATCTCAATATCATATTTCACCATAGGTATCTTTCCCTCGACAGTTGGTATATTTCAAGTGATTGACATTTTCCATTGAGTTCTGAACATTTGAATATGTTTGGGAAAAAGAAGCACTGAACTGACCAAAATTCACAAGTTACTCCACTTTTCTTTAAAAAAAAATCAAAATATTTTTTCATTGATATATGTTGAGTTCTATAAATCTCTACAAACTATTTTTAAACGGTCTCAAACAGTTTATGACAACTATCGCTAACAGACGCTGTATGTGATATCCATTGAAAATGAAACAGATTATCGTCTTATCGAAAAATAATAATCTCTTTATCGAACTGAATACATGCAAAACTAATTATTTTTTTCCAATGCGGTAAACGGTTTCTTGGACATTATCCTTACCACCATATGACACAGCGGTTTTGCTGACCACTTTTCTGGGAGCCCCGTCTAGGTGGACCAGCATTATCCCCTATGGGCCGGTCCCGCAATTTTGAACCGAGTCAAGTGACAAGACCGGAACACTTGACCCACACCTCCAGAGGTAAATTTGAGAACTTGGAGGACATTGCAGCCACGACATATTTTACGTGCCCCGGTCACCATTAGTGAAAACGGCGGTGGATTTTGTCAGCGACCGGCATCGAAACAGAGACGGCTAATTCTACATAATATAGCACAGACTAAGAAATTTAAGAGGATTGGCAATTTTTTCACGAGGTTCGCTTTTATCTCCCAAGTCCAAAAGTTGTTGTCGTTGCTTCTAATGCTCCTTGGCAGGAAGTATTCAAGGTCAGGTCCCTATAGGCCAGCTGCTTCAGGGGTGTGGCTTCGGTTTATAATGGCACCACAAGGGTCGGAGTCTGATTTAGCCAGGTGCCACCTCAATTTTGACCGAACACCAGGGGTGACATCTGGGGGGATCGTACCCTATCCCACCCTCTCTGACCTCGTACAGGGACTTTCCGGTTTATGGATTCAATGTGTCCATATCCGGCTTAGACACGGATGTATTTAACGGCACTTGATGGGATTTAATCCGAGCACCCTCAGCACCAAAAGCCAACGCTCTACCACTAGTCTACCAAGGGGGAGTCCTAAAATGTTTTACTGAAGTTAATAATTACAGAAACCGGTACTATAATGATCTGTTGAAATTGACACATATTTTGCGTTAATAAACGTTAATGAATCATTCTAAAATCTAAAAAAAAATTATCGCTTTGAAAAAATTTTAACGTAAGGGGATTGAAAATATTGAATTTAAAGCTTTATTTTAATATTATCTTTAAAAAATTAGCATTGCAACCATTCATTTTGTGTCAAACTTACTGTGCCCGTGCAAGTATTATACTTTTTAATTTATTACATTGCGATCATACATATGAAGAGACTGGTGACTAAAATCCAATGTCTATATGAATGATGACGACGAAATATATATATATATATATATCTGACAAAAATTGTTTTATTTAGATTAGTGTTTCCCAACCTGGAGTATGCGTACCCCTAAGAAATACGAGAAAGGATGTTTAGAGGTACCTAAAAAAATGTAAGTAATAACGAAAAATTACATATGTCTTAAGTAATAATGTTTATAAACTGCATTATACAGGGTGCTCGGGCTAAAAGTATCCAAAAGTTATGGCTTATTTTTACGGAACTACCCATTAGAATTAAATAAAAATTATTTTAGTAGAAAGAACATCTCACCAAGTTTTAATATCAATAGATCCCGATGTGTGCACCTTTTGTAGCATGACAAACGTCTAAACGGTAATCCAGTTCTCTCCAAGTGTTTTGTAGCATATCAGGAGTTATTAGTGTATAAACAAAAAATTGAAACTGTGGATGAATTGAAAAAGCGTATCATTCAATTAATTCGTCTAATAACTTGGAGAATCTAATAACTTGGAGAATCTAATAACTTGGAGAGTAATTCGTCACTTGGAGGGAGATGGATTACCGTTTAGACGTTTGACGTGCTACAAAAGGTGCACGCAACGAAATCTATTGATATTAAAATTTGATGAGATGATCTTTCTATTTAAATAATTTTTAAAAATTTTAATGGGTAGTTCCGTAGAAATAAGCCATAACTTTTGGATACTTTTAGCCCGGACACCCTGTATTAACTTTAATTACTGTATATTTTGATTATTGAATGTTAATAAGCATTTTCTATACCCCTTCCTATTGCATTCGTTTTTTTTCTATCGTTGTCTCAGCCAGACGTTGGTCTAGGGTGCAGAAGGCAACATTGAGTAATAACTAGGGTGCAGACAACCTAAATTATACTCTAGGTTCCTGCTGTAACTAGAATGTTGGCATTTCAAACCAGAATCTGCCAGTTCGAGTTCCCCGGCCGGGATAAGTGTTAGTAACAAATGAGAATCATGTTATTACTACAGATCATGTTACGTTTATCCCTCGAGTACCAAAATAGTATGACCACCAACCTACCTATTGCGTTGTTCGGAAAGTAATTTCGTTTTTTCCCAACAGAGGACATAATTATACTTTCTAACAGAAATTGTTATTTTTTTCAGCTGATATAATGGCTTATATAATGGAAGCTGGCAACAAGGCTTGTTTGTGAAAAAGTTTGTTTGATTCTGCGTAATAGTTTTTGTTTGGTGCGCTAACAAATATGGAAAGTCGATAGCAGCATTTTCGGCATATTTTCCTTTTTTGCTGTCGAAAAGGTAAAAATGCTGTTCAAGCAAGAAAAAAATTATTCCATGTGTATGTAGAAGATGTATTGACAGGATGCCAGTGCCAAAACTGGTTTACAAAATTTCGTTCTGGCAATTTTGATGTTGAAGGTGCATCACGTTCTGGAAGGCCAATTGAAGCTGATAAGGCAAAATAAAGGTATTGATTGATGCAAACTGCCGAATAACAACTCGTGTGATCGCTGAGAGATTAAATTTATTGAATTCCACCGTTCATGACCACGTGAAAAGCCACGTGAAAAAAATCTCAAAACTCGACATATGGGTTCCACATGTTCTTACAGAAAGAAATTCGCTCCGTCGCATCGACGTCTGTGATTTGCTTCTCAAACGTCAAGAAAACGAATCCATTTTTGAAGCGAATCATCACTGGGGACAAGAAATGGGTTGTCTACACCAGTGTTAAACACAAGAGATCATGGAGTAAAGAACGGGCTCAAAGCACGTCGAAAACCGATATTCATAAAAAAAAATGTGATGCGGACTGTTTGGTGAGATTTCAAGGGAATCTTTTTTGACCTTCTACCGGCAATACCACGGTCAATTCTGAAGTGTACTGTTATCAACTGGACAAATTGAATAATTCACTCAAACAGAAAAAGCCGAAATTGATCAATAGAAAAGGTATAGTTCTCCACCAAGATAATGCGAGACCTCATATAAGTTTGGTAACTCGCCAAAAGCTTTTACAGCTTGGATCGAAAGTACTACTACACCCACCATATTCTTCAGATCTGGCACCTTCGGATTATTACTTGTGCCGGTCTCTACTAAATTTTTTAGACAGCTAAACCTTTACTTAAAATGAGGACGTTAATTATGACTTGAATCAGTTTTTTGCGAGCAAAGATCACACGTTTCATGAGCGTGGAATCATGCTACTGCCAGAAAGATGGAAAAAGGTATTGGACATAAATGGAGAATGTATAATTCAATAAAATATTTATACTCCATAAGAAAATCGCCTTTCATTTTTAACAAAAAAAAAGATAAATGACTTTCCGAACAACCCAATATTATAGTTTCATTTATTTAGAGTTGCGTTATATAAATTTGAAATATTAGTTGTAAGGTTTACATAAGATTCGATTCACAATAATCGAACTTTTAGGGGAATAAATCTAAAGAAGCCGCTTAAGATATGCTAATTGCGGCATACGCGGTTGGTATAAATACCAAGCAGCTAGATTAAAAGAAGGAGCTAGGAAGGGTCGACGAAGTGTTGAGGAAGTGAGAGGAAGTGAAAGGAGTTTGAGAGCAGCCGCTCGAGGCATAGATAGGTTGCCTCAAACCTACGCGAGTTCTTGTTGGCCCAAAGTTTACGTGGTAGCACTTCTGGTTGACTTTCAAAGTATCTGTGAGTATTGCAAAGTGTATTTTTCTTGAATGAGTAGTTATACAAGTGAATATATTGAATTGTATTTCACTTGAATGAATGCTATATATATCTCGTACTAGTAGTACTTATGCTTCATGTTGAAAAGCAAATATTTGAATAAACATTGTCGTTATGTAAGAACTGTGTTTGAATGAAATTATTTAGAGTGCGACTTCAAGATATACATACCCAAAAGTCAGGGTAGAAGTGCAGATTCTCTATATAGTAATAATATTGTTTTCATGCGTTTTGCTAGTATGCTTCAATGTTTTTAAATCTCTCTTCGGGTGTACGAAAACAACAAAAAGAGGCATTGGCACACTAATTCAAGGAATTTGGGTCAAGATTTTAAGACATTGTGACATACACACTAAACCAACATTCTTCTAAGAAAAATGTCGGAGACAAACTATTTTTTATTAGCTATTCGTATCTATAGGCTATCTAATTATTACCTAAAAATGCATTTTATAACCTGTTTCGATCGTTATTAGCATTGATATATCAAAGGAAAAGGAAAAGAAATTTAAATCTTATTACATATGACGTAAATATTAATATCCGTAAGTTCACTAATTTATGAATGCATAATTTCAGCCGCAACATTAAGTCTCTCTTTGCATATGCAGTTAACGGGCATGGCTCGTTAACAAAGATTTATACTATGCTTGACATATTTTTTGTTTTGTTTCTGAGCTTGAAAATAATAAGATTCACATTCAACATTTGCTTTTCAGCAGTTTTTCAAATTAAAATAATGAAAGGAAATCGTTAAATTCAAAGAAAAATTGTTTGTTTTGTTGATGGGTGGTTTTTTTATGCTCCTTTTGATGTTGTAGATAAAAATATTTTCTCTAAAGGTAATTTATTTCTTTTTGTTTAGAGTGAAAACAAAAGAATAAAACAATGAGCATATTTGGACCTATTATTTAGAAAAATTATTCTATTCACGAAATCTCTTTCATTTATATGAATTTTCAGTTGTTTTCAAATGCAGATAAAACTACGATTTCATTATGCTAAACAAAAGTCTCAAAGAATAACATTGCAAAGTTTAGATTATTGATAAAAAAGAGAAGAAACACAGAGGGCAAAATTTCATGTTTTGCACGCATTTCAAACGCACTTCAAGACAGGATTTGAAAAAAAAAAGCTACAAACAAGGAAAAGTTCCCAGTTTCTATAATTTACTATTTTTCCGAGTGATAATCAGGAGCTCCCATCAAAAAGGACATTGCTCATGACAAAAAACCATTTATGAGAACGCTGTCCAGTATTTGGAAAACCACTAGAAATGGGCTCAAAAGAATATAAAAAGTCGAAATAAATAATGTTCATGAAAAGCATTCATCACACTTAAAGTGTCTAATATAACACGAAAAGCTGGAAGTTACGTGCAAGATACTTCATGTCTTACGACCACCTGTAGTTTAGTTAGATACATGTAAAAGAACTGTAGGCGGTCGAAAGTTAATTAGCTTGCAACCCCCGAGTGTTTCAAAATACTTAAATCACCGTGTTGTATAATAAAGTCATAACAATCGTTACTTGAAAGAAAAAGTGCAACCATTACATTTTCATTTTAATGGTTGCAAATGGTTGGAGAAACAAAGGTTCAAAAGTTTAATGGAAGCTTGCATTCTTTAATTTTTGCACTTAGCCTGGTAGTTATTTTGGCGACATTTAAAATTATTCTTTGCGGTTCACACAGTTATTAGAAAGGATCTTATTTTTCTTAAGGTTTTACACTTCTTAAGCATTTTTCTACTAAGCATGAAACTAATGCCATATAATACATGGTATTAAATGTTAACTTACACAAGCTTATAGAAAATTCAACACGACCATCTAGCTTCTTACTATCCATAATAAAAGCTGTTTAGAGTTTTCCACAAGTTTCCTGATGGTTATAGTTTTCCTTCCTCTGGGGTCTTTTTTATTAATAATTGTGTCTTTAATATTATTTTTCTCGCATGTTTTTCTCGCATAATTTTTCTCACATGTTTTGCATGTTTCTGCTTCTTCCACCGCCTCCCATGACGTTTTCTTGTATTTTCTGTTGTCGCCCCTATTTGTATCAAAGGTAATTGATGATCTTTGCATTTATAAACTGTCCGTCCATAGAGACAATCTCCTCGGCCTGATGATAAACTATCAACGACATTAAAACTAGTTTTTATTGTTAGTAATAAGAAGCTGTGGGTTCCTGTTTCAGTATTTAATGTTTTATAGTTTGTTGTTGTTGTTGTTGTTGAAGATGATGATGATGATGATGATGATGACGCAGCAAACAATTTAGAGGAACCAAACATACCTTTGCAACGCTTTAATTCACTCAAAGACTTTCATTATTCACAAGATGTAAATTGAATGTGACAAGTATTGCCATAAAGACTTTCCTACAGATAAGGGATTTCCAAAGTGGGGCCTACCCTACCCTTTTCGAAGGGAGCACTGGAAAGTTGTTAGATTCGGAGCGATATGGTCTTCTCTTACAACTCGAGGAATTAACAGAGGACGCTGGAATGCTAATGCTTCTGTGGAGAGAGAAAATATAAATCGATACCTGAATGAATAAAGTTGTTTTACTGAAAAAAAAATTATAACAGAGTTTCTTGCGGCTCAGTTTGCAAAAATAACTGATTTAGGCTCAAATTTTGGAAGATATATCCTCACATCTGATTGAGATAATAAATTGTAAATCTTCATACTAACAGGCCAAAGTAAAACAAAAAAAAAACCTCTTTGTGTTTCCGTTGTCTTGCTTAGCTGATGGAGAATATTGCAGCTTTTTATAAAAAAAAAAAATAAATAAAATTTTAAAAAAAGACTTCAACGTTAAATAGTCGAACGTGGTGATTTTAGGATTCTGCCCTCTAATTTTGAACCGGAAGGGAATAAATAAGTCTCAACGCATAAAGCTTATCTTCTAATCAAATTATTTCAATAATTAATCGAGGTCAATTAGGTATTTGTGGGCAGTTATATATTTGTTTATAACATAAATGCTTTAAAAATAATGAAATTTTTCTTGCAATATACCACTTTTACCTGACTAATGGGGAAGGGTAGTTAATGGGAAATATGGATTCCAAAAGAAGTTGGAAATCCGTCAAAGTTTCGTAAACGCTGTGATAGATAATAACTTGTATCTGAGATAGATAATGCACAACGAATGAAGCTTTTCTTCTAATCTAATTATTATTTCAATAATTAATCAAGGTCAATTAGGTATTTGTGGGCAGTTATATATTTGTTTATAACATAAATGCTTTAAAAATAATGAAATATTTCTTACAATATACCACTTTTACCTGACTAATGGGGAAGGGTAGTTAATGGGAAATATGGGTTCCAAAAGAAGGTGGAAGTCCGTCAAAGTTTCGTAAACGCTGTGATAGATAATAACTTGTATCTGAGATAGATAATGCACAACGAATGAAGCTTTTTAAATCATAGAGTCAATTTGTGATTAAAATATTTCGTTGATATTGATTCTAGTACTAATTTTCAGTGCAACAGAATGAATTTCCATTTTGTTTGGTTAGTGTTCTGTAAATGCTAGTGCTATCCGAGTTAAGCGAAGGGTCTGAGGAATAACAGAGCTTGATCAATTGGGCAGCATATTAGACGATTACTACACTTCCAAAAATTTCTATTATTCCTCTATTTCGGTGTAATTGGGGTTTTTGAAAAAAAATAGGACATCACAAACAAAAGAATATTAATTGACTACTAAATTCTTCCCTATGGACTCAGTTATTCTGTTACTGTAAAGGTGAAAACTCACTGATTAGTATCTTTAGTAAATGGCGGCGCTAAGAGAACAGGCGAGACAGTGGTTTGCGTTTGTGAATAAATTGTGTTTTTCTGAAGAGCGCTGTGTTTACCTTAATCTCTTTGGAACTCGACTGAATACTAATAATTTCTTTCTCAGAGCCTCATTAAGCTGTATTAACCGTCGGTGAAAGTATCTTAGGCACGATGAGCAAAACTGTACGATAAACACGCATGGTCATGATTTTGTTGCGAGAAAAATAGCAATAGAATTCACCGGTTCACACAGAATATTATAAGTTTGATAGTACACAAAGTTTAAATAAAGCATGCATTTAAAGATAATTTAACCTTCGGACAATTATGGAAAGTCAAATTTATTTTATCATGCATATGTATATTGAAACATATTATTTTAAGCATTATATATATATATATGTAAAAACATTTTCCTTCCTCCCCTAAAATAAATTTCATTTGAATTTCTGAATTTTTCATACATAACCTTATAGATAGTGATATTGAAACATTCTTGCATTGCTGATCACTTTACTATGCAAATTTTATATTTAGAAAATATTTATATATACATGCATGCATGCATATATATATATATATATATATATATATATATATATATATATATATATATATATATAATACGAATACATATATATGCGAACATAAATATAAGATACATATATTTCCTTCCTGTAATAGTATGGCATTTTTCTTTCATACTTTAATACAGAGTCACAACTTGTTCAGTAAAATACATTTTACTAAAATTACATTGATATATAAAAATATTTAAAAGCTATTTTATAAAATTCAAATGTACAATCCTGTGTTCAGCATGCATAAAAGGTTTAAAATTAATAATTACAAGATAAAAAGAACTTTTTATATACCATGTTTTTAAATTTTCTGTTGAATCATATAAACTTGACAATTCTATGTATTAATAAATTCTTTTTTAAAAAATTTTTGATGAATTATCCCATCAACTTGAAAGAAAATGAAGTTAATTGGAAGTTAACTTATGTTTAACTTTTCGTTCCCGTCCCGGTCGATAGATGGCTGCACCAGTCTACAAAACAAAATTAACTGAAAATGAATTCAAATCTGCTTAAAGATGGCTAAAAGTATCAAAAGAATGCATTGTCATCATGTTCTGAGCTATTCTAAAAGTTTCAAATGTCTAGCTAGTCGGGAAGTTAGTTAAAAATCGATTGCAAGATTTGTACGGGACAAACACACAAACACACAAACAAACAAGAAAGCGAGTTAATAAAAACGTAAAAAATAGAGATGTTTAAAATAAAAGCAGTTTAAGTAATTTAATAAGTATATTTTTAAAATACATTAATACGGAGTTTAGTGTGCAACACAAACAAATCAACAACAAAGGATGTTTTAATTTGTTCTTTTTATATAACTTTTTTTTACCTTATCTAAAACAACCTACTCGATCTATTAAAGTTAAAAGTGTCTCCCTCGACTTCTTTACAACCTTTTTTGAGTAAATCTAAACAGAATAAAATTTTTCAAACTTGTCTCAAACGTCGAGTAGCAAAAGTGACGAAAACTTTTTTGAAAAATTCTCGATGGGAATCTCTTTGGGTTAGTTCGAAACCTTTTTTTTTCCAAGTTCTTTATTCTCGGAAGAATTCTCTTTTTATGAAAATCTTACCGTTCTAAGTTTCTTGGATGACTGACATTCTCTCCGAATTCCGTGACGTTTCAGTATTTTTTAGATGGGCATACGATCGGCCGTGTCAGAATTGCTCTAAAATTTCCTATTTCAGAAGCAGAAGAATTACTTTAAAACAAAAGCAATTTGCCATAGTTTATTTGAGGTCGATACGTGAGTAATACGAAACATTTATTAATGAATACACTAGTCCAAATTATTACATACTTATACACATTATTGCGCAATTTTTCTTAGTTGTATCGAAAAAAAAATACGTGTCATATTAAATAGAGTAAATTTTAAAAATTCTGAAACTTTCTTTTAAACTCACATGCACCGAACAAAATTTGTTTCAATAGAAATACTACAATAGAACTTATACATAAATATCGATAGATATATGATTTGAATCCTTTACAAACATATCTTCTGTGTGTGTGTGGCTTGGTACAAGAAGTGCCTAAATCAGTTTTTTCCAAGATGACTTTGTTTGTTCATGTCTCTTTAAAAAATTATTATTTTCAATGTAAGAAGTATCCAAGTCTGCCCGATGCTTTAAAATTGTTTTCTAAGCCATTGTACAGACTTGGGTACTTCTTACATTGAAAATAATATTTTTTAAAGAGACATAAGCAAACAAAGTCATCTTGGAAATAACTGACTTAGGCACTTCTTGTACCAAACCACACACACACACATATATATATATATATATATCATAACATTCAAAACCTTCTTCATAACAGTACAAAAAATCAAAATTTCGATGATAAACAAATTGCGTGTAATGTTACAAATGAAACAACTTGTCTTGCTACTAGCAGTTATTCTACAAAAACTTTATTAAGCACTGCTATAATACAAATCCGATCAAATGAAGGTCAATGGATAAATTGTCGTGCATTAATAGACAGTGTCTCTCAGAGATGCCTCATTTCAAATGCCTTAATGAAACGTTTAAATCTGCCTACTACAAAAACTATTCATAAAATTAGAGGCATCAACAATAGCATTGCAGAGACTTCACTTAAAGAAGTCAAAGTAAAGTCGAAATCTCACTTTAATTTTGAAGAGAAATTTTTCTCGTGAAATCATGGTGTTTTGGCAATAGCATGGGGGTGCTTATGATCGAATGTCAAGGATTGATGCCGTGAGAGGCGCCCACCAACACGAATTATACCATCAGCATCAAGAAAAACGTTTAGGGATATAAATTTATGATTTGTGGGAAATGGTTTGTTCTGTTTGAGAAGATTTACTTCTTTCGAATATTCATGATGTTGGATGATTTTTGCAATATTGCGTGTGATGTAAAAATCACAGACACAATATTGCGTCACAGTTACAATATTGCGTGTGATGTAAAATGTGATTTAATAGATTGTGAAATCTCCTTTGAAGTTAGACATCCTGAGATTTTCTCATTAGAAGGGTTTGAATTGTTTATGAATCGCTTACATCATGCCATAACTCTGGATAGTTTCATAAAGGATGAAAACTTGAGTAAAAATTCGGGAATATTGGTGACATTCGTCACTTGAAAGGCGCTTTCTGATACGGTAGAATTATTTGGAGAAGTGGGTTCTATCTCAAAATGTGTAATGGTTTGAGGCTCCTTCAGCCAAGTGGGATCACTCCACCAAAGTTTATGTGTTAGCAGTTGTGCAGGTAGGATGCCTCTGGATGCACAGTCCGCGGGATTCATATTTCCAGAAATATGATGCTACTTAGCCTCTAGAACCAGACTTTTAATTTTGTTCGCACGATTTAAAGCAAACTGGTTTCCCTTTGAAGGAGGAGCATAAATCCAGCTCAAACCAATTTGAGAATCTGTCCACAGATAGATTTCATGAACTGTGATGGGTAGAGATTCCAAGACTGCACAGCACAACTGAGTAAGTAGAAGAGCTGAACAGAGCTCGGTTCGTG
>OU015492.1:196024459-196104459 GCA_907164885.2 Dolomedes plantarius | reverse complement strand
GAACTCCACTGGACCTTAACCCTATGAGGGGTGCCATTTGCACAGTGCACATGCCTAAATCTAGTCATTTTTTTTTTACTTGCATTCAATGTATTCCAGTTTAATGAGCAGAAAAATGGCTAGTACTGCCATCTGTTATCAGTTTAAAGAATTAAAAACATTTTGTAACCTTTCATTTGAAAAAATTTCAAGATTCTTTCGGTTAAAAAAAGATCGGGAAAAACTCTATACCGTTCAAACGTTGGAGTTTGTTGCCCCTGAAAAGGTTAAACAGCACACGGGTCCTCCCAATGCAACCAATCACAAGCAGTTTCGTTTTTTCTCTTGTCGATGTTTGTGCAATTACAATCTGTATTTCTGAAACCTTATTTATACTTGTGAAATTAAAAATGAAAAAAGTACAAAAATAATAAAACATAAACCTAATGAACCTCTTTTTCTAATTTTTTGTTCCTATTCTTAGTCAAATTGCTATCTTTAAGTGTTTTATGTTAAATTATTAGTATTATAATTATATTGTATGCTGCATGTTATAGAAAAAAAAATGTGAAGGAAGTGGATGAAGAAAATCATTCTTTTAAAAGGGATCGATGTAGGAAAAAACTCGGGAACAACCTGATCCACACCCATTAAGGTGACCTCTAGAATGTCATCCCTAAATTCTTAAAGAGACGTTATGAATAAAAGAGTAGAACAGCGACATTGTTCCATATCCAAAGTTCTTTTAAAAAGATAGAATTATCTTAACTGAATGGAAAATAGCAAGCTAATAAATATCGGTTTCTTACCAAAAATAAATAAATATTTTTAGTTGTTTGAACTTTTGCCACAAAAAAATGTTTTGTGATCTGCATCCATTTAGCCATTTCACACTTTTCCAGAAAATTAATTTTTTACACGACTCCCCTACGACTTAGAAGTCAAAAGAGGCTAAAAAAGTCATCTTACGTCGAAGGCTTGAAGTGTACTTCAAAATCAAATGTATCTAGTTCGTAATAGCATCAAAAGAGACTAGTGCCTTTGTAAAACAAGCAACGTCATTTTATTGTATGCTTTACGGGGTATATATACAACTCTTTCCCAATTTATGTTCAGCCAATGCAACCGAATAAAAAATACTTGTTACGTTAGATACATTGATGCTTTTCTTTTATTGCATCAGCTATAAGCACCATTGCTCGCTTTATTTTATTACAATTGTTCATGTTATTGTAAATCTTTATTGTAAATCACGACCGTATCTAAGTATACAGTGTTCTCACCTATAGCCATTACAACCCCCTGAACTTCTAAACGGTGACAGATTAGGCCATAAAGTTGGTGTCTAGGTATAGTAAAAAGGCTATGCACTACTCGATGAGACAACTTACAACTCCATCTATCGGCAGATTTTGGAATTAGCGTTTTTATCTCAAAAACGGTACGAGATACGGGAAAAAAGTCTATTACAAATGCTGTTGTTCAACATCATCGCTTTAGTACGAAAAGACACCTTGCGCACATTAATACTTAAAACAGAATGTAAAAAATGAACATTTGTTTGGTCACGATTTTGAAAATTGTCATGTCATAAAGAGTGGAAGAAAGAAACTGAGACACTTCCCTATCTTCAGGATCATTTATTTATGTTGCTGAAAATGCTCTGCATTATCCACTATACATATTTGCACTCTTAACTGGATTATTTAATCCGTAAGGTGGTCTTTTCGAGCTTCGCTCGCGTTTCTCGATGCCACAGTGTTGAAAATCATGACCAAACAAATGTTCATTTTTTACATTCTGTTTTGAGTATTAATGTGAGTAAGTTTTCTTTACTTACTAAATCGATGATGCTGAACACTATTTTAATTGACTTTTTACTCGTATCTCGTACCGTTTTTGAGATAAAAACGCTAATCCCAAAATTTGCCGATAGATGGCGTTGTAAGTTGCCTCATTGAGTAGCGCATAGCCATTTTACTATACCTAGACACCAACTTTATGGCCTAAGCTGTCACCGTTTAGAAATTAGGGGGGGGGGGTGACGGATATAGGTGGGAACCCTGTATTTCAGTCTTTATACATTAGCAGCTAAGAAACAAACAAACAAAAAGTACATGCAATTCTTAACTGAAGTTGAAATGTAAGAAATTTAAATGTGAATATTTTTACTTAATGGATCATTTTACTCGCAGTTTTGTAAACATTTACCTGAAAATTTTGAAATTTAACTCTGTACTTAGAGCAAAAGTCTGTTCAATTGACCATAGTAAAGATGGGGATTCATTCGTCTCAACAAGTCAAAAATTAAGATTCCGAAAAAGTACAAATCCCCAGATGCTTACAGACTACCAAAATCAGAAATAAAGAATGCTGGAAGATTTGAAAGATATTCTGTTTCGAGTCTTTCGGTCAAAAAACATGCTATTTGGTTTCAAAATACTTGCAATTCTGAGTAGTTTTTCTGAGTAGTTCTGAGTAGTCCAACTTAAAGCATGGATCTCATTGGACTAAATACTGTTGTTAATAACAGTACTATATTTTTGTGCTTTAGGATTAAATATGAATTGATTGCTATGAAATTTAATGAGTTTTAATGTATAAATAAACCTTTTAACAACTAAAAGCGTTTTTACTGCAGAAAATATAATATATCTTCTTTGAATAACAATAACTATTTATTATGCCTGATAATTATAACCGTAAAAGATTCATAAAAAAACGTAATTTTCTTAAATTTAATGTCTAATAAAAGTTTTACTTCGTTCATATAACTTTTTAGACAAACTTTACTTTTTTATGGAGACAAGCAAAGTCGTAATACAGAGGTAATTTTGACATGACTATGGATTAAATGGGTGATCTGTTGCACTACAAGAATTATTTTGTGTGAGGTCTTGCTCCATGCGTTATATTTACATTACATGCTATGAAAATGAAATAATACTCTTGAAAAACTGTCTGAAGTTCATGATTATATTTATTACCATCAGAAAACACCTCATATATGCAAAAATATTTCTCCTTGTAGACTGAATCATGTTGGAAATTACGTAACTTTTTTTATAGGGAGATGTAATAGGTTCGAACTTTTGAGAATTCAGAAAGGAATGAGTGTGAATCCTGTAAATACTACCTAATATGACATTAAAGTTGCAGAACAGATGGAACAGAACCATTGCATCCATTTAAGGAAAAGCATTGATCTGAACGTCCCTGGTTCGATGCTCGTCGCTGCAAATCCACCGCCGTGTTCACTAATGGTGGCCGGGGCACGTAAAATAGGTCGTGGCTGCAATGTCCTCGAAGTTCTCAAATTTACCTCTGGAGGTGCGGGGTCAAGTGTTCAGGTCTCGTCACTTGACTCGGTTCAAAATTACGGGACCGGTCATTTAGCCAAGTCAGCCTCCGATCCTTGTGGTGCTAATTCAAAACAGGAGCAGCCCCTTTCAGCCCAATAGCCTAGTACAGGGGTCCCCAACCTTTTTGTAACTAAGAGCACATTCTAAAATACCGGTCGGACGGCGGGCACCATTTATTTTTTCAAGGGGGAATTTATAGGTGAACATAGTTAATAATACATACACATAATATACACATAATTCCAAACACATACATACACATAATTCCAAAAATATAATTAAACATAAAAAAAATTATTGTTAACATTCTTGTGTAAAATAAATTATTACTAAATAATGCATACAAAATCTACAAAGTATAAAAATTCTTTATAAAAAACGCCATTTTTACTTTTGTGTGGTTAATTATTAAAAATAAGAAAACTTTTACATAGCATTTTATTGAAAACTGAAATATTTTTTCGTGGTCGCACAGCGGTGGGCACACGTAAAACGATCGGCGGGCGCCATGGTGCCCGCGGGCATAGGGTCGGGGACCCCTGGACTAGTATAACCTGGTGAATGGAACCTCCAACCAGGGTGCATTAGCAACAACAACAGAACCATCAACTGATCTAACTGAGACGCTCGAATTACAACACGTTCTCTCTATCACCTGTTATTCCATAGCATTTGTAAGGTATACATAAGATTCGATTCACAAGAATCGAACTTTTGAGTGAATAAATTAAAGAAGCTGCTTGAGATATGCTAATTTCGGCATACGCGCTTGGTATAAATACCATGCAGCTTGATTAAAGAAAAAAAAGGTTGTAGAGGTTGATAGATAAGCGAGAGGGAGCTACGAGGTAAGCAGCTCCAGGTGCTATCCGGTGCTTGTGCTTAGGGGGGCCCAAAGTTTACGTAGTAGAACTGCTGGTTTGACTCTCTAGGTTTGTGAGTATTTCAAAGTGTATTTTTATTGAATGCTAATATATATTCCGTACAAGTAGTACGGATGCTTATTGCTGTAAAAGCAAATTCTATATGTGCAACGAATTCAATAAACATTGTTTCATGTATAAACTGTGTTTGTATCAAATTCATTTAGAGTGCCACTTCAAATTATATACTCCCAAGTGCGGGTAGAAGTGATCTATTCTCTACACATTCTTTAAAAAAGCCAAGTGTAGAAAACACTAAGTTGTACCGTTTTGATGAAATTAAATTTCATTTCCATGTACAATAAACTACTTTACAAAGCATCCATCTTTTTAAAGTAGAAAAAAAGGGTATAATTACTAGATTACTAGATTTTGAAAAAATAGCTCAGTCTCACTGAAGGTGAAGTATAGAGATCTTTTAAACGTTCTATTTTAAAATATTTTTTCATATTGCATCTGAATCTTGCATATTTCCAGGATCAATTCAATAAGTTCCTAGAAAACATTCAGCTCAAATTAATTGAAACACTGACATCGGTCTTCCAAATAAGCTGGTATGAAAAGGGTAATTAATCCGTTGTTTACCGAAGCATGTAATAGGCGGACTTTGCTGGTGATTTGCGAAACCATTGTTTCGACTGAAGACCATCGATACGACATAACTGAAAAGAAACATGTTGGGATTAAATATTGCATATACTTTACAAACTCTGAGTGCCGATTTGGGAACGTTTCCCAACAATCGATGAGTAAGTGTCATTGTCTTTGCATTAAACCAAAATAAATAATTGAAAAGTCCGTAAAATCAATTTCCTTTAACATGTAAAAGAAAGATGAACTGAAAACTGAATTTCAGTAGTCTTGAAATTATAAGATAGAAAATATCTAGTAATGAAAATCTAAATTTAAAGGATTTTAAAGTAGGATTACGTTCCTCCATAACGATCCTCCGGAAAGCAAAATTTCAGACGCTAAAACCGTCCATCCGTACCTCGCGAGTTATAATTTTGGCAGCGCCCAGTATCTATCGCTTGGACAAGCAGTAAACAGTTAAACAGAAAAGTACCAAAATACGTCAAAATTTTGACATACGTATATGTATATATATACATACGTACATATATATACATACATATATGCATAACACACACATACATATATACATACAAAAGAGGTAAACAACGATAAGTAATCCTACGTTAATAACAGGCAGTAGTTTCGTTAGAAGAAACTACCTGTAATTTTTAAAGTAGAATTACATTCCTCCATAACGGTCCTGTGGAAAGGAAAATTTCAGACGCTAAAACCGTCCGTCCATCCGTTCTCGCGAGTTATAATTTTCACAGCGTGCCAAACCCAGTCTATCGCTTGGAAAAGCAGTAAACAATTAAGCAGAAAATTACCAAGATGCGTCAAAATTTTGACATACATATATGTATATATATACATACGTACATATATATATAGGTACATATATACATAATACATATATACATACAAAAGAGGTAAACAACGATGAGTAATCCTACGTTAATAGCCCTCGGTAGTTTCGTTAGAAGAGACTACCTGAATTTTTTTTTCAACTGTTAATGCTGGGAAATTGGGTTTACCCTGCTTATCGAATCTTTTGGAATTGATTTATATTTACTCACATGTGTCTGTGAGTATGTTAGACATTTCAACCACTTTAGTCGATTTTAATCATTTAAGGGAACAAGGGACCTTCAACCGTTTTTTTTTTTTAATTTTTCAATATTTTACTGTTATATTAAAAATGAGAATGATTAACATTCTTTTCTAATACGTTGAAGAAACTTAGAATTCCCAAATAAATAATTTGTGGAAGAATAAGACCCATTTTTCAAAAAAAAATTTCAAAAATGCAAGCCTTTTTCAAAATGCTCCATGCGCATTCATTTTCTCCTGATTCCTTCCAAATTTCTCAGGATAGTTAATCTAAGCGTTTTCCACAAACCTGTGCATCGTTCTTTGAAACCACAAATATTTTTCAAATTTACACACCATGAAATAAAGCAAAAACATTCAAAAAGAAAAAAGAAAAAAAAACAGGCAGATTAAGAAATAATTATTTTTGTCTTTAGATTCGTACAAAAAAAAATCATTGCACAATTATGTTTATATATATATATATATGCGGCAAACTTATATTTAAAAAAAATAAGGTTTTTAAATGATTTAGAATATACATGGAGCATTTTGAAAAATGCTAGAAAATTTTGAAAATTTTTTTGATAACCAGACGTTATTATATCAGACGACATTAGTTTGAATTCTAAAGGTCTTCAATGTAGTAAAATGGACTACAAATCATTCTCTTTGCGTACATAGAGTTAAATTGAAAATTTAAAAAATCGAGGTTGAAATGTTCCTTGTCCCCTTAAGCTGGAAGTACGTTAATGAGGGCGTTAGTGAGCCAAAGTCCAAGGACTAGAAGCAGATACGAAACCTAGTTTGCCAAACAAGCGGGAGGACTGTAATGACCCATCCTCTCACTTCGACTCGTTCGTAATTTTTCTTACTATGTATGGCCGGAATCGAGAAGTCGTAACCTGCATGTTCACCATCAAACTTTTCTCCGCAAGCTGGGAGGGATGACCCATGCCCATACGGCCTGTTCACAATGAATCCAGGGCGTTACGTAGTGTCAGCGTTAAAATTTTAACCAATCACAGAGCTCAATTTATTGACTACGTGATATGTCAAACCAATCACAAGTTATGTCAACAATCTAGGAGATATCTTAGTAACGCATCGCAACCCTCCGCATACAATGTGAGCAGTACTCTGCACTCATGCACTTTTTTTTTGTCGTCATTAACCCTTCGGTGGGAACATGCATACCTTATTGAATATTTTGATATTAAAATATTCTAGTGTTGTTTATTTGTTGATTACCTTGTTAATTGTAGCTGAATTTCAATATTAAGTGTTGACTGTCAAGCGAAAAGTTTTAAAGTTGAGTAAAAAGGGGTTTTTCTCAATTTCTGATAAGGAAAATTACTTTTACGCATTTAAAAAACTTTTCCCCAAATGGTGCTAAGCGGCACAGGATCTGAAACTTCTCCTCTAAAACTTTAAAATTCTTCAAAAATTCAGTTGAGAAACTGCTTTTTCCTCCCTGATAAGATATTCTTCTTTCTCAGGAACATACCTTATAATTTTAGTTTAAATTTTTTTTTTTAAATTAAAATTGTTTTGAATAGATTGTGTGTACGTTGCCAAAAAGGCAATGAATTTCGGGGAGTCAAAGATGTTTAAAAAAATGCCAATTATAAAAGAATCTACTCTGAAAATTTCTAAATTAGAAAATTAAAAATTCGTTGAAGATAAAAGGATTAATTAATTTTCAAGACTTAAATAAAGTTGCAAAATATCACCCCTTTTGTTTGATTAGTTGTTTCTGTCAGTTAAATTCCACTTTAAAAATTTGAAAGAACAGTCAGTTCACTGATGTTTTCTGACCGTTTCTCCCGGGTTCAAAACTCGACGACTCCTGTATATTTTTATTAATATTATTATTATTAATGTTTTTTCCTTTTTAAACTCCTTTTTACTCTTTCTAGTTCATTTCATTTTATAAATTTTTCAACTGTTTTTTTTAAATAAATTTTTACTAATAAGGCATAATTTAAGACTTTTTTTAATTTTCCGAGCATTATTTGATCACAATTGTCACTTAATTACTGGATATAAAGTCTTTGACCATGGAGCTCCAACAACTTTCAATTCCTTAATTCTTGGATTTGAAAGGAAAGATAGTCTTAAACGCAAAATAAGAAGGTACGTTCATTAATTTCTACTAATACCCCTGTAAAAAATTATAAGGATATACCTTTGAAAAAGAAAGTTTAATGTTCTTAAATAAACGTTTGCTTTAATTCAACATATTTCTCTATATCATCATCTTTCTGGGGCTTCATTTCCACCGTTTCTCTTAGTATAGGAAGGACAGAGTCAAATCTTCTAGCCTGTCATTATTAACTGATAGACGGCAATTTCCATATGAATTTTTGTAATTCATGCGTTTCATAACAAGCGCGTTTGCCCTCCTTTTTTTTGCAGGAATTGAAATGGGACATGCTCCTTTTGACTGCCTCAAAGAGAAAAATATCATATGCTTATAGTAAAATAAAACGTGACCTTGGTCACAACTTTATGAATGTCGTGTTAGGATGACTATAAATGTAGTCAATTAAATCATTGCAGTAAGAGGAGTTGGTGTTTTCAGAATCAGAATAAACGAAAAGGGATACGGCCGGAAAAAAATGCAATGTCCTGCATAGACACGTTATCTCTATATATAAAACAGTTAAGTAACTGACTCATTCATTCACTGACTGACTGACTGACTGACATACAACGCACAGACCAAACCGCTGGACCTAAAGGGCTGAAATTTTGCATGGCGATTCTTCTTATTGTGTATGGGTGCACTAAGAAAGATTTTTGAAAAATTCTTTTTAGATTTTTTTAAATTAAATTTTTAAACTGATTTTGTAACTTTTTTTAAGTTTGCATTTAAAATAATAATTTGAGGGTTTTAAATTTATATCACGAGAAAGATCATAAAAATTCCTTTAAAATGAAATTTTTTTCGAATCTTTACCTCGATTTTATGATTTTTGGTGAATTTTTAAAGATTAATTTTCAGAATTTAATTTATTAAATGTTGATCACGTGATTTCTTTTTCTCGCACTTTAGATAAATTTATCGTCACGTGCGTAACAACTAAATAGACAAAAAAAAAATTGTTTCTTTCTAATGCAGCAGACGATTGGATATTATAAAATAAAAATATCCCTTACGATTTATATACATATATATATATATATATATATATATATTGCATCAATTGTATACACTGATCGTCGCATTTATTATAAATATATATATTTATTTTTTGTTTGGTATTAATTGCATACATTGACCGTTGTATTTAATTTGAATGTACTCCGTAGCGAAGCGCGGGTTTTCAGCTAGTCATCTATATAAATATAAAACTGTTCCGTAACTGACTGACTAACTGATATACAACGCACAGACCAAACCGCTGGACCTAAAGGGCTGAAATCTTGCATGGCGATTCTTTTTATAGTGTAGGGGTACACTAAGAAAGATTTTCGAAAAATTCTTCTTAGATTTTTTTAAATTAAACTTTTAAGCTTTTTTTGTAACTGTTTTAAGTTTGCATTTAAAATAATAATTTGAGGGCTATAAAATTTATGTCACGAGAAAGATTCCAAAAATTCCTTTAAAATGAAATCTTTTTCGAATTTTTACCTCCATTTTCTGATTTTTGGGTAATTTTTAAAGATAAAATTTTAGAATTTAATTTATTAAATGCTGATCACGTGATTTATTTTTCTGGTACTTTAAATGAATTTATCGTCCCGTCCATAACAATGAAATAGTCAAAAAAATATTTTTTTTTCCTTGCTGATGCGGCAGACGATTGGACATTATCCAAAAAAATATTAAAATACAGTAAAAGATATGTTCCTCAAACTGTACTATATTAACTGTACTATATTCTGTAGTATGTCCTATTAGATTTATTTTGAATATTTTCTTCTACATTATTTTGTCTATAAAAATATCCCTTACGATATTTTATAAATATATATATATATATATATATATATATTTTTACATCAATTGTATACATTAATCGTCGTATCTATTATACATATATATATATATATATATATATATATATATATATATATATATATATATATATATATATATATATATATATATATATATATTCTTTTGGCATTAATTGCATACATTGACCGTTGTATTTAATTTGAATGTACTCCGTAGCGAAGTGCGGGTTTTCAGCTAGTCTATATATATAAAACAGTTCCGTAACTGACTGACTCACTGACTGACATACAACGCACAGACCAAACCGCTGGACCTAAAGGGCTGAAAATTTGCAAGGCGATTTTTCTTGTAGTGTAGGGATGCACTAAGAAAGATTTTTGAAAAATTCTTCTTAGATTTTTTTAAATTAAATTTTTAAGCTGTTTTAGTAACTTTTTTAAGTTTGCATTTAAAATAATTATTTGAGGGTTATAAAATTTATATCAAAAGAAAGATCATGAAAATTCTTTTAAAATGAAATCTTTTTCGAATCTTTATCTCCATTTTCTGATTTTTGGTGAGTTTTTAAATATTAATTTATAGAATTAAATTTATTAAATGCTGATTACGTGATTTCTTTTTCTGGTACTTTAAATAAATTCATCGTCACGTGCATAACAACTAAACAGACAAAAAAAATTTCTTTTCTTGCTAATGTGGCAGACGATTGGACATTATCCAAAAAAATATTAAAATACAGTAAAAGATGTTCCTCAAACTGTACTAGATTCTTTAGTATGTCCTATTAGATTTAATTTGAATATTTTCATCTTCATTATTATGTCTATAAAAATATCCGTTCCAATTTTTTTAAATATATTTTTCGTTTTTTTTAACATGAATTGCATACATTGATCGTTGTATTTATTATAAATATATTTATACATATTTTTGGCATTAATTGCATACATTGACCGTTGTATTTAATTTGAATGTACTTCGTAGCGAAGTACGGGTTTTCAGCTAGTTTTTAATAAACAGTAATAACAATTGAGATGCAGGCCTTGTTGACATTGCTTCTGGAGCGAAGCGTGGCGTCGTTGTTAAAACTTTCAACCAATCACAGAGCTCAACGCAATGATGTCATTCGTGGCGTTGTAATTGACTCAAGTTCAACGTTGACGCTCCGCTTCACTAATTGATTGTTTTTTTTTTAAAAAACCATAAGAAAAACACAATTGCCGAACTTGAAAACGTCGAAATCTCCAAGCTTTAAATAGCGCTTTGAAGTGGCGCCACAGGCGCGCGTGATGTGCGTCTGCGCTGAAATTCTAATCATTTGCATATCTCACCTCCGCTAATGCATGTTGTAAACTTCATGTTATTTGCATGTTTCCTTCAGGGTGTTGCATTTACAGTGGCCAGCAGTGTATTTTAAAAATCGATAAATTGCAGATCTTTGATGTATATCTACTTACATAACAACAATAAAAAAAAAAAGTCTCGCTTACTTTCTGTTTTTGGCATATCTCTTGTGACTAAATACTTATATTTAAATATTGATATGTATTTATATATCATCTAGGAAAAATGAAAAATTTTTAAAAAGTATGATTTCAAAATGATTAGTATAATTTTAATTAAGTAATTAAATATAATATAATTTTTTTTCCGAACTAACCACGACCCCTCCAATTTTTTGACGACCCACAGTTTGGGCACAGTTGCCCTAGATTTCCTCTATTACTTTGAATACCCATGGCAACTAAATAAACGAAGTAACTCCCTAACATATGAATAGGATATTTATTTGCGTATCACGTATCTCTTACCTCCACACTTTGGTTACACGCACCTCATTTTATCTAACAGCATCGGAAGAGAATAAAAAATGTTCCACGAAGCAATGGGAGGCATCACCATGGACTAATTAAATGATAACAGGACGCAATGAACAGAATTAACCTACTACCTGTCAAAACAAAGGGGCGTGTAAGAGTTAAAAAAAAGCGTAGCTCAGACTCAACATGAAGACTAAAGACTCAGAAACATAAACTCAGAAACATGAAGACTAAAGTTGTGGAAAAGATTAACATAGTGGATGGTTAATTGAGAGGTCTACGATCATCTTTTACAACACACGGGATAATCAGATCTTTCAACACAATAATTACAAGATAAAAAGAAATTTTTATATACCACGTTTTTAAATTTTCTGTTGAATCATATAAACTTGACAATTACGTGTACCCTCCTATAACACGGTAGATAGGTTCCTAGAAAATGCCGTGTTGTGTGCAACCGTGTTATGTGAGACCCAAAGACAGTTCAAAAAAGGGGGGTTACGTTCCGAAAACTTATTTAAAAAAACATTTTTTAAAAAAATTCCATATAAGCAACTTAATTTTTATTAAAAATATAAATGTATGTATAAAACAAAACGAAAAGAAACAAAAAATATTCTTTTCATTTAATGCGACCTTAATTTAATAAATTTCTTCCTCATCGCTGCTCAGTACAATCAAACAAGAACGTTTTTTCGATTGAACGATATCACCTTCACTTAGAGAACCTTTTTCTTCATTTAGATTTTTTGCACCTTCTATCCTCTTTAAAAAATCTGTAATTTTGGTTTATTTGCTGGTTCTTACAAGTCATTGTAGATTCACGGTATGGAGATAGATAATTTTGCAGCTCCCTTTTCAATTTTCGGCTTTTTTTCAGCGAAAGGGTCCGCATTCAGGAAAAATGATTCAAGATTTTCAGCTAAGCTTAGGCCTTCTTGTAATTTTATAGACTAATAAATAAATAAATTATAATTTGTGTATACATTTTCATGTAAAGCCACTATTGTTTATTATTCCTTCCCTTTATTATTTTAAGGTAATTTATTTTTTAAATGTTTTAAACAAAAATCATGTTCTCTAGTGTTATGGAAGTACAGCGATGTACAAAGGTTTTCCCAATTATTTTATCGTGTTAGAGCGAAACCGTGTTGTAAGATGCCATGCTGTAGGAGGGCTACCTGTATTAATAAATACTTTTTTAAAAAAATTTTTATGAATTATCCCATCAACTTGAAAAAAAAATGATCGGCCTGCACAATGCACAAAATGCAAGGATGTACCGTGAACCACGCAGTTCTGTACCTCGGAAAAAAACTCTTCGCCATGAGACAGGCTTACGTCGCATTAAGCCGAGTTAGAACCTTGGAAGGACTACGCATCGAAGAGTTTGACTGCTCCAAACTTACTGGAAAGACCTCTTATTTCGCCAAATCACAATTTTAATATTTTTCTATTTAATTATTTTTCACTTGTATTTATTTTTATTTTTCTCTCCTTTTTCTCTTTCTTAATTGCACAAACCTTCACTTAATTATTCTTTTTCACTTTCTTTTATTTAATTTTAATCACTTTTTAGTCGTTTCCACTATCCACAGACTTTATAGACTGCTAACTTCTATAATTTTTTTTCTAATTTTTCGCGCAATATTTTTGTAAACAAACTAAATTCACATGTACTCTGTTTTCAAAATAGTCAAACGCCGTTACGCAAAAGTGCAAGCATTGCATTCGATCGAAGCGCCACCTTGCGGATTTTTCTGCTTAAAGATGGCTAAAAGTATTAAAAGAATGCATTGTTATCGTGTTCTGAGCTATTATAAAACTTTCAAATGTCTAGTTAGTCGGGAAATTAGTTAAAAATCGATTGCAAGATTTGTACTGGACAAACAAGAAAGCGAGTTGATGCCTTGAAAAACGTGGTTTTAAAAAAAAAAAAACGTTAGCGCTTTATCATCGCGTGTTTATACATAGCAAGGGAATTAGTACTTTTACCAAGTTCAGTTGTATTTTTTATGTTTAAACATGGTATCGCAGATCTTCACTTTCCAAGTTAGGCTATGGGAAATTTTTCGCTCCGTTTCGTCTAATTAAAGATTAGACAAGGCATATTTTTAATAGTTTTTTTTTAAAGAAGATAGGCATTTGTCTAAATAGAAAGTAGTTTTTTTATTATTTAAAATTTTTAGGTAGTCTATATTTTACAATGCAAGTGCCTATGGATGCACAACATTTGCCACTGTACTCCGCATTATCAAGTAACTGTCTTTATGGCAGATATTGGGAGGTCAGGGAACTGACGTTCTGCTCCCTGACCTCCCAATATGCTAGATTTCTATATGCTATTTTGTTTTGTGTTTTGTTTCTTCTGTTTGCTCTTGTTGTATTTTAGTGGCATATAATAGTGTATAGATGTATGTCTAAGTGCTATTGCTTTAATCAATAAAACAATAAATAAATAAATAAAAATATTTTACAATGTGTTTTTAAATTATTTTGTCTAGCATACAAAATTAAAATTGTTTTTGGAAACTATCTTATTGAAATAAAGAGAATTTTGAAAACTCTCGCCCATTGCTTTTGAAGGCCTGTTCTCAAATCCAGAAAGCATAATTCAAAATTATGTATTTTTTTATCTGAGATAAGAAAAATACTCAGATGAAAATATCCCATGTCTTAATACGGTGATCGAAGATTTGCGATTCAAATGATACACCGCCTTAATGTACATTTTTTAAAACTCAAACTATAAAAATATTCATTTTTTTTATCAATACTTTGATTTTAAAAAAAGAATACGTTCAAGGAAAGGTTTTGATTTTGCCAAGGTCGCCGCAAATTTCCTAGCCGGGTCTGACCAAATCGTCAGGAATTTATTTCTGCAGTTGAAGGAGCTGTAAATGTTTCAGACAGCTGTTTTGGTGTGTAAAACAAACATTTGGTGACAACATTTGGTGACAACATTTGGAAACAAACATTTGGTGTGTAAGACAGACATTTGGTGTGTAAAACAAACTGATAACTACAACTGGTAAAATGTAAATTATTCAACAGAAAAAGATATTACAGGACAAGAAGAATGTAATGATAGGCAAACGAAATAAACAGAAACCCTGCACTTAGAGCTAAACGCACCATAAATGCAAGATTCTATAGCAGTATAAAAACTAAACCATATGGCAGTGACGTAGCGAGCATAACTGGCGCCCGGGGCATGATACGTTTTTGGCGCCCCCCTTTCCGAAAAACATATAGTAATATAATATATAGAATCAGTGAAAAGGACGATTTGGCGCCCCTATGAGAGTGGAGCCCGGGGCATGATAGACCCCCTTGCCCACCCCTCGCTACGACACTGCCATGTGGCAACAATAAGGTTTAGTTTTTATACTGTTATAAATTCTTGCATTTATGGTTTATACTGCTATAAATTCTTGCATTTATGGTGCGTTTAGCTCTAAGTGCAGGGTTTCTGTTTATTTCGTTTGCCTATCATTACATTCTTCTTGTCATTTAATATCTTTTTCTGTTGAATAATTTACATTTTACTAGTTATATTGTCGGTTTCTCAGTATGAGAATTTGTTGCAACTGCGCAATCTTTTATTGAAAAGTTTATTTACAATGTATAAGTTATATAAACTGACTAGCTGGATACCCGTGCTTCACTACGGAGTACATTCGAATTAAATACTACAACGGTCAATGTATGCAGTTAATGTAAAAAAAAAATATTTATAAAAAAATCGTAGAGGATATTTTTACAGACAAAATGATGTAGAAGAAAATATTGAAATTAAATCTAACAGAACATTCTAAAGAATATAGTACAGTTAATATAGTAGTACAGTTTGAGGAACATCTCTTTTACTGTATTTTAATATATTTTTGGATAATGTCTAATCGTCTGCCGCATTAGAAAGAAATAAAAGAAAAATTCTGCCAATTTATTTCGTTGTTATGCACGTGACGCAAAATTAAGTTAAAATATCACAAAAGAAAAGAAACCACGTGATCAGCATTTAATAAATTAAATTCTAAAAATAAATCTTTAAAAATTCACCAAAAATCAGAAAATGGAGGCAAAGATTCGAAAAAGATTTCATTTTAAAGGAATTTTTATGATCTTTCTCGTGATATAAACTTTATGACCCTCAGATTATTGTTTTAAATGCAAACTTTAAAGAATGTTACAAAAACAGCCTAAAAATTTAATTTAAAGAAATCTAAGAAGAATTTTTCCAAAATCTTTCTTAGTGCACCCCTACACTTTAAGAAGAATCGCCATCCAAAATTTCAACCCTTTCGGTTCAGCGGTTTGGTCTGTGCGTTATCTGTCAGTCAGTCAGTCAGTCAGTTACGGAACTGTTTTATATATATACTAGCTGAAAACCCGCGCTTCGCTACGGAGTACATTGAAATTAAATACAACGGTCAATGTATGCAATTAATTCAAATATATATATATATATATATATATATATATATATATATATATATATATATATATATATTTATAATAAATACGACGATCAATGTATACAATTGATGTAAAAAAACATATTTATAAAAAAATCGTAAGGGATATTTTTATAGACAAAATAAAGTCCAATCGTCTGCCACATTAGCAAGAAAAAAATATTTTTTTGTCTATTTTTTTTTTTTTTTTTGCACGTGACGATAAATTTATTTAAAGTACCAGAAAAAGAAATCACGTAATCAGCATTTAATAAATTAAATTCTAAAAATTAATGTTTAAAAATTCACGAAAAATCAGGAAATGGAGGTAAAGATTCGAAAAGATCTCATTTTAAAGGAATTTTTATGATCTTTCTCATGATATAAATTTCTGTGCGTTGTATGTCAGTCAGTCAGTGAATGAATGAATGAGTCAGTTACGGAACTGTTTTATATAGATAGATAGATAACCTTAGCTATACTTGTAGTGAGTTCAAACTTTTCAATCGCATATTTTTTATTTATTTTTTTATTTTTATTTTTTTAGACTGAAATTTCGATCTGCAGTGTCCAAACACGAATTTGGTTCCATTCAAGTTAATCCAGGAAAGAATAAAAGGCCTTTAATTAAGAAAACGTGGCTCGACTCTCCTCCCTAGCAGCTTCGTGGCGACATCTTGAGTACCCTCGGTGAAGATTTATTGACAAAGTGTATTTCACCAAGTTTTTCCTCTGACGACTTCTTTTTCCCTCTCCTTAAGATGTGTTGATTGAATTTATGGCTGTCCTCTGGGGCGGGGACCGTGCCTTTCTCCGTAAGAATGTTACAAGATCGTTAATTCCATTCATACATTCCCTGTTTTGTTTTGTTTTGTTCTTCCCATTCTGCTTTGGTTGCTTTAAATAGAAACTCTGCCAGCAGTTACTGTTACGGAGGTCGCATTTTCACTTAATGAAAGCAATGCTCGGCCTCAATGCACTTACAAGTCGAGTCTCGGGCGCCAATGATTTTTTGAAAGAGAGAGTTATTTTGAGCTTCATTTGACTTGATGCTTTTACGACGCTAAACAGCTGAATCATTAAATATCCAATAACAAAACTGCAATTCGTGCAAACTAAACGCCTGTTCAGATAACAGAAATGTTTTTCACGTGTCAGCATACTTATTATAGAAAGGACTTCCCAGAACATGCTAAAAATAGAAAACGAAATAATTACTTGCAAACAGATCCCGTTATCCGGATATGTTATAATTCAACATATCTTTTTAATCTATATCTATGCCAAACCTACATCCGAAGTTAATAAATTATATCACAGGCTCGTAGTACAAGTTGTTTTAATTATATTACGTCGTTAGAGGGTATAGTGATAACGTTTAGTAGCTGTCTAATGTTAGTTAAAATTTCTTTTATGCTAAGAACTCTTTGAGTAATAAATGACCTAAGAATAAATGACTTCTCTGTCCATGCAATTAACTGATAAAAATGATTTAATAATTTTCAGAAGTTTGCATTGCTGGCGATAAGGCACGAACTTTTAGCAGCATAGGGTACAGGGGGAGGGGTTTTTAAATTATGTTAAATGCGATAATAGGTAAGAAAGTTGGGTTGTTGTTTTTTTATCGAAACAATATAGATGGTTGATTGAATGATTCGAAAGAGCATGCTTTTTGGCAGGACTTCTTAATAGAACGGAAACTGCAGTTTAAATTGAGTTCGGAACTTGCACAAACACCCTTGCTAACCTCGGGAATCGATCCCCAGACTCTAATATTGATTATGTGTGATTCCATTGTACACTACAATGAATTCACGAAGAAAATTCAATTGAAGGTGTATTAGTGGTTTTGAGTTTTATTAATTTCCTGATTTGTGCTTATATATTTGTTAGTGATATAGTGTGTAAAAATGGCTTATCTAAGCAAAGGTAGAAAGATTGATCTTCAGATTTTAGCGCGAAAACTTGGAGAACATCCAACCCCCGAGTTTGTCATTACCCAATTAAAACAATTAATAGATAGTAGCTCAAATTATGAAGAGAAATTCGTTAGGGGTCTCCTTGAGACCCCTGACGAATTATAGAAGATAGAATTTTAGAAGATAGGTTACGGCAAGAGGAAGAAAAAAAATAAGGTAAGGGGCAGAAAAAGAAAGGATTTTTGCTATGAAGAAAGAGGGAAGATATATGGCTTTCGAATTAGAAAAATTGCGCTTAACAGCTAAGGCCCGTAATGTGACTTCTGAACATTCCCAGATTAATGCCAGGAAATCTTACTCCGACTTTCAGAAACTGATCCCTAAATTCGAACCAGAAAAAAATCGGATATTAGCCTATATCTTGTTATTTTTGAACGGCAAGTGAAAAGGGCGAATTTAGACAAGGAAGAGTGGGTGTCGGTGTTATTGGGTCTGTTACCTCTCGAGGTTGTACAACTGATAGCTCGCGAGTCGGACGAGGAGGCGGAGAATTTCGATCACGTAAAATCCTTGTTGCTCCAAAAATTTTAATTAAGCCCAGAGACCATCAGGCAAAAATTTGCACAACACCAGAAAAAAGCGGAAAATAACCTGGAAAGAGTTTTCTTCTTTTGAAATCGGGAATTATCTAGAGGGATGATTAGAGGAGTTAAAAATTCGTGACTTTGAATTCTTAAAAGAATTACTGGTCGTGGACCAAGTGAAAAAACGCGCATCCATGGAAGTAAAAGATCACTTTTCGATGCTTGGCCAACCTTCAAATCTATTTCCGAACTAACCGATAAATTAGATAATTGTGATGTCGTGCGAAGGGACAGATAAAAACAAGGGCGAAACCTTTTAGAACAGAATCTTCAAATTTTTCGCAGGAAAGGTAAGGTGTTCGTCAGATTGAGAAACCGGAGAACCCTCTTTATCAGTGGGAGAAAAAAACCGTAGATAGGAATGTAGCCCATTTCGAGTAACAACGAAAACCGAGATATTTTAATTGCGGGAGTATCGAACACTTGAGACCAAACTGCCCCAAACTTACACTTACTGAGAAGAGATTACAGGTTCTAAATAACGTGGAAGAAAAGGGTCAGCCGAAATTGCTAGCACCTTACCTAAGGGAAGTGTTTGTTAATGACCAGAAAATTAATATTTTGAGAGATACGGGTTCAACTTTTGATTTGGTGTGCCCTAAATATGTGAAACCAGATTCCTTCTATAAAGAGAAAGTATGGGTGAAGAAAACCACTAGATGTAAATTTTATTTGTTTACCCGTAGCTGCAGTGGAAATTAAGGGAGATTTCGGGAAGATACAAACAAAGGCTGCCGTATGTGAGGATAATTTAGACACGGAACGATATCTTCTGGTAAATAAGACCGCTACTCTGATCAAGGAAGTGTTGAATTTTGATTTCGAATAAACAGGAGAGGGGAAGGAGAGACAGGTAAATTTGGTAGATATTTCGCAAACGGAAAAACCCGGGAGAAAAATAGGTTCTGAGTCTGAGAAAACATGTGGAAGTCGAGTCGAGGTATATTACGATAAGAGAAAATGTGAGATTAGAATTGTGCTGTGAAAACAGTCGAGGAGCTGACCATGCCCCGCGAATTTGCGTAGAGGGAAAGGAAATATTGGTTTACGGTTTCGAGAACGCAATACAGGAGATTTTGCAATCGGGGGAACGCGAGACCGAGAAGGGTTGGAAGTCAGCGTCGAGCCAAAGAGGAGAACAAATACGGTCGGAGAGAATCAGGCGGGGGTGTTGGGTGCCTCACCCGAAAAAGAGCTCCCCTTAGCTCAAGTTACTAGGAGGGAGATTCATTTTGATTCCGCGTATTTTCGGTCGGGAGAAATTACTATAAAAGAAAATGAGGGAGTAGGCTTGCCGTCTTTTGAAAACAGTCGGGGGGGTGCATTTGATAGCGCATACAGATTGGTACAGAGTTCTCTGCATCTGCCAGTGATTTATGTCTCTCTGTACTCTCTACTATGCGTGGATCGCCTCCTCTGGCGGTCCATCAAAGAAAGAGTGGGGGGTCAGCGGGTCAAATGGTGTCGAGCGGGGTCGGGGGACACACCACATCAAAGAAATCTTGCGCGCGGGAATGGGGATGGTTCTAAATACCGTGTCTAATGTTACCGTGACTAATGTGATGACAGGAGTCGGGGAGAGAACTCTGTACCAATGTATATGCACCATGAGAAAGTCCAGCGGAGTTGTGGGAATGTGAAGAAAGAGTTGCCTTTAGGGCAGGAGGTCATTGAACCCAATGAAAGCGATTTGCGATTGAAGGATAGGACCGAGGACTTAGGAAAATCGTTAGTGGTCTCTGGAGAGTTAGAAGATTTCGGAATTGAAAAGGAACTTATGAATATGAGAGACGATGGAGAACCTAGTAGGAAAAAGGTATTAAGATTAGAGAGGAATTCGGGAGAGGAGAAAATTGAGATAGAGATAGCAAATTCAGTGCACGTTTCAGAAGCTTTAACAGCGGTTAAGAGATCAGGGTTACCTACAAGGGCCAAATTATTCAATCCTGAGAGTTCCTGTTTTTTATTCGTGTTCGGAATTAAACATCTCGTGTCGGGAGATATAAGGAGAAAGTGGAAAGATTGGTTTTCGGAGGTAGATCGGTCGAAAGAGAAAATGAATGATTTGTATTCAGTTTCGGGTTGTAAGCCTGGAATGAGTTGCACTATACATCTACCTGTGTTTCCTATGTGCATTATGTTTTTGTATTTTTTAATTATCAGTAAGTGGATTGTCCTTGTTGAAAATCCAGATTAATACACAGGAGGATGATTTACTTAATATTGCTTGTATGTGTTATTAAATTGATTTCTTAGGCAATAGAAAGGTGTATTATTGTATTGTGGTATGTATATTATATGTGTTTATTATTATTATTATTATTTTCTTATCAGTGGATGGATATTGAATTATAGAATTTAAATGTTTTTATTGAGAATGACATCCCGTACAAAATAAATGCGCTGAACCCTAATTTAATAGTTTATTAATTTTCAAAATTTCGGTTAGGTGCTTTGTTTAATTTTGTTTGCAACTTGGGTGTTAAAAGTGGTGCTGTTTATGTGTTTTTTGCGTCAACTCTTCTGTATGCCGGTCCACAAACTGTGCTATTTGTGGTTCCTGTGTTTTCGACGGACAAACATTTTCTTATGCGAATAAAAAGTTTCATGGAGCGTGGAGGAAGCTGTGACGTCACGCCTTTACGGAGGTGCGCTCTCACGCCCCACGGACCAGCTGCATATTTTTCGAGGATTCCAATTCAAGTTCCCACCGAAATTTTTGAACACGTGGGGGACTAAAAAACGATACCAACAAATACCACCAGAGTTTTTGGGCCTGAAAATTAATCCCAGGCATAGCGGTTTCTCTAGAAAGCTGTGGGGGTAACTGTTTGGAAAACAGAAGGGTTTCCCATCATCGTCGTAAAGCTGTCTTTCTTAGCGATAGCTCTATGCGAGTTTGTCACTGGAATGTAATAAAATTTCAGCATTAAGAAGAGCTGTCAGCCGATAATCTGCCGCCCCCCCCTCCGGTTTTGGGAAAGCAATTACTAAGAAGGCGGCTGCCACCGAAGTTTTCAAGCCGACAGATAGTCAAAGACTTTGTGTTTTTGAGAGAGATGCTTCTTGTGACACGCCCCAAGCCGAAGTGGTTTTTAAGATCCTGTTTGGGACTAGACAGGCAGAGCCTGACTAAGGCAGGGGCATACGGGGCAGTTGCCCCGGGCCCCCACATCAGAGGGGGGCCCCAAATCGAATAGAAAGTTTAGTATTAAGTTCTTCATTACTGAAGTAGTGAAGCAGAGGGGGGCCCCAAAGAAGTTTTTGCCCCGGGCCCCAATTAGACTAAGTCGGGCCCTGTAGATAGGTCCCGGATCGTGCGTTGTTAAACCTGCACTTCAGTTAACTAAATATGTTGTACCCTTTTAATGTTAAATTTTCTTGTAAATAAATTTTCTTGTTAAGTTTCTGTTTAAGAATTGTCCTTTTCATTATAATTAGGACTCTGTCTTTCTTAGTCATGAATTCAATATTAGTAAATTTAAAAATAGCCTCAGAGACTTTCCTTAACAACCTATCGTGATGCCATACCCTTCTTGGCGACATGTGCGAGTCTCTGAGTACTAGTTTGCTAATAGTCTCTAAACTATACATGCATCGTTATAGATGTTCGTTCCTATTTCAGGGAACTAGTAAATGAACCAGAAAAAATACAGTACTTGTACTTAAATAAATGACCAACAAACTTTACTGTCAATAGGGTACTCACACTATAGCAAGGACGAATGTCATAGAAGTCTTTAGGAGAAACTTCACATGCAACAAACACATCAAAATTTATGTATCCAAAATTGTCTAGTAATAGTGTCATTCGAGCTCAATCCAGACTTTGTTATTTTGAAAAAACGATCGATCTAGTAAAATAGTCATAAAAATGCAATATTTTAAATGAATTCTACGGTAAAACGATGGATAGAGGAACGATCTATGCGGACTGTTTTTTGCGTGTCTTATATGGAATTTTATTGAGAAAATTTAAAACTTCGATCCCGTCTTAACGATACATTTATTACATTAAAATGCAATAGATAAGAAATCTATTATCATCGTGGTTTCACTCCCTGCCCCCAATTTTTCCAGCCTTATCAAAATGGCTTGCAGATAATGAGGATGATAATCTGACGGTTTTGTTTTTTAAACTGCAGATACCTGCCATCTGGCGTGAATTTTTTTAAATTTTCAATTAAATATTTCTTAATTTAACACTTTATTAACGAGAGTCTATTCAATTAATTCGTATATTTTTTTTTTAATTATGCGTCCAAAATACGTCCGGACGACATCGATGTGACGCCGAATAGCTGGATTATCGTTAACTACGAATATTAACTGACAGTTCCGATTCCGGTGTATAAATACCGGTGCCAAAAGGTTTGTCAGTGAATGTACTGTGGTTGTGGCTGAACGCCACCGCTACAGTACATTAGTTTTATATTCGTCCAATATTGGTATGACTGCGTGTGTGCCGGGTTGGTGTTTCAGATAAAGGGAGTGATTCAAATTAAATCGAATGCACTTTGGCTGTGTCGAAGGAAACATGAGTTTAAGTTTCTCGATATTAAGGGGGTCCAGGACACATTTAAAAATAATTTTTATTTATTGAGTTAAAATTTGGAATTTTTTTGTGATGGTCAACCATATAATTTGTAAACAAAATCACATTATAAAATTTCTCAAAAAGTTTTTAAAAAGTTTTAAAATTCGAAATTTTTAATAAAGTGGGGTAGTTTAACATCTTTATAACTCGAAATATTATTAGTCGAATTTCAAAATTTTTTCGTTTAATTAAACAGAAATATATAAGTTTTAATTTTGATTCAGCATTTTTGAAATATTAATTTTTAAAGAAATTTAAAATATTTAGATTAAAAATTACCAAAAAAAATTATGTAACTTATTTTTAAAAAATCGTATTTTCAAAAGTAAATATATTTTTCAAATTTGCTGAATCAAAATCAATGCAAAATAGTTTAAAAAGACATGTTCCGTGTTTCAACCATTTATCTTTAACGGCTCTTGACTTATAACAATTTAAAGACGAGAAATGGGGAAAAACCCCATCATGCAGTAAAACGCACTTACAGGTTTAAACAACAATTGGCTAATATTAGAATGTTGCAAAAAAAATAATAATTTATCCTGTTCTAATTAAGATAGAAACATGATTTAAACATCATTTTAAGATTAAAAGAACAAAAAAATTTTTAATGCAATAACATTTTTTTCGAAAAATCGAACAATTTTGTGTTCCGGACCCCCTTAATCGGATTGCGTGTTTCATCTCGTGGCGTTTCAGATAAAGCGAAAAATTTAAGCCTAAGTTGAAATGTCTGCAACGGATACAACATTTCGAAATTTTTTTAACGTAGGATTACGTTCCTCCGTAAAGCAAAATTTCAGATGTCCTGCGTCGCGAGTTTTAATTTTGGCAGCGCGCCAAACCTATTCTGTAATCGCTTGGGCAAGCAGTGAACAGTGAAACAGAAAAGTTCCAAAACGCGTCAAAATTTTGACATACATACATAGTTGACAGGGACGTGAAAATCTTTCAAAAAATCGAATTTTCAGTTTGGTACTTAAAAAATTGGGGACATTTCCCTGATTCGAAAAATATATAATTTGTACTGTTTCCGTCTCTAGAACAGTGAAAATTTTAAAATTAAACTTGTAAACAAAGATTGCCACGCTCATTTAAGTAAGGTGACCAGATTTTAACATTTGTAAAGCGGGATACCATTGACCGGGGGGGAGGGGAGGTTCTTGATTAAAAATTTGGTCTATATGAAGCAACAAAAAATTTCATAGAACGCAAAAATAGTATTGTAATATATTTTTTTTATTTCAGCATAAGTGCAATTTACAAATATAATAAATTTAAAAAAAATTATGTATAGTATTATTTTATTCTTTGGCATTTTTCTCATTTGAGTGATTTTTTTTTAGTAGATTGCTGTCGTTGTTTAAAAGGTCCTGAAATTTTTCACAAGAATTTGTTAAATTATATTTCACACATAAAATGGCTTTTAAAGTCTCAACACTTAATTATGATTTTTTCTGATGTCCACACTTTATTTACCGTAGAAAAAACGCGTTCAGTCGCATCATTAGTTTCTGGTAAGGACAGCTCGTATTCCACAATTTTTAGTGCATTATTGTATGGAACATGGTTTGTTTCAAAATGATGAAATATTTCTAACCATTTGTTCTCTATTGTGATTTTTGCTGATGCCCAAGATTTAACCTTTTCCTTATAAATATATTTTTTAATAATGATACTTCATTAATAAGATCATTTTCGGAAATATTACTATATGGAAAATTTTGAGTAATATGATCGAATGATTTTTGCACATCATTCCAATTAAGTTCTTGTTTTAATGCAACCCAATGAAAATGTTCAATATCATTGTAATGTACCGTCCACTCTTCTAAATAATCTGTGCAGTTACTATAGAACTTTTTGACATGATTCATGATATCTTCACGATTTATTGCACCTTGTTCTTCTAGCTGGCTTATACTACACTGCTGGCCACTGTAAATGCAACACCCTGAAGTAAAATTGCAAATAACATGAAATTTACAACATGCATTAGCGGAGGTGAGATATGCAAATGATTAGAATTTCAGCGCAGACGCACATCACGCTCGCCTGTGGCGCCACTTCAAAGCGCTATTTAAGGCTTGGGGATTTCGAGAATTTCAAGTTCGGCAATTGTGTTTTTCTTGTGGTTTTTTCAAAAAAAACGATCAATTATGCCTCGTCGAAAACAGCGATCATCTTTTGATCAAGTATCCGAGTTCGACAGAGGAAGGATAGTGGCCTACCAAGATTGTGGATTATCTTTCAGGGAAATCGGTAGTCGAGTTGGTCGAAACCAAACAAATGTAATGCGGATATGTGATCGTTGGATGCAGGAGGGTACGACGGACCGGCGTGTTCGATCGCATCCACCTCAGCGCACCACTTCACGTGATGACAGGCAAATTGTGCGCATGGCAGTGACGGATCGCTCAGTCACATCACGAACCATAGCACAGCACATGCAGTCTGTAACGCATCATCCAGTGTCTGCGCGTACCATTCGACGCCGTTTACAGCAGAGTGGTCTGTCCGCAAGACGTCCATTGCTTTGTCTACCCTTGGCGCAGAACCACAGACGTCTCCGCCGCCAATGGTGCGATGACAGAAGGATGTGGACGGCAGAATGGAATGAAATTGTCTTTACTGACGAGTCACGCTTCTGTCTGCAACACCACGATGGTCGCATTCGAGTCTGGAGACACCGTGAAGAGAGGATGCTGAACAGCTGCGTTATGCACCGCCACACTGGTCCTGCACCGGGTATTATGGTATGGGGCGGTATTGGATATCACTCTCGCACACCTCTAGTACGTATTGCCGGTACTTTAAACAGCCAGCGCTACATCTCCGAGGTGTTGAAGCCAGTTGTCCTTCCTTACCTTCAGGGCTTGCCCACAGCCATATTTCAACAGGATAATGCGCGACCACACGTGGCACGCATTGTCCAACGGTTCTTCGTCAATCGCTAGATAGAATTGCTTTCCTGGCCACCTCGCTCTCCGGATCTTTCGCCGTTAGAAAACATGTGGTCCATGGTTGCTCTACGATTGACCCAGATTCCATCCCCAGCTGCCACAGCAGATCAACTTTGGCAACATGTGGAAGCTGCTTGGTCTGGTGTACCCCAAGAACTCATCCAAAGTCTCTTTGAATCAATGCCGAGGCGTGTATCAGCGGTGATCTCCAACAATGGCGGCTACTCTGGCTACTGATTTTGGCAGGAACCACACTTCACAGAAGTCTATAAATTTAATCATTTGATACTTGGTCAACATGTTATCTACAAAATAAATTTTGTTGTGATATCTCTTGTCTTTAATGGTGTTGCAATTTGGGTGGCCAGCAGTGTATTACAGATAGTTAACGGGAGAAAATTATTTTCTAACCGCTCTTGACACTGAAATTTTAAATTATTAACTTCATTTGCTACTTCGATTAACGAAATTCTGTCACCTTCAATGAGTTTTATAGCATTTTGAAAAAGAGCCGCTTGATTGTGTACAAACTCTAGCCAAATTTTTGAAGATTCTTTTTCAAAAAACTCTTCTAAAATTCTAGGACATTTATCCTGTGATAGAAAGTAGGATTTCAAAGGATCGTATATTTTCAAAATTCTTTCGACATCTGGCAAAAGAGCTAACCAGCGTGTTTTACTGTATCCAAGTGTTTACTGGTATTCGACTTCCGCAGTTTCACAAAATTCTTTAAACATTTCAACGCGCACAGTGTATACATAGAAATAAGAATATATTTTAATAACAATATTTTCCACATCTACGGGCAACAAGTCAGCAGCTGTTTGAATGGCGTTATGTATTATGTGCGATGCACAACCAACACCAATAATGTTTTGATTAAGGTTTTTGTTTAATTTATAAAAAATATTATTTGTACCTCTTCTCGCTTTTCCTCCAAAATTTGCGTTCGTGTTGTCTGCACAATATGCAATTATTTTATGTTTTAAATTGTTTTTTTCCAAAATATTAATAATGGAACTGAAAATTTTTCAGTTTCGCCGGGCAAAGAAACGAAATCTAAAATTCTAATTTCTATTCCAGTTTCCGAGTCAAAAAATCCAATAATGATTGGAAATAACTTTATATCCTTATGATTAGATGCGTCAGAATATATGCATATAAAATTAATTTTTCCTAGATTTTTGTTTAATTCTGAAAATGCATATGGGGAAAGCACACTACACACAATTGCCTCGGATTTTGTTCTAGCACAGGCAAATTTTTTGTTCAATGACTTTTTGACAACTTGTGATGTACAGTCCATAGATCTGAAGGAATAATTGTGATTAATAGCATGAAAATACATAAGTCCTTCTGATAATGCTAATTTCTTTTCTTCGTCTGCATAAGTTGTTTTTCGAAAAAAATCCTGTATTTTGGAGGAAGATGCAGCAGTATTTAAATGTCTTTTATGTCTCTGTGTCTCCAAGTGCTTTGAAATATCATTCTTCCCGCCTTGCGAAATAAAAAATTCACCATTACATTTCTCACATTTTACCATATGATCGCTTTTGGTTATTTTAATAAAAGAAAATTCACTTCTTAGATCATCGTTGAATTTGCATCCTCTTTTCTTACTCATTATGAAATCTAAAAAAAAATAATTTAAAATTATATTATAAATTATTATATACATACTGCTTAAAAACACAGTAAGTAGGTACATAATTAGTAACATAATTAGTAAGTACATAATAGTTATAATTAGTATGTAGGTACATGAACATATTTTATTGTTAGTTTATAAATTAAATTAATTTGATTGTTATAAAGTAACTATTTTAAAAATTATTTTAATCCTATATTTCTTTCTAAGTAATAACAATACTAACTTGTATTATTTTTCCTCTGAATTTGCCGTAACGTAAATCGTAAGTGTCACTTTCAAGGCCGGCGCTAGACTTTTTGCCACCATTATAAAATATAAATAATACGAGTACTGTCTGCTAAATTCAAGAAAGTTTATGCATCAGTTTTGATTTGCTCACTCGAGCCTTCTTTTGACGAGGAGATTGGGGCGTGTACCACTCTGCACTCTATCTCTTTGTTTCGGGATCATACTGAAAAACACATGCTTCGTCACCGGTAATCACTCCCTTCAAAAAATTAGGGTCACTTGTTACACACTCCAACAATTCAAGCGAAATTGACTCACGGTTTTGTTTCTGTCTGTCGGTCAAAATCCTTAAAACCAGTTTGGCACAAATTTTCCGCATTTGAAGATCTTCCATGACGATTTGAGGTCCAATCGATTTTGTAAGTCCCAACGTCTCCGCAATCATTCGGACGCTCATCGACGATCACAGTTCAAAAGCGTTTTAATTTTAGCCACATTGTCTGAAGTTCGAGAACTTGATGGACACCCAGCGCTTTGTTCGTCATCGACGTCCTCGCTTCCGTATTTAAATGCTTTGTGCCACCTAAACACTTGAGCCTTGGACAAAGAATCCTTCCCGTAGGAATCCTCCCGGTAGCATGGCAAGCGTCTCAGTAGCCGATTTGTTTATTTTTACACAACTAGGGGCTTCACCCCTAAGCTCGCTACGCTCGCTCCTCTAAGGCTAATAGCGAGATACATAGGGGTGATTCTCGGTCAATGTAACAGCTTCCATCCATTTACTGTTGTCACCCTTATGCAAGGGGCTTTTCATCACTGTTGAATTATCAGCTTTAAAATTCAATTAAAAATCGAAATTTTAAGATAGAGACTTGAAATGAGGTTTATATGAATAAGAAAGCTTTCAGCTCTTTCAGGAACAGCAAAACAATGTTTGAGAGTTTTAACCTTTGTTAAGCTGTAGTAAAGTAAGCTGTAGCAAATTAATTAATTAGTAATATATGAATGAAAAAATAAATTAAATAATATAAAGATATGTATTATAAATATAATATAAATTTCAAACGTTTCTTGAAGTCAGGTAACTTTCAAGAACAGAAAAACAATGTTTGAAAGTTTAACCTTTGTTGCCACTCTCTGCTTCTCTTTAGAGTCAAAAAAATTTCAAGAATTCAGTATAAAAATAACGCTTGCGCATGAAGTATTTATTTTGATAAAGATAATTTCCCTTTTGAAAAAAAAATAATAAACTGAACAAATGAACTTCTAAAATGAAAATTGGTATCGCTCTCGACCCCTGTGGAAAATATCCCCTATAGACTGTAGAGGGCGCTGCGAGTGTTGAGCGCAGATGAGTGTTTGACGTCGGAGAGAGAGGTTGTATTTCGAGAGAAAGAGTAATCAAATTAATATGATTTTCGAAGTGTAATGTATATAGCTGTACATATTATGTATATAATTAAATAATGAAGATTTAGAGAGAGTGTTTATTATCTGGAGAGTGATGTGATTTACTAAACAAGAACCACCGATAGAGATACTGAGTGAGTGTTACATATATGGTATGATTTCCATATAAAGTTTTTGGTGCAGATCAGGCCGCGAAGTTTGGATTACGTATAAAAAGTGAATGTGTGTAGCGGTAAGATAAGTGAATTACTTGTTCTTCAAAACGGGGTGAGTTATTTTGTTTCCATTTTGCAAGTTACTAGTGAATATTAAAAATGAGTACTGAAGATACTATTCAGAAGAATAGAAAAGTGCGAAAGTCAATTAGAGGTAGTATAACTAAAATAATTAAGAAAATTGATGAAGAGTTGGCCAATGAATTGGCTAATGTTGACAATTTGCAAGAATCACTTGCTGTCTTGATTGAGAGAGAACAAAAGTTACTGAAACTTGACGATGTTATAGTTTCTCAGTGTCCAGAAAAAGATTTGGAAGCAGAAGTAGAGAATTCACTTGAGTTTAATGAAACCATTATTCGATGTAAATCACGAGTTAACAGATATTTACATGATTCAGTTAAATCGAAACCCGAAACTGTTCATGTGGAAATTAATGAAACCAAAACCAGTTGCAATACGAAACTTCCCCGCATTACTTTAGAGAAATTTAATGGTGATATATTTAAATTCCAAGAGTTTTGGCCCCAATTCACAGCTGCTATCCATGAAAATAATACATTAAAAGAAATAGAAAAATTCAATTACTTGCGATCGTTATTAACAGATTCAGCAGCTAAAGCGATAAGCGGGTTACCGCTAACAGAGGATAACTATAAAAAAGCGATTGAAATCTTAAATAATAGAATCGGAAAGAGAGAATTATTGATTACTAATTATATGAATAAGCTCCTCTCATTAGAGCCAGTTCTGAGATCTAGTGATGTATCTGCCTTAAGAAAACTGCACGACGAGATTACATTTCAAATTCGAAGTCTTGAAACATTAAAAGTTGATTTTAATACATATGGAAATTTATTGCTATCTATTCTATACAAGTGTATCCCAAATGATTTAGTGTTAAATTTTAATAGACAAACCACCAAAAGTGAGACATCAGTCACAGACTTGTTATTATTTATAGAGAACGAGATAGAAGCGAGAGAAAAGTCATTATGTGTTAATTTAAATAAACCCAGGGTGTCAAAAACCGAAGAGAAAACCTTTGGAAACTACAGTAAACGCTATAGTCCAAATACGTTCAAAATTTCTTCAGCAGCAACGCTTAGTACAACAGCTAAAAAATACATGTGTGATATTTGTGATAAACCACATTCATCTAAAGATTGTAGCTTAACTATTCCAGAGAAATACAAAGCGTTGTATGACCAGTTTAAGTGCAAACGTTGTTTGAAAAAGGGACACAAAAAAGTTTTCTGCAAAGCTAAATGGGTCAGATGTAATTTATGTCAATCACAGTCACATTTAGAATATTTGTGTGAATTATCTGAAAAGACGAAAGATGAGAGCAGAAACGACAAACAAGAAATGTCAGAAACTAGTGTAAGTTCGCTTTTCACCGAAATCAGAAGTAAGAATATTCCGAGAGATATAATTTATTACCAGACGTTGAGGGCTGAATTAGTAAACAATAATTCTACGTATAACCCTTTCGCGGCGAACGTCACGTATACGTGCCAGCAGCTATCCGCGTTTCTGGCCGAACGTCACCTATACGCGACTTCAGCTATCCGCGTTTCTGGCCGAACGTCACCTATACGTATCAGTAGTTCGGAACGTTTTATTAGTTAATTTTTGGTGCACAAGATGGCACCGCATGTCTATGAAATTTGGAGTACACGTAGTTGGGACCTTCTATTCGAAAACAAGACTAGTATGAATCACATGCGGTCTATCGTTCTATGTAAACAAACGGAGGAATGGATGTATTGCGTTTGGCTGTCAGCGGGTAGGGCATTTAAACTTTGCACGTGGTCTTTGTTTACGAGATATCTTTGTTTATTTTTCTTTTGCGGTGGAATTGTAGCATTGGGTATATGGGTTTTGAGTCAGAATCAGATTCTGTTGCAGTGAGATTTCTGTCCTTTGATGATTTAATATGGAAAAAAGGAGAAAATATTTAACAGAAGGCGAAATTTCTGAATTGATGAGAAATGTGTCTGATTATGAAAGTAGTGACAGTGATACAGAATTCTCTTCGGGTGAATCTGTTTATTTGGAACATCGGGATCAGAGTGATGATGAAGATACTCAGATATTTCTATTCTGAGTATATCGCGGGATGGTACTTCTTCGTGGTCTTCTCACGTAAGGGATTTAACTCAACTAAAATTCACAGCGGCATGCGTAATAAAAGTCCATGATGCTGTATCAAATGAATTGGATTATTTCAGATGTTTTTTTGATGAAACTGTAATGGATTTAATTAATGCGTATTATATTATACTAACCAAATTAATGCGTATGAGAGGTACATAAATCCGGAAAGTGAACAGAGTTCATCCTCGAAGTATTTTTGCCTGTAACTAAAGAAGAAATGTTTGTTTAATTTGCTTTGACAATTTTAATGGGTATCGTGAAAAAACCGAAAATTAAGATGTACTACTCAACGAATCCCAGGATTGCAACACCTTTTTTCAGTAAGGTTATGAGTCGGGACCAACGCATCGAAATTCTTCGATACTTGCATTTCACTTCTTCTGATGCCAAAAAGATTGAAAAAATTAAACCTTTTTTAGATTTAATCTTTCAAAACTTGCAGAGTTCTTGATATATTATTGACATATTATTGATATATTCCTGATAGGAATATATCAGTTGAAGAAAGTCTCTTACTGTGGAAAGGGAGAGTAGGATTTCGACATTATGTCCCAGCGAAAAATATTTTAAACTGTATAACAAAACTTTTTAGTGGAAAAATAATAAAAGAATGTGTAAGTAACCCATATATAGCTTAAATAAATAGATTTGTTTGTAAATGTTACTATTTTGGAATTTTTCGTAAATTTAGGCTTAGCGCTTAAAAGTCTGCCGGCCTGGAAGGTACGCTCACGAGAAAAACCTCCGGCCTCAGAGGAAAGCGCGTGATCGGAACTGCCGTCGCGAAAGGGATAATGTACGTATTCTTTGCGATTCAGCATCAGAAAGGAGTTATGTTTGCCAGTCTTTAGCTGAGAAAGCTGAATTACAAACTGTCGGTACAGAAAAATTAAAAATCTACACTTTTGCGTCTACTTACCCTCGAATATCGGAGTTAAAAAGAAAAGAAATTGTTTTAAAGGACTGTAATAGTGAAACGTATTTAAACATAGAAGCGTTAGAAACTGAAACTATTTGTGCCGGTTCAATTACAACCCCGCCTAAGCAATTTCTTGAAGTGTTAAAAAAGTCGGTATATGCTTTGTCTGACTCCAGAAGTGGCGCCAATCAAGAAATAAATATTCTGTTAGGAAATGACTTTCTGAATGCAGTGCTAACGGGAAAGACGCACCGATTGGCAGATTGTTTATTGCTGTACGAAACTATATTCGGTTGGACTTTAAGTGGTAGGGAAGGTCTAGGGTTTGAAGAGTCGAAAGTAGGCCAAAATTCCACCGGATTGTTTATCCAAACTCAGGTGGCAGAGGACGAAAGTTTGTCGGAACAGCTGCGTGCTATGTGGGAGATAGAGAGTATCGGAGTAACAAACGATGTTTATGAAAAAAGTGAGTGTGATAAATAGATTATTCAGCAGTTTGAAAGGGATTTGAAAATCATTAACGGGAGATACGAGGCGCGTTTATTGTGGAAGAAAGATCCAGACCAGTTAGAAAATAATTTTGAGTTAGCAAAAAGACAATTTGATAGGGTGCGAAAAGAATTGAAAAACGATACTTTTGTGAGAGAGCAATTTCAGGAAATAGTTAAATATCAGAGTGAAAATAATATTATCCAAGAGTGTTATGAAAGGGAAAATGGTTACTTTATGCCGTTTAGATCAGTAGTTCGCAAAGATAAACAAAGTACTCAAGTACGAATGGTTTTTAATTGTAGCAGTTGCACAAAGGGAAATTTGTCGTTAATCGACTGCTTGGAACAAGGGCCTAATTTAAACCCTAATGTTTTAGACGTAATTCTTGCCTTTCGAAAGTTTAAAGTAGGATTTTGCGGTGATATCGAGAAAGCATTCTTAATGATTGGGATCTCAGAGGAGGATAGGAAATATTTGAAATTTTTGTGGTATCCCGATAATGATAGTGAGGACTTTAAAATTATGCAAATGAATAGAGTAGTGTTTGGGTGTAATTGCTCCCCATTTTTGCTGAGTGCCACGATTAAATATCACATAGAAAAATATTCAGAAACTAATAAAGACTGTTTTGAGATGCTCAATAGTTCGTTATACGCTGACGATTTGTGTTATGGAGCGGGTAGTGTAGAATCAGCATTAAGTCTTACTTCAGAAGGGGTGTCAATTTTGAGTGATGCAAAATTTAATTTAAGGAGGTTACATACTAATTCTAAAAAATTGCACGATTTGTGGATTGAGAAGGGGTTGTGTGTAGCAAATAGCTTTGACAGAGATAGTAAGTTAAAGGTGTTAGGGTTGATTTGGAATTTGGAAGAGGATATATTGAGAGTTGATGTTACGCCATTGTTGAACAGTTTGAGGTGTTTACGAAATACTAAGAGGTCTGTGTTGAGTACGGCAGCTAAAGTATTCGACCCAGTAGGATTTATTTCGCCGTATGTTGTGCATATTAAGAGGCTTATGCAAGAAATGTGGGAGAAGGGGATAGACTGGGACTTAGAGTTGCCTGAGGACTTACAATCGAAATGGAAAAAATGGTGCACGGAGGTTAAGGAATTAGATGAGGTGAAAATAGAAAGGTTCTATTTCCAGGATAGTGGGGATGAGAGTGATTCGGTAGAGATTCATATTTTCTGTGACTCTTCTACTATAGCTTACGGAGCGGTAGCATATTTTAGATATGAGAATAAGAAGGGAGAGATAACGACATCATTTATAATGTCAAAAAGTAGAATCGCACCGTTAAGAAAGTTGTCACTCCCGAGGTTGGAACTGATGGGAGCCTTGATTGCAGCGAGGTTGTGTAAGTATTTGTCGAAGGTGTTCAAAGGTTTGGTAGATAGGGTATTCCTGTGGACGGATTCAGAAATTTGTTTATGTTGGATTAAAGGGTCAGCACGTGATTGGAAACAATTTGTTTCAAACCGAGTGTTGGAAATTCAGGACTGTACTTCACCTGACAAATGGAACTATTGTCCGGGGTTAGAGAACCCTGCAGATAAATTAACTCGCGGTGAAACGGTACATACATTGTTAAATGATAATGTTTGGTGGCGCGGTTCATCATGGTTAAGGTGTCCTAAAGATCAGTGGCCACGGCAAAAGTTCAAAACAGTTGCCGATGATAAAAAATTAGAGAGACTAAAAACAGTGGTTCAAGCAATTATTCCCGTTACAGAAGTAGTGTTAGATGACTCAAAATTTAGTAGTCTAGGAAAATTGCTTCGAGTTACAGCTTGGGTGATTAGATTTGTTCACAAGATGAAGAAGAAGACCCATGAGAGAGGACCACTAACTGTTTCAGAGATTCAAGAAGCTGAGGAATACTGGGTAAAGAGAGTACAAAGAGATAATTACTTCTCCGAGATTCAGCTGTTAGAGAAAAATAAACCAGTTCCTCCCCATTCAAAGCTATACAGTTTAGCCCCATATATCGACAACAGAGGTATTCTACGTGTCAGAGGACGTTTAGAGCAAGCTGAACTATTGCACGATGAAAAACATCCAATAATATTACCAAAATCAAAGTTTTCTGATCTAGTGGTGATGAAAGAGCATATAAAATCTTTCCACGCTGGAGTTTCGTCAACATTATCTAGAGTCAGAAACAAATATTGGATAACCAAAGGAAGGCAAATAGTGAAAAGAATAATTAATACGTGCCTTATATGTAAAAAGTACGCACTGAAACCCGCAAAACAGATAACGGGTCAATTACCAAGAGATCGTGTCGTTGAAAGTGCTCCTTTCACAGTGGTAGGTACTGATTTAACCGGAGCCATAACTATTAAAACAGAAGCGGGAACCTATAAGAAAGTATACATAATTTTGTTTACTTGCCCCGGTACTCGCGCAGTGCATATTGACGTTATCTCAGACATGTCAGTGAAGAGTTTTATTCTCTCACTTCGACGCTTTTTATCCAGAAGAGGGAGCTGCAAAGTGATCTATTCGGATAACGCAAAAGGGTTTCGCAGCTCATGCGAGATAATCAAAGGGTTTAAGAAGATCATCGTTGATCCAGCTGTACGAGAGTTCATAACATCCGAGGGCGTCGTGTGGAAGTTCATTCCCGAACTTTCCCCATGGTGGGGAGGCTTTTGGGAGCGCTTGATGAGAAGCATCAAGGAACCCCTAAAGAAAATACTAGGCAAAGCGCTAGTGAATCTTGAAGAGCTTACAACGATATTGACGGAAATAGAGTGTGTCTTAAACAATAGACCCTTAACGTATGAAACAAATGAGTTGGGTGAACCCCGCCCGGTCACACCTTCACAGTTTTTACTGCCAGGTCGTAATATCATCAGCTTTCCTGAGCATTTTTTAGAAGTCTTCAACCAAGTGTCCAATAAAGAGACTTTGACCAGACGTAAACTATACCAGTCAAGACTTTTAAAGCAAATATGGACCAAGTGGAAAGAGCAATATTTGTTGCAGTTGAGAAACGCTCACAATTTTGTTAATCCTTCGACTGAGCGTAATCTTAAAACTGGAGACATTGTGTTAGTAGGACCAAAGAAATCTAAACTTTTATGGGACGTGGGTGTTGTTGAAAAGGTAATAATGGGAAGAGATGGCTATGTTCGAGCGTGCATTGTTCGTACATCTAAAGGACAATTCAGAAGAGCCATTCAATTGCTGTATCCTTTTGAAATTTGAGTTGGACTCTAAACTTTTTTTTTAACTTTAACATTTTTGAACTTTAATATTGAAATATTAATGTCACGCTCTTATTTCACTTAAATTGTATTGAGTTTCATTTATTGATACAAATATTATGTGTGTGTTGTTTAATTAATATTCATTTAGTTTCAATTTGTGATTTTAAGTAATTATTGTACTGTTTGTTGGATTATTGATGTATAATTTTTTTTGTAAATGTGTTTGTGTGTACTCTTTGACAAGAGTACAGGTGGGGAGTATGTGGAAAATATCCCCTATAGACTGTAGAGGGCGCTGCGAGTGTTGAGCGCAGATGAGTGTTTGACGTCGGAGAGAGAGGTTGTATTTCGAGAGAAAGAGTAATCAAATTAATATGATTTTCGAAGTGTAATGTATATAGCTGTACATATTATGTATATAATTAAATAATGAAGATTTAGAGAGAGTGTTTATTATCTGGAGAGTGATGTGATTTACTAAACAAGAACCACCGATAGAGATACTGAGTGAGTGTTACATATATGGTATGATTTCCATAACCCCATACCCCCAGCGGTTTCGGAGGAGATAGCGTGACAAGCTTTTGACAGCGGCGGCAGCGGGAGTTACTTTCTTTTAGAATAGAGAGAAACTTTATGGCGTATCGTTACTCGACACTCTGCTGCATTCTGAAAACTTAACGCCACTTTCAAACACGTTTCTGCTTCACGAGCGATCCGTGCGCTGTAAAGGCTCTAGACCAACTCTGTAGCTTACAGCCCCCACCACCCGTACCGCCCGCAAAATCCGCCCCTTTGGCCTTCTGCTTGGCGCGAAAAATTCAGTCTCATTAGTTTCTGGACAGACCCTGTATGTTCGATGTTTAAACTGATGTTCTTTTTTGTACGTTAAGAAACGTATTTTTGTGATGTCGTTCTTTATTCAATGCCACGAATAAGATGCATTCTTATTTTTATCCTGGTCAATTTTTCTTAACCCCACACACCTATAAGTGGTAGTAGAACGGGGTTTGGATGTGCTTTTTACGAGTGTGGCTGAAAATTGACTAATATGGAGTTAAGTTCACGCATTCTCAACATAACCAAGCTAAGCTGAGACAACTTTAATTCTTCGAAATTTAATATAAAAATGGTATTGTTAAACTTGGGTTTATATTGGATTCATCGCAGAGACAGAGCCAGCTTTGAAGCATGATGCTACCAAGAAGGAAACACGTATGAGAGTCGGCTGGCCAAAGCGTTGTCTATAATATGCCTAAGTATCGAAGAAGAGCTGAAGAATTTGGCTATGGATACAAACAGCCCAAGTGAAGCATGGCAGAAACCGTGCGAAGCATTGGAATTTAAGACAAGAGAAAGAATTGCAGAGCTACGGATGGAGTTTATGAACATAAAATTTACAACTCCGGAAACGATGACTTTATGCCTGGGACGACTGTGCAAAACTGTGAAATACTTGGGAATGGCCGGCAAAACTCTACCAGACAATGAAATCGCATACCAAATGCTATGTCAACTCCCTTCGATACTTAGGGCCTGTTCACATAGGAGTCTGGTAGCGTAGCGTTAAAGCTTAACCAATCATATAGCTGAGCGTTATGACATCATCCGTTGACTCAATGCCACTAAGACAACGCCTTGGCCTTCCGACTTTCAAAGGATCGTGTTTCCTTCTCGGTTGCATCATGCTTCATAGCTGGCTTTGTCTCGTCGATGAATCCATATACTTCACCACAGGAATCCTCAAATCGTTATACATGACATCACTAATACCATGACATCTCTACTCTAATTTTCAAATCATTATACATAAAGCTATACTTTGTAAACATGAGTAATTTTTAAAGTGCACATAACAAAAGTTTAATCTTTGCTTATTTATTAAGTGGTTTACGAAAAAGCAAAATAAATAGAATATCGAATATTAAAAAAAGATAGAGGATTCACTCTGCGTAGACCCCGAATGCTTTGTAATCATTCTCGCTTGGATGAAGCAATCTGAACCAAACAAATACGCTACATACCTTGACGTGTAATCGACTGCATTACATGCGATGCTGGAAGTGATCTCCGTTAACTCGTATATCAGCCGCTGAAAATTTCTTTGTCACTCACCAAACACCTCTCCGTGATCAAAAAGTTAGTGTGTGGTGCGCAATGTTTCGTTTTCAAATCATAAGCCCCATTTTCTTTGACCACAGTGTACCTGTGGATATCTTTTCCACTATGGCAAGTAATGCAATAAATTACACATGCGTCAAGGTATGTAGCGTATTTGTGTTATTCAGATAGCTTCATTCTAGCAAGAGTTATTACAGAATATTCGAGGCCTCTGCAGAGTGAATCACCCTATACAGGAAAGAGTTTATTATGAACTTGAAAACAGTAGAAACTAGTTGAAACTTTAATCCCCAAAAATTGCCGCCAAAGAAATCGATGTTACTGGGAATAAAATCTACTTACAAATTCATCTTAGATTACATTACATTATCCACATAGATAGAAACAACATAAAAAACTATTCAGAAACACTAAATACAAAAATTTCAAGAGTATCACTTCCTCTAAGCTAATCAATCTTTCACACCGATAGACTAAGGGCCTGTTCACATAGGAGTCCGTTGCGTTGCGTTGCGTTAAAGGAAAGATGACGTTAAGACAAAAATAAACTGATGACTCGAAAAGAGACAACTGCGAAAATGCGGGCGACAAGTCGTCTGCCATGACGATCTCTTAGTAAAAATGCTGAGATCACGTGATCAGCAAGCGAAACTTTTTCATTATTGGATTGAAGTGATATAAGTGCATCATGTAAGATGCGTTTATGCGAGTCAAATTTCATTAAAATCTAGAATTCCTCGGCTTTCAGATATTCTTTTTTGTGTGTCCGAGTACCTAATTATTCTGTAGTGGAAAGAAATGGAGAGGTGAGTAATTACATTCTTTAATTCAACATAAACCAATCATAGGCGTTAAAAATTTCGTTGCTAATCGTTAGGAGGTTTGTCATTGGTCAAATATATTTCAATACATTAACGCTCCGCAACGGACTCCTATGTGAACAAGCCCTTAGAGGAATGAAATTTTAAAACACCCTCTGCTCTTATTCCTGTACGAAATCGCATTCCTCAATTTTTGTGGTAAGGTATTTTTTGCTCCTTTATCGATTTCAGGGCGTGCAGAGAGATAATATTCACTAGTTTAAGAAATATTAATATTTGTTTCTCCGTCCTATAGGAGAATAACATGGGCTGCCACTGCGAAGGTGCCCAACATGGCAACAGTGACGTCATCAATTCGAGCTCGTATTAAAGATGAAATACTAGCATGGTAACTGGTTAAATATTTTTTTTTGGAAGCTTTGGGCCGAATTCAATGTAACGTTTTAGCTCTTTAGCTAGTTGGTTAGTTAGCTCTTTAGCAAACCTCAATTTTGCTAACTGTTAGCACATCGGCATTCAAATGGCCCGTTAGCTCTCCGATCCGAGCACCACTCTCCGACGAGGGACTGTTCGGCAAACCTCGGAAGCTTTTAAGCGAATGCTCTCAGTAAGCCAATCAGACAGCCCAAATTCATCGCCAGCGCGACATCAAATGTAAACAAACATGGAAACTTCGGAACTGATAAAATAAATATAATAAAAACGAGTAATGCCTGGATACGCAACAAAAGAAAAATGAATCAAATGATTTTAAATTTGTGGATAGAATACTTACAAATATTTTCATAATTCTATGTTCAACTTTATTTGAAATATTTATAATTCACTATGTTAAATTACCTCGCTATGTTAAATTACCGGAAGCTTTATTTTTCTTTTCTTTTAGCAAAATGCCACATTTTTTAAAATTAATTAGTAGAGAATACAGATGATGAAAAATATTACGAATATGGAGGATATGAAGTAAAATATATTTAAAACAAAGTTTAGCTAAATGTTAAAATATCGTTGTATTCAGTAATCTAACCTTCCAAAAGCTATTTATTTTGACATAAAAAAAAGTTTCTGATAAAATGATACACAGAACTTTATGTGATGCCCTTCTTTCAATTAAATACATTTAATAAAAGCTTTTAAAATAGTTATCACATTGATGTGTTTCCCATCTGAAAGAAAACACATTCAAATCTCTGAAGTTTATACTAACAGCATGGTATTTAAAACTAACAGTATTGTATTTAAAATTTTCAAATATACAGATTATATTATACAGACAAACTTTAAATTAAATAGTATTATTTAAGATGTACTCACCTGATTATTCTCAGTTAAGATTTAGAACTCATAACATTCAAATTATGCATCACAATTAATAGTAGCCAAAAAAATTACAAGTACAGACACTGCTTCAGTATAAATACAGCACTGCACAAGAATTCATTTAGCTCAATCTTTTAAATGTTGATACAATATCCTTTTAAGAAAATCGATAGATTTACACTCTTTTAAACATATCCATGTGTAAATGAAGAAAATGCCAAATCTAGTTTAATTGAAGTACAAGGGAATACAATTGATAGTACTTTTTTTTTTTCGACTATCACTAATTTTGGTTCATTGCAAATATACAATTTTAAGATATTCATTTCATTCCTTACACTAGGTGCAAATAAGCAATGTTTAAAAGATAAAGTATTTGAAGTACTGCATACTTAAGTTACTATCTTTTTTCAATTTGTGGCGAAAAAAAAAAAATGCAAGTTATGTTAAATGTTGTAGTCATGCAGAAAAAAACACAGTTTCACAAATATAACAGTCAAACAAAATTAAATATAATTAATTTCTGTATTAATCTTTTTCTTTATGAGGAATAGGGCAGTAAAATACTCAGCTGCATTGTAGTTTTGTAGTTTAATATTTTAACTTACAGAGTGACATATCTGTAAAGTACTATCAATTGCAATGGAATACAATTGATAGTACTTTGTAAAGTACAGCTACAATGCAGCAGTAAAATACATCAGTACAGTAAAATACTCAGCTGCATTGTAGTTTAGTATTTTAATCTACAGAGTGACATATCTGCAAAGTACTATCAATTACAATGGAATACAATTGATAGTACTTTGTTTTTGTCGACTATCACTGAGTTTGAATCATACCTATTCAAAGATACAATTTTAAGGTATTCATTTCATGCATTACACTAGGTGCAAATAAGCAATGTTTAAAAGATAAAGTAATGAAGTAATGCATAGTTAAGTTACTATATTTTATTCAATTTGTGGCGATAAAAATTCAAAATTTCAAGTTATCTTAAATTTTGCAGTTATGCAGAAAAAAATACAATTTCACAAATACTTTAGAATTTTCTTAAGAAGCACACAGAGAACAGTCAAGAAGCAGTTGATTGAATCACATTATAAATATAACAGTCAAACAAAATTAAATGTAATTAATTTCTGCATTAATCTTTTTTCTATGTGAGGAATTCAGCAATTTAATCCACAATTCAATTAGTACAATTAAGTACAATGGAATACAATTGATAGTATTTTTTTTTGGTCGACTATCATTAATTTTGGTTCATAGCTATGCAACAAATATATAATTTTAAGGTATTCATTTCATTCGTTATACTAGGTGCAAATAAGCAATATTTAAAAGATAAAGTAATGAAGTACTACATAGTTAATTTACTATATTTTATTCAATTTGTGGCGATAAAAATTTAAAATTTCAAGTTACCTTAAATTTTGCAGTTATGCAGAAAAAAAATACAATTTCACAAATATTTTAGAATTTTCTGAAGAAACACACAGAGAACAATCAACAAGCAGTTGATTGAATCACATTATAAATGTAAGTTACAAAAACATGGTTTGTACCAAATTTCATAGTCCTGGCTGAAATTTCAAGACCCATGGCTAAGCCAAATTTGATTTTAGTTATAGTTTGATTAATTTTTAATAGAACATTATATTAGGTCAGGAATCAGCTTGTGCATTGTAAAATTTAACATTAGTAACTGCTTTTGAAAAGGCATGACTTTTTCTAACACTTAAATTTTGTTTACATATTAAAAAAGAAGAAAAAAAGTAAAGTCCTGGAAACTGGAATTAACCACATTTTATAAAATTGAAACAAACAGAAATTAATGTTGTGCTCATGAAAATCATATTTAAAGACATATTATAGCTGTACTTTTTTTTAGATTGAAAAAAAAGTTTCTTCTAGGTAAGCATTCAATTACACACTGACAAAATTTAACACAATAAAACAATTATTGCACACATGGGAGAGCAGTTTCTTCACAGACATACTAGATAAAATTGTTCCTTTTATGTAAAAGAGTAATAAATGGGAAAAATCAATATCCACTATGGTTTTTATTAAAAAAGAGCAACAGCCAGGAAGAACAACCCATTTTATATACATCAAAATTTAATTTCCAGGGAACAGGTATTGGGCTTGAAGCTTGCAATTTGTCTGGGAAGAGGAATATAAATTTTTAAAATGCTTTCCAGCTTAGATACAAATATTTTGTAGTGTTATTACCAAGTTTCTGGTGATTGATACAATTCTCATTCTTTAGCACGAAGAATGATTAATTAAACGTATTTTCTAAAATTCTTCTGTGCTCTTCCACTACGGATATCTAAACTGAGAAGAGATCAAATGTTTGATAGTTAAAATCTATATTTCGTTTGTGTGTGTGCGAACTGTATATAACTCGTCCATTTTACAACACAAGCGAAAGCGGTTAAAGCTACAGAAATTCTCTAATCATTATACTAATCACTAATACCATAATGTCTACTGTAAATTTCCAAATCATTATACATAACGGTAAACATGAAATTTTTTTAAAGTGCTCGTAACAGAAGATTAATCTAATTAACAAAAGATAATTTGCTTATTTATAACGTATTTTACGTAACTGCTAAATAAATATAATTTGGAATATTCAAAAATACAAGAAAGAGTTAATTACTAACTTCAAAACAGTAGAAACTAGTCGAAACCTTAATCAAAACAAAAACACCACCAGAGAAACCACCTAGCAAGCGTTAGCTAACAGGCGACCGGATATTTCGCTCTTTTTGGGCATTTGAATACGGAATCGGCTAAAGAGCTAACTAGCTAAAGAGCTAAAACGTTACATTGAATTCGGGGGTTTATCTTAATTCGTAGTTCAGTGTCATTTTTGTGTTTTGAGAATGCTAAACAGGAATAGTTTTAGATACGTAAGTCTCAATTAAAAATTTAGTTGACCAAGAAAGTTATTAACGCAATAATTTTCGCCCTTTTATGGACTTATTTAACGCTAGACCATTGTCGTAAATTATGTGTGTTTTAACAATGGTTTTATCACTAGAACGAATAAATTTTTCGATAAAATACGTCATCTATGTGAAATTTTCTTTTTGTAAGTTATAAAAATTTATAAAGATACCATGGTTTAATTTTTGCAGTCTTTAATGGCAATAAAAGTTGAATATATCTGTTGCTAAGCAACCTTGCGTCTGATGTTGAATAGCGTAAAAATAGCTTGACTTTGCTTTCATTTACAGCAATTTATGCTTAAACAAGGAGTAATTATAGCTAAGATAGTGTAAAAATATTAAGCCTGTATTAAAAAGGTGTGGTTTTTGTGCACAAAATTTTCTGTTCACCGTATGTTCGTATTTAGGAGATTCAGACCCTTATTGTAAAATAGTTATGCTCTTTTACGATGCAAAATCTCTCATTGAGATCTGTATTCAAAATTTCTTTGCATGACTGTGGTATAACGGTATTGTTTATTCTATATTTCAGACTCTATTATGGAGTTGTGTTATCGAGGATTTATTAATTAAACCGCAATATGAATTTTCAATAATGTACTAATTGTCAGGATTTGACACCAAATGCTGTGGAAACTAAATCTGTGTGTTTCGTGCTTGGATTGTATGGTAGAATAAAGAAAATTGGTATTAAAAAAGCTCTTTAGTATATAAAATTGTTATTAATTTAAATATGCATATTTTTTTAAATGAGTAATTGTCATAAAAACTGTGTAGTTGTTATAATTTGCAGTTGTTATTTACCACAGTCTTTTGATAATTGGTAATATCCAGAACGTCATATGACTCAAATAAAGAGGGATTAATTTTATAGCTAAATATAACCCAATGTAAAATACAGTTTGATTGTTGTAGGAGATATTTGGAAACATTTGGGGTTTTTGTTCGTAATGTCTAGGTTACTACAATTTATCAAAAAATGTGTAGAAAACTTATGTTTATTTCATGTATGTTGTAGGGAAACTTTTTTTTAAAAATGTATATATAAATGTGTTTCAGGATGACAACAGTATGAATGTGTTACACAGGCACCACTTGAAACTCTTCTATATAATTCCAACTTCAGAATATGAATAATGTGAATAAGAGTAACGAATATTTTTGAGAGATCTGATATAATATTGAAAAGTGGATTATGCTATGGAATTTAATTGATTCATTCTTTTACTGCATATTCATACATGCTTGTCTGTCTATGATTATTTACACCAAAGAATATACTTCTCAATACCACCTTTTTTCCACCTTAGATGGGGAATCGAATATCTGCAGCACAAGAACCTGTTATTATGACTGCAGCCTTTCTGGATAAGAAAATAATTCAGGACATGGTATATAAACAAGATTTAGACATTGCAGAGTTGCAGAAACTAATAAAAATAGATGGTCTTGAATATGACATCATATTTTCACTAGATCTTGAACATCAAAGTAAATGTTGAATTATATTCCTAATATTTTGTACTGTTCTATATAATTTAAGAGAGTTTTCTGTGATTTTAAATATTGTCCAATAAATGGTTCATGTTTAAAAAATCTACTTGATATGGACTAATTCTGGTATCGTAGATTTTGGTTCATTTTTTAATATTCTGTTAAGTGAAACATCATGCAGAATGTCAGGCTACTTTCATAATTATTGGGAAGAGTTCCGTATCCTGTGCCGCTTGGCACTATTTGGCACGGTTTCTGAATTTTCCACGTTTGGCGGAAAACTCGGAATAATGCAACCTACCTAAGCGACGCCATTTGTTTTGGCGTCACTTAGGCTTAAGGTATCCGACTACCTTCAGAGCACTTAAAAAACATACTTGCGTCAACTTCTGTCTTATTTTTCGAAGAGGTAACACCAAAACACGAAAATGAGGAAAAAATAGGCCATGACTATGCAACTTTTAAAAATATTTATGAATTGGGTTGAAATTTAGCAAATTTTTACAAAAACTGCTCTAGTTCTAAAAAGAAAATTATGAATATAAAATTAATTTCTTTTTTGTCATATGTACATAAGTACCTCCAGAGTGTAATGAACTAAAAGCTAATCGATATCAGGAAATCTAAATAAATTGCAGATCATTATATACAATTACATGTAAAATTTTAGTAATTTGTCATGAGATTTTCTAAAAATGCAGCTAAAATACCCAAAATCAAATCTGTAGTTCATTACATTATAAATAGTGAGAGAAACATACGGGAAAAATTTTATAGACATATCACAATATTTGTTTAAATTTTTTATTAAAAATGAGTTCCTCAGGAAACATAATTAAAGTTTTCAACTTGTACTGAAATTTATAGCTGCTGCTGATCTTTAAATCACTGTCATTTCATTTATAATAATCGTACAGAAAAAATACAAACAGATTTAGAAATAGAAATTTATAATCTTTAAGAAAAAGGATTAAAAACACTTTCGGAATGTTCGTCAAAATCAACGTTTTGAAGGTAGTTGGATACCTTAAAACAAAACAAATAAAATTTTATAACTTACCAGAAAGCCACATTTTGAAGAAACAATTATGGTGGAGATTTTGGGTAGTCTCAATTGCATGTGCCATTTTTTTTTAAAGGATATCCCCCAAAAATGCAATACATAAAATTTCTTATAGTGAAAATATCCATAAGAACCATTTCTCTATTTTTAAATAATCACATTACTGTGATAAACTTTTAAAAATGGAAAAAATAAAAAGTAAGGGATGCATAGCGAAAAAAAAAACAGAAATTGGCAGAAGCAAAGAGACTTACATGCAATCTCTTCATATGCAGTCAAAATGTCAGTTAAAAAATTAAACTATAGAATTGATAACGTTTCAAATTACCACGTCATTAAAATTGAATTGGCTTTTAGATATACCACGTGAAACACATCGCAACAGAAACGAATGGGAATACACCATATTAAAATATTTATCGCCCCCAAAAAATCGCCAAATTTTCTGCCACAGGATATGGGATTTCTCCCTTATTTTTATATATTTAAGAATTTTTAAGCATGACCATGACATTTTGATGAAGCATTTAATTTTCTTGAAGCAATTACTTTTTATTATCAATATGGGTGAAAAACAAGTTAGGTTAATAAGGATAATTTGTAATCATCTGACGTCCCCTTTGACTGTGTATATAACTGAATATATCAGGTGACTTTTTCTCTAAAACAAACATGACTGATCTTCACCACTCAGATATATATATATATATTTTTTAAGTGAGCAGTGGTATAATTATTTTCATTAATTTTGGTATCACAGAGCTAAAATTGTGTAATCTAATTTTCAAAATTTTTTAAAAAATTATATGGGTTTGTTTTATTACTCACAAATATTTATCATTTTATTATGATGTAATATAAACTTTTGTAAGTATCTTTATAGTTAATATAAAAGCAATTTCATCATAACACATTCAACCTTGGATGCTTGATTTATGCTTTTTAAATTGTGTGATAATTAAGGATAAAATACAATACTGTGCTTTAAAATTTTTTATTATAATTTGCTCTGTTAGTAAATTGACTTCATTTTTCATCTGCCACCATAATACCATAATAATTAATCTTTAAAAAAATAAAACGATCATAATATGCTTTAATCTTTACTTAAGTATTAAAAATTGCTTACTTATGTACGAGGGTAGGCTGAAAAGTAATGCACACATGCTTATAGAGCAGGAACAAAAAGAAATAGCGAGATTGGGTAAAAAGAACATTAAAGTACAGTTCTTAAGCTTCAAAATCATATATTTATTTTTCAACATAGTCACCGTTAAGGCTAACACAGTTCTCCCAACGTGTAACAAGTTTTCTCATTCCGTCACTGAAAAATTCTTCCGACTTTTCTCGAGTCCATGAGTTGACAGCTGCCTTCACCTCATCGTCCGAGGTGTAATGATTACCCTTGAGGTCTCTCTTCAGTAGAGGAAAAAAATTTAAATTGCATGGTGCAAGATCGGGGAAATAAGGAGGGTGTGGAATCGGTTCAAACTTCAGGTTTCGCAGAACCTCTCCTGTCCGACGCTGTTCTCGTCTGTGAGACGGCATGGTACCCATCGAGCACAGATTTTACAGTATCCCAGTTGTTCTATAGTGAAGCAGACATATTCCTTGGATACTCCAATATGATTTGCGATACGCTTTTGAGTGATTCGCCGGTCATTTTGAATCAGATCGTCGACGAGTTTGCAATATTTATCGTCTGTGGCAGTGATCGGACATCCGCTGCATGTTTCATCAACAATTATGGCTTTTCCAGGCTCACAACCACAAAATTTTACTGCCCATCAATTTACAGTACCCCTATCAACAGCATCGTCAGCATAAACAGCCTTTAAACGACGATGAATCTCAGTAGGAGTCACTTTTTCAGCTGTTAAAAATTCGATAACAGTGCGCTGTATAACTCGCCGTTGACATAGCACTAGAACACGTCTCCATACTACCACTTTTCAAAATACACTGGATGAACACAACGACTTAAAACCTGCGATGAGTATTGAGGGGGAATTAACTTCCATATGCCACTTTGCACGGTTTTGAAGGTCATTTCGTTTGCTCTCTACAAGCATGTGTGCATTACTTTTCAGCCTACCCTCGTATAATAACTTTGAAGTTAAAATTATAACATTTGTTCTTGATTTATAAATAAAGAACTATAATAGATACCTTAAAAAGTTATATAAGGAGATTATATTATATGACACATTTTATAGTTCAAGAAGTAAACTTAATTGCTATATTTATACGCATCAACAATGAAATAAGTATGCATCTGCATACTTATTTCATTGTTGTCATCTAAAAAAAAAGAAAGTACCATTGTGTTCAGTACATTAAGTACCAAAACAGAAGACTCATTTATAAGTCAATAAAATGGAAAATATACCATTTCTTTCCCCTGTGCATTTTACAATAAGAATAACTACTTTTTTTTTAAGGGATAAAGATTCTGTAATAAAATTTAAATTTAGGTTTTAATATTGTTGTCACTTAAGAAATAGTAGATATAAATGACTTTAGATGATAAAATAGCATTTTATATGAATTTACTATTTGTATTAAGCTTCTGTATATATGTAAATTAATACCTAGTTAACAGTGTTTATAACATTAGTGGTATTATGAGTATACATTATTATAGGAATTATTTATTGTGCATTAGTTTCTTTTTTTTTAATAAACAGTTTAAGTTTCCTTTAATTTAAACTGTATTTTCTCAGATCTAGTCTATAATTTTTATATAAATATAGTGTAGTAATAATCAATTTCATACAAAAATCAAGTACTCTGATTACTTGTTTTTTTTTAATCATGTGTATCCGTGTGTATGCATCTGAGAGAAGTCAATTTTTTAGGCTGTTTTATCTATATATATATAAATGTATATATTTTTTTGTAATTTGACTATGTACTTGATTTCAGAGGTGCAAATAGGAAATATGTGTCATATTGAGGGACTTGTTAGATTAAAAAAAATAAAATGTTATGTTGCCAGTTTATTTTTAGAGTTGAGGTATACTTCATAAATTTTTTCTCCTCTTACCTGATGAAAACTCTGATTTAATTCTTGCATATTTTTCTTCAAACACATGTATAATTACCTTTAATAACTCTTAATTACCTTTTTATAGGCCTTGTTAATATTGATGACTTATGGCGATTTCAGTTTTTAACTATGCTAGAAATGCCTAATAACTTGCTAGAAAGAATTGAAGGTCTTGAGAGTTTAGTTAACCTTAGAAGTTTAGGTGAGCATTTTTTTTTTCTTCATGTAGTGTTTAAATTCTTATGTATGATGCTGTTAAATTTTCAGTACATTATGATGAAAGACTTATCTTACTGAAACACATTTCTTTTTTCTTCTACTTGCTGACCTTAAACTAAAAATTATGATATATTTACCATATCTCAAATCTCTGAGGTCACCAAATAAAATATAAATTTAATTATTAGTATTTTAATTTCCTTATAAAAGAAATTACATGATGTATGTGAGTTAACATGAACAAGGGTTTAACATTAAATAGCTGAAGTATTACAATGTAAACATTCAGAAATATACTTAAAGGTTTGTTCTTTGTAAAAGTGTTTGGAGTTGAAACAGAGAAACATGTTCAGCAAGTCTCAGAATTTTTTTTAGCAAATATTGGGTCATTTTGGCTTATACGTCTTACGTCCTCTGGTTCTCTGATACCTCTTCTCTTTATAACTAAATTCTATAAGTGCACTTAAAGTGTTCAAATAGTCAGCTATCATAAGTTGTCCAAAATACTTTGAAATGAAATTTTGGTAGTCAGCCAAACTCTCACAATGAAGATGAATCCAAAGGTAATTGTGACCATTCAGAAGTCAAAAACTGGTTAGTATTGCACTCTGAGGAGAATTTAGGATAACAGAGATGATTTTGTTGAGAATGCTCCAAATCTTTTCTTTGTACTCTAATTCATAAACTTTCCTAATATTTCTTTCAGTTAAAATTTAGTTAGGAGCAAAGTCATTGGCCTTGTTGGTTTATAAAGGGCCTGTTACACTTTTTGATCTAAATATCTGCTGTTTTGTTGTCATGTAATCTACAGTGTAGGGCACTCACTGATAAATCTTCCCAGACAAAATTAAAAAAATTGTTCTGCATTACAAAGTTACTTGTTTTATTTAATGCATAATTAATGTATATATTTATATTCTGCATATTTTTTTGTATTTTCCCTTTTTTCTATAAACCTAAGGACTCTGCCCACAGGTTTCTGCCTTAGAAATATATATATATATTCTGCATATTAATATATGAAAAATCTAACATAGATTTTAGTAAAAGCATTTTTTTATATCAATTTTGTTTGATGCTTTGTGTTTAGTTTCTGACTTCAATTTTAAAAAATAATGTCTTAGAAATTTACTTCTACAATCCTTTTGACACCTTATTGCTAAGCTATTTCTTTAAAAATAAATAACTGAATGAATAAGCAATAAATTTCTGTCAGTACAATAGTAGATGAAATTTCATTAATGTTAAAGTTTCAGTCTTGAATTTTGTAATATATATTCAAAGATATTAGAGAATATTTTAATTTCAATAAGCCTTTTTTTTTCTTTTAGCCTTTTGATTAAAATAAAACATCATAACCTTTTAAAGAAAGCAGTGAAAATTTCAAATACAAATGACTATGAAAACATCCCTTTGAATAACTTACACAGTATTTTAATATATAATATCAAAATATATTGTGATTTAACTTGATGTATATTTTATCCATTTCTTTTATACTGCTCATGGTTAATTTATAATTCAGTACTGAAAGAATAAAGATTTTCCTAAATAACTGCTCTCAAATAATCTGGCATATTTTATGTAAAAATTTGTGTTCATTTATTTTTCTTACTATAAATGAATAAGCACTATTTTTTAAGTTATGCCTGATGTATTTTTTTTTCTTTACAGATCTATCATTTAACTTTATTAAAAGTATCAATAATTTGGAGAACCTCGTAAATTTGCTTCATTTAAATCTAACTTCAAATGAAATTATTAAACTGGAAAATATGGATTCTTTAAAACAGCTTAGAACTTTCCTTGCACGACATAATAAAATCAAGTCTTTAGATAATGTATGTGTATATTAGCTATTAAAAAATAATTAATCTAAAATGTTGGTTCTTATTAAAGATTCATATCTATAATTAACTCTAATTCATTCTTAATTATGAATTTATAGAAAATTGATTTTAGTTTGCTGTTGTAGTTTGAAAGGACTGATCACAATTTCCAATGTCATATTTAAATATGTATGTTTAAATTGTAAAAGGATTTGTTCTAAGAACTTTACTTTTTAAATACATAGAAAATCATGTTTCCAAATCCCTAGTTTAATATTAACTTTTTCAGTTCCTTCATAATTACATTACTCTGCTAAAATACGTCAAAAGCAGATAGACTTTATGGAGCCAGAGTATTGTTTGCTATTGTTCCCTCTGGAATCATTCATAATTATTGTTAGATTAAAATCTATTTTATCATATTTTGTAATACAAGTTGAAATATTGAAAAATTGTATTAAATGAACTACTTTACAGTAAACATGGCCCTTATTCTTATGATAGTTAAGCAATATGTAAATTTCAACTAACCCTGCACTATGGCAATAATGTGCTTTAGAATTTTCTTGTTACATCACTTAGGTTTACTTTTATTTATTATAACTCATCAGGAACCTTTGAAAATAAGCTCCCAAAATACGACTTTTTTTAAAAGTCCTAAAAAAAACTAAACTCATGGCGCAACAGTCCGCTGTGGACCAAGGCCGGCAGTGCCTATTTCCACTTTCTTGACCATGGGCTTGGGGTGCCATACAGCATATGTCTCAGGTGGTCAACCTGAAGTGGGACCCCAGAGTTTATTCCCAAGCATGCTTGGTCCTCATTTTATTGACCCACTCAAAGGATGAAAGGCTGACTTCACCTTGCCCAATCGCAGGATCGAACCCTGGACCTGTGGCGTGGCAGCTTGATGCTTTTTAAAAGTCCTACTTTGAAGAAATAGCTTAGCAAAAACGAATTTAAAAAATTAGTACAGTAAATGTGATAGATCCTGTATAGATGCAAGGAGTTGTATCTAAATAGGATCTATGATATTTAATGTATTAATTTTTTGCATTGGTCTTATTAAAGAACAAGATACAACCAGCTAGCTTTCAAATTAAGCTGATGAGGTAACAAATTCTTATTTTAAAGTGATTCAGATTCTATTCTTATTAATGTTTGAATCAATTCATGTCACTTTCATAACTGACTTTCAGATTAGAACAGCATTAGATAAGGCTTATTTATATAAGACTTGTATCACTTTATAAAAATTCAATGCTTATACCTATTTAATATTAGTTTTCTTGTTAAAAGCCAGTGCAGTTTGAAATTAATATTTTAGTTATAAAAGAATATAGATATGAATAATATTTTTGTGATAAACAATCTGATTTCTGATTGTTATTGTTCTTTTTTTATTATATTACATATTTTCTCCGTCGTCTTTCTCAGTATTTACATCAACATTTTTACTTTTTAATTAATTTGAATTAATTTACTTATTATAGATATATTACCTGTGTGGATTTAAAAATCTTACCAGTTTGGCTATTGATAAAAATCCTGTCATGGAAGATGCAAGCATGAAATTTCATATTTTAACCCTTCTACCTCAGCTGAAATTTTTGGATTTCACTGCAGTGACATCTGATCAAGTAAACTGAATATGTTTTTATAACAATTATGGGAATTTTCTAATACTTATTTAAAGTTTGTTTGCAGGTTAATAAAATATGTGCTAATTTTTTGCTACTTTAAATTCACTTTATATGCTTACCATTTAGCATTTCTTTTTCTACTCTTTCCTGTTTTTCTTTTCTAGTAAAAGGTTATACAATTATTATTTATTATAATTATATTATTATAATTTCTTTCTTATATCATTTAATGTCATTAATTTATTGCATTAAAAGACTTGATTTTCAATTTTTCTTGATGTGGCAGATACTAAACTTATTTTATCTGTTTGAAGGTTCTTGTATTGTGGGTTATTATGACATTAAAGCGGTACTCATAAATATATGATAAAATTCTGTGGCAAGACAACTATTGTAGTAGCATTATTTAATCTGTTATGTACTTCAAAGCAAACTTTTGTTGGGTCTAAACTAGTCATAGTATTTTGTTTGATATAATTGATACTTTCATTAACAGAAATTAATGCTAATTTTCAAACAAAGAAAATTAAATTATACTTGTAATTGAACTAGTAAATGTAATTAAATATCAAATTTCAGTTGTGGCTTAGTCAAAAGTGAAAAGAGTGAAATCTTGGCTAGAATTATCCTATTTTTTTGTTTTACTTATTTATTTAATCATAAATTCCTGTAAATTACTTGTAGAAATTTATAGTTAAATAATTTTACTTATTTAATTATAAATTCCTATAAATTACATTTCTTTCATTTATTTTATATTTAAGATCTCTTCATAAAATTTTAATTCACCCATTCATACTTTAAAATCACAATTTGTTTCATGCAAAATAAGAGTTATAATTTATACAATCTTTTGCCACTTATTTTTATTATTATTAATCATGCAAAATTTTCAAAGTTTAGATCAGGTGTCGGCAGCCTTTTTTATGAGGAGGGCATATTTAAAAAATGTGGGAGTTCGGCGGCCACCACTGGATGAAGAGGAGGAGGGGGGAAGGGGGGGGGGGTAATATATTAATATGAAAATATTAATGCGACATAAATTTTCAATACATAAATTCAAATTTTAATTTAAATAAAACAATCTAAAGTTGATAATTAATGCAATATTTGACATTGGAAGTCTGCGGTCACCTTGTTGTAATGTGGCACGTAAGTTGAATTCCCTGATCTCAGGCATTGGTCCAAATGAGTGTCAGTGAAGCTTTACCGGTACTGTGATTTAATTGGTTCCCATTGGAAAACAAAGATTCACAAGCATACTAGTATGTCGACGTGCATTCAATTTCAGAGCAAGAAAAACAAGCAGGCAAGGGGTGAGAGATGCTCACGAGAGAGCAGGCTGCTCAGTTTTTGATGTTTGCGGCTTTAAGGTTTAAAAATTTTTTACTAAAATTATTCATTAGAACTATGAGCATTTGTTGTTCAAACGTCTAAAATTTAGATATCTGAATGGCAGGCACTTTAAAATTGTCTCACGGGCACTGCATTTCTGACCCCTGGTCAGAAAGTGAGGTTAACTGGCGCCCGGGACACAATACCTATTTGGCGCCCCCTTTCCAAAACACATATAGTAATATAATATATAGAAGTATTGAAAAGGACCATTTGGCGCCCAGGGCATGATAGACCCCCTTGCCCACCCCTCGCTACGCCACTGCGCCTGGTTTAGATCATCTTTCATTGATGGGTGGTTTAGTGCATTACAGTCAACTTTTGCTACACAAGGACTTATTAATTAGACCAATTCTGAATGTCTACAAACATCCAAGCCAACTGTGGGACTTGAACCCCCAGGCTCTGGATCTAATGCCAGCACCCTAGTCATTTGGCCACTTATTTTGTTGATATTAATAATGAACACATATTTCAGATTACTCAGTGTATTAAGATGTACAAAATATGCAGTTAACAGAAGTTCAAAATATTTGCTAAGCAAATGTCAAAATCATTTCTAAATTGCAAATTTTTTTTTTAAATTAAAAAATACACATAAAATTCCCGTGTACCACAAAGTATCACACGGGACTTACAGAGGTAAGTATAAAACACTAAGAAAACAGAAGAAACAGACAAAACAAAACAAATATTAAGAAATTAAGAAGAATTACAAAAAGAATTACAAATTAAATGGCAAATTTAAATTTTGATTATTTTAAATATCTGTGTTCATTACATTCATGTTTTATCTTTTTTAAATCTGTTATATTTTTTAACAAAAAAATTTCTAAATTTTTAGAGTTTTGATTAATTTGATCTTATTTTAATACGAATGGAATTTTCTTTTCAAAACAGGTCATTCTTACAGATATTGGATTTTTCTGTTATTTTTCTAGTTATTTAATATATATTTTTCATTGAAATTATTCTTTCAGTTAAAAGAGGCTTTTAAGAAATTTCCTTCTAAAAGTGAAAAGAGTATTTTTACACAGAATGTGAAAGAAAAGTTTAAGTGCTCTTTCCCCGATGTTGATAAAGTAGGTATTTTTTTCTTCTTATCCAAAAAATCTTCTAAATATAAATAAAATTAGAATTAAATATATTATTCTTTTAGAATTTGCAGTGAAGAAAATAATTGAGATGGAAGCATGATCAAATATATCTGTTGTTGTTGTTGTTGCTAAGCCCCCTGGACTAGAAAATGCTAGACCTGTTAGCTTCTTTTAGAAAGTGTCCTTTTGACCAGTTTTTCATTTAGAATGGTATACACAATACCATTTATTGCTATTTTTGTTTTTATATTTAAAGTAGCTGAATAGCCCTTGCTTCGCTATGAAGTACATTCAAATTAAATACAACAGTCAATATATGCAATTAATGCCAAAAACAAAAACAAAAAATATATTTATAAAAAAATCATAATGGATATTTTTATAGACAAAATAATGTAGAAGAAAATATTCAAATTAAATCTAATAGAACAAACTAAAGAATATAGTACAGTTTGAGGAACATTTCTTTTACCGTATTTTAATATTTTTTTGGATAATGTCCAATCATCTGCTACATTAGAAAGAAAAACAAAATATTTTTTTGTCAATTTATTTTGTTGTTATGCATGTGATGCAAAATTGGTTTTAAGTATCATCAAAAGAAAAGAAACCACATGATCAGTATTTAATAAATTAAATTCTAAAAATTAATCTTTAAAAATTTACCAAAAATTAGAAAAGGGAGGTAAAGATTCGAAAAATATTTCATTTTAAAGGAATTTTTAGGATCTTTCTCATGATATAAATTTTATAACCCTCAAATTATTATTTTAAATGTAAACTTTAAAGAATGTTACAGAAACAGCTTAAAAATTTAAAAACATCTAAGAAGAATTTTTCAAAAATCTTTCTTAGTGCACCCCTACACTATAAGAAGAATCGCCATGCAAAATTTCAGCCCTTTAGGTCCAGCGGTTTGGTCTGTGTATTATCTTTCAGGCAGTCAGTTATGGAACTGTTTTATATATATAGATTACAAACAATTTAAATTCCATACTGTTTGATGATGTTCATAGGTTTTTGACAGTTTTTTAATTTATCCTAGTTTTGGTCACAATCATATAGTAACACATTCTCTGAAATTTTATTGTAACATTATTTGTTTTTGAATGAAATGGGATGAAGTTGCAATCAAATTTGTTTATTTCTACTAAGCTCATATTTATGTTTAAGATTTGTATCATCATGTATCACTCAATAGATAAATTCAATTTCAATAAGAAAGGTTTTAACCCTCAATTTGTTTCTACCTAATATTTATTTATTTGTTTGCATGAAAATGTTTTCTTTCTGTTCAAAGTTGGAAAAAAAAAAAAAAAAGAATGTGTATGGTATTTTATCTTAAAAAACATTAAAGTTCATTCTGCTAGTGTTACATTCGTAGGTATTTGTTTTTATTACAATATTTTACATTTACAATTCATCTTAGTTTATTTTATTGTCAGTAGAAATGGCTCCTTCAACATGTCAGCCATATAATGGCTGAATGACTAGGGGACTGGATTTCAGTACCAGAGTCTGTTTGTTCAAGTTCCACTATTGGCATGGATGTTTGTAGCTGTTTGGGATTGGCTTAAAGCTCTAGATCCTAGTCTAATTACCCCTCATGTAGCAAAAAATGACCGTAGCACTCTCAACCAAACAAACTTTCAACATGTCACTACACCCACATCATCAAAGATATGAGGGATAAAATAAATTGAAAATTCTTTTCATTTATCAACATTATTGTATTTATTGCAAATATGATCGCAGTTCAATATGATTAATCAGTTGAATTATTTAAGGTTTTATATTAAGTCTGTCATGCTATGAACTGCTATGTGTTTTGTTTTCATCTTAGTTACTTAGAAATTAATCTGAAATTTTCAGATCAGTACTTTATTAGATAAATAGTTTAGATTTTTATGCTTAACCCTTCAGCCGGCACACCAATTTTTGGAATACCAACAGGCATGCATGGCACAAAGTGCAGCGTCTCTTTCAACCTTGATTATTCCTTTTTTAATAAACTTTTTTTTTTTCAAATTGAAAATAATAATTCTGCATTTTATGACAAGATATAAAATATTTATAATATTGAGATATATTTGTAATTAAAGGCCAAAGTATGCAGATACAATCACCTTATTTCAAAACTGTCTGGTTTATTGGATCTAAGGACAACTTGCGAATTGATTCCTATTATATCCAAAAACCTAAAAAACAATGAGATTGTCCATCTTTGTGATATGCAGATACTGTGTCATAGCTGCACATTTGATTGAGTACATCAACACCTGCTTTTGTCGTATTGTAATCCAGTATAACCATTGGTTTACCACGGTTAAATTATAACTATGAATGAATGGAAAAGAATACAAGGGTCAGAAAATCAGACCTATGTTAGAAAGAGTGTAGCTATAAATAGAAACTGCTTAGAACATTCAAACCTTACATGTCAAAACAAACCATTCAAAATTAATGGTTTGTTTCATGGTCGAAAATGTTGCACTCTGTACAAGGGAGCACCCGCTGAAGGGTTAAAGCAGATTTGAATAGTTCCATACTCCTTGTTAAAAATTCTTCATAATTTACTCTGTCAGTCATAAGTAAAAATTTAGAGAAATTCCACATTTGGGATTACTCTCCCTCCAGCATACTCAGTGGATATCTATGCCTTTCTAAGGAGCCCATAACAAAGGTGAAACCTAAATCCAAGGCTGCCTGGTATTCTGGAAGTGTATATATTTGCAGTTGGCTCCACCGAGCAGAGGGTGCTTTATGCATTTTGTCATCTTCAAGTACTCTAAATTTTGTGCCACAATTTGCGAGGATGATTCTTTCCAAAGTGGGCTGATTGACTGCACTTTGTCAGTTACAAGTGAAAATTGATAGAAGTTCCACATTTGGAATTCTTTTCCCTCCAGCATATTCATCATCTATGTCATGCTGAGGATTCAGTAGCAAGAATGAAACATAGATCCAAGGTTGCCTAGTATTCTGGAGGTGTATATGTAATCAGTAGCTGAAAACCCGCACTTCGCTACGGAGTACATTCAAATTAAATACAACGGTCAATGTATACAATTAATGCCAAAAAAATAAATATATATACAGTGATTTCCGCTTATAAGAATCACGTTTGTTATTACTGTTTTTGATTCTTATAAGCGGTTGATTCTTATAACCGAAACTTCCCTTTGGACAGGCACACATACACAAATATATACTTGTACATATATATAAACACACAGGCACATATATACATAATTTACCATTAAATACTCTTTAATTTACGTTATTTATCATTTATTAAAATTATTTTTTATAATTTTAAAAATACTCAATTTCTAAACAAATACTATAACTCAATTTCTAGACCTATAAGTAAGAACACATGATTATAAAATCAACAAGAAGCAGCTTCTCTTTGACTACACTTTGGAAGAGCATCATATCTAATTAACAAGTTCTTTTTTTCAGAACAACTAAGAGTTTTCCTTGTTTTTATCATATTTGAATTCGACTATCAAAAAGTTCTAACACTAACTGGAAATTTTGTTAGAAAACTAAAGTGAATACTAGCAACGTATGCTTATTACAGTCTCAGACGAAGATTCACTTTATAGCTTAAGTTTCACGGTTTGATTCGGAATCAAACCGTGAAACGTTTGATTCAGCATCTGGTTCATCTGATTCAGCAAAATGGATCCGTTTACGTTTCACGGTTTGAAGTGCTGAATCCACTGTCCCGTTTGCGTAAGTGATGGTGGACACTTCGCGGAAGATTTATGTGTTTCAGGGTCCAGAAATTCGCAACCAGGAAGTAAGTGGTGGGAAAAAAGGAGTGCCTGTCTGGAGAAAAGTGAAATCGGACCCGGGCGGGTTAGATGTCCCTGGGTAAAGCTAATAAGACAGTGTTTAGCAAAATCGTATGAGGAGAAACTCTTATGTTATGTCTAAAGGAATGTATTTTACGACTGTTTTCCACCCCAAAGTTTTATCAATCTTTCTTTTCAAAAACTTAAGAAAGAATTTCGTACCTTTTGAGAGTTCAAGTGGCATTTTTTGGAAAAATGAAAGGAAGGCGAAAATTGCAAACTGATTCTTATAACCGGTGGATTGATTCTTTAAAGCGGAAATTTTAACATAGAAATAATACATTTGTTTTTGTTTTTGCGATATTGATTCTTATAAACGGTTGATTCTTATAACCACTGATCCCTATAAGCGGTGGTTACTGTATATATATTTACTTATAATAAATATGATGATCAATGTATACAATTGATGTAAAATATATATATATATATATATATATATATATATATTTATAAAAAAATTGTAAGGGATATTTTTATAGACAAAATAATGTAGAAGAAAACATTCAAATTAAATGTAATAGGACATACTATAGTACAGTTAATATAGTACAGTTTGAAGAACATAATATCTTTTATTGTATTTTAATATTTTTATGGATAATGTCCAATCGTCTGCCGCATTAGCAAGAAAAAAAAAAATTTTTTTTTGTCTATTTAGTTGTTCTGCACGTGACGATAAATTTATTTAAAGTACCAGAAAAAGAAATCACATGATCAGCATTTAATAAATTAAATTCTAAAAATTAATCTTTAAAAATTCACCAAAAATCAGAAAATGGTGGTAAAGATTCGAAAAGATCTCATTTTAAAGGAATTTTTATGATCTTTCTCATGATATAAATTTTATAACCCCCAAATTATTATTTTAAATGCAAACTTAAAAAAAGTTACTAAAACAGCTTAAAAATTTAATTTTAAAAAATCGAAGAAGAATTTTTCAAAAATATTTCTTAGTACACCCCTACACTATCAGAAGAATCGCCATACAAAATTTCAGCCCTTTAGGTCCAGCAGTTTGGTCTGTGCATTGTATGTCAGTCAGTCAGTCAGTTAGAGAACTGTTTTATATATAGAGATAATAGATTTCTATACTTAAAGAGTAAATTGTTCATCCACTGTCATAATTTTCATTTTTATTTATCAAATTGTTTTTCTAGCATTCCATATAAAGCTCTTATACCTTCTTCCAAAAATCATAACCTCAAATCTAATTGTTCTTCAAAATTTTTAATTTTTCTAATAATTATTGAATATACTTAATGTAGATAAGTAGAATTATTGTCACATTTTATTTAATTTGTTCATTTAAATTGCTGTTGTGCAACAGTTTCATTAAAACATTTATTTCTATTTGATTAGGAAGCATATGTTGAGGGCTTAGCTAATGGTCAAGGATTCCAGTCGTTTCTTTTAAGTGAAAAAAATTATGAACTCCTTCATTCTTTTCCTCTTGTTTCTCATATCTCTAAAGAATATCCTTTCATTGACTTTCAGTAAATAGTTTGTTCATATTCTACAAATACATACATACATATATATATGTGTGTGTGTGTGCACATGCCTAATTTTAATGTGTAATATAGTATATAATATGTGATTATTTAGCTATAATTTTGAATACTTCAATTTAGAAGAGATTATTTGATTGTAGAAACATATAGATAAATAATCAAATAGTTTATGAGATAGAGTGACATTTTAATCAAATAATTTTTTAAAAAAATCATTGATTTTAATCAAAAAAATTATTTTATACATTACTTTGAACATTTTTTTGTATATTTTCCTAATAAGGGTATTAAATTTAAATATAAACAGGAATGAAAGGAGACTTTCATGTATATCTTACATCTCATTCATATAATTTAACATTTCTACTCCCTGTATAACTCATTTGCTTCTTGGAAAATTTTCCATTGTGTGTATTGGTCTATTTTATTTATCAGTCTTGTCACTGAGATTGTACACTTACATTATCTTGATTGGCCAGATTTGTTTCTAAGAATAAGTCAGACGACCAATCCTAAGTACTCTTATATTCTAATTATGAAGTGAGATGTTTAACAATAAATGAAAAAGACCAAGCTTTATATTTTATTAAAGAAACATATGGAGATATCTCCTTTTTAAACATTTTACTAAAATAAATTATGGTCACTTCTTCTTTTAATAGAACTTTGTTAAATAAAAAAGCTTTACAATCATTAAATACCTTACAGTAGTGGAAATCAATAGCACTCCTAAAGAACTGGATTAAGTATGAATTAGAAATAGTTTGATATAATACTGATGTTATGTACTACAAAAGGAACAACTGCTGGGATAGAGAGGATATTTTCCTCTTTTGGACTTGTACAGAGCAAATTGCAAAACTAATTAGGTGTAGAAAAGGCAGCTAAGTTAGTGTTTATATATAAATCTTTAAACAAAACTAATTTTTAAATATTTTTAGAGTTGTGGATAATGAAATAAAATTATTTTCTTCTTTGATTTTTAGTTTGAAATCATTTTGTTATTGGTTGTTTTTTTTTTCTTTTATTTTTTTGTTTTAAATTATTAAAAAGTATTTTATTGGCAATGATCAGCAATGTTTGAATTTGAAAATGTTTACTCCCATTTATGCATTAGTTATATAGTAGTATAGTATATAATTTTGAATCTAATATTTAGAATCTAATATTTTTTTTAATCTAATATTTTTCTATTTTGAATTCCAATTTTATGTGATATAATAGTTTATAACACATAAAATTGGAATTTTAAAAATTCAGGATTAAAATTTTTTTAAAAATCTAATTTATAAAAAAATCCAATTTAAAATTTTTTTTTTAAAAGCATGATTTTTATACACCGTGTAGAGAGACATTAAGGAGGTTTACTTGTTCTGTTTAGCCACTGTTGAAACTACAGGGTAGATATTTGGTACAAATTTGAAACTACAGGGTAGAAATCATCATACTGATGGTAAGAGAGATATCAGTGGTGCACCCAGGATTTTTTCTTGGGGGGGGGGGGGGGGGGAGATGAATGGATAAAAATATTTATAATGCATGGGTGGGCCGAGATGAACGAATACAAATATTTATAATGCAAAATCAATATTTCTACTTCTTTGGGGGGGGCCAGGGCCCCCTGGGTGCGCCACTGAGAGATATAGTGGGCCATTCTTAGTAGACGTGGAAAACAAGGCCCATTTATTTAGCAAGGAAGTATCATAACTGTTTTTCTTTTTCCTTCTTTTTTTTAGCTCTCGCTTAGCTGTTAAGATAGACCAGGGGTCGGCAACGTGGTGTCCGTGAAGCAATTTTAAAGTGCCCGCCATTCAAATATCTAAATTTTAGGTATTTGAGTTTAGAAATTTGATTTTAGATATTTTTGATTATTCAAGTTTAGATATTTGATTGAGAGAGATCAGCAGAAGAAAGGTATTTGAGCAGTTTTTAAATTTATTACCTTAGGTGAAAGAATTTCTATTATCCAGGAATGAAATTTGTTTAGAATTAGAGAAAAAACCTTGGATAATTGAGCTAGGCTTTCTAACTGATTTAACTGTAAAACTGAAGTAACTAAATTTGAAACTACAGGGTAGAAATCATCATATTGCATCTATGACAAGTACAATAAATGCATTTAAAGCTTGGCACTCTGAAAATTGCATATGGAGAAAGATAATTTATCACATTTCCCAAATTTAAAAATGGTAATAAAAAATTATTACGATTTAATTTCTAGCACCTATCAGTTTTCCAAACATTTTGATTCCTTACTGGAAGAATTTAATACTAGATTTGAAGAATTCTACGAATTGGAGGCATTCTTGATGTTTTTTATTAATCCTTTCTCTCCTACAGAGGACAATGTGGCTAATAAAATCACAACACATTTTCATATTTCCAATACGGAGGACTTAGAATTAGTAATTATAAACATAAGAAATGAGATTTAATTAAAATTACATCATAACGAAGAAAAATTCTGAAATCTAGTGAATGGAAATAGCCTCCCATTGTTGAGAAAATGTGCTCTGAAATTGAAGTCTCAATGCACATCGACAAATATTTGTGAATCTTTGTTTTCCAATATGAAATACTTAAAATCAAATTACTGATCAAGCCTCACTCACACTCATTTGGACCATTGCCCGAGAACTGGGAATTCAATTTAAGTGCCGCATTACTATGAGTTGGCCGCAGATTTGCAATGTCAAATACTGCATTAATTATTAATTAAATTGAAATTTGAAGTTATGTATTAAAAATTTATGTCGCATTAATATTTTCATGTTTTAATATTAACCCCCTCCTTCCTCCTCTTCATCCAGTGGTGCCCGCTGAACTCCTCCATTTCTGAAATATGTCCTCTAAGTAAAAAAGGTTGCCGACCCCTGAGATAGACCATATGAAAAATGTTTTGAAAATCATAGGCCTAAACCTGATCAATCTATTTTGATTAATAAGATGATTTTGATAATTAGGAAAATTACATAAATTGCTTATAGAGGTGAGAAAATGGGGAAAATCTTATCTTTAAGTTTATGTGTTAAAAATTAAGGAAACTGATTTTACTGTAATTGATTTTATTGTAACTTTATTGATTTTATTGTAATATTAACTGATTTTTATGTTATTTTTTTTTACTTCAGAAATCATATATTGTTAATAATTATGTTGGAAATTATTTGTACATCATAAGTAATATATTTTTTATTCATCCATTTATATCAAATGCTTTCAAATTTTCCTTAACTTCATACTCATTGTTCAAAAGTTACTGAAATATTTGATGAGTGGCACAGTACAGGTCACAAGTTTTATGAAGAAATGCAACAGGAAAAATCACAGTTTTTTTTAATTGTGTCAAAAGCAAAAGAGTACTCTTTGGAAGTTTCTCGTGAAGAAGAGATGAAATTTATTTCAGTTAAAGAACAAGTACATGTTTTTTATTTTCTTACACATGCAAGCACATATCTATATGGAATTTTAACTTAAAAACTTTTAAGCACTCTATTTCACTGTTTAAAATATCAGGGGGGGGAATCTTTCATTTTTTTAAATTACTAGGGGCTTCGCCCCTAGGCTCCCTATGCTCGCTCCTCTGTTATGGCTAATAGTGATATACATAGGGGTGATTCTCGGGCAATGTAACAGCTTCCATCCATTTACTGTTGTGACCCTTATGCAAGGGGCTTTTCATCACTGTTGAATTATCAGCTTTAAAATTCAATTAAAAATTGAAATTTTAAGATAGAGACTTGAAATGAGGTTTATATGAATAAGAAAGCTTTCAGCTTCCAGGTGATATAAATATTTTCTTTGTAAGATAAAAACTCAAGGAGCATCGATATTACATCCACATAGGGGACGATATTTCTTGAAAAACTGTGTTTCATTTTTTGATGAAAATATTAGTCTGTTTTAAAATATTTTTAAACAAATGAGGTCTAGTTTGAAAGAGAAATGTCTATAGTCTTAGATTGTAAAAAGACCAAAATTCTACGATCATTTTTTGGCGAGTTATCGTAATCTGAAGATGAAAAAGTCAATATTTCTTGAAAAACTGTGTTTCATTTTTTGATGAAAATATTAGTTTGTTTTAAAATATTTTTAAACAAATGAGGTCTAGTTTGAAAGAGAAATGTCTATGGTCTTAGATTGTAAAAAGACCAAAATTCTACGATAATTTTTTGGCGAGTTATCGTAATCTGAAGATGAAAAAGTCAATATTTCTTGAAAAAGTGTGTTTCATTTTTTGATGAAAATATTAGTTTGTTTTAAAATATTTTTAAACAAATGAGGTCTAGTTTGAAAGAGAAATGTCTATGGTCTTAGATTGTAAAAAGACCAAAATTCTACGATCATTTTTTGGCGAATTATAGTAATCTGAAGATGAAAAAGTCAGTATTTTCCCACAAAACATATAATAAAAAAATACTTAAAGTTCGACGGAGATGAGACATGTCTTACTTTGGTCCCCCCATTTTTCTGCATCCATTGGTATCGATCTCGACCCCATACCCCCAGCAGTTTTGGAGGAGATAACGTGACAAGCTTTTGACAGTGGCAGCGGGAGTTACTTTTTTTTAGAATAGAGAGATTAGTTTTTCATTCATACCTTTTTATTTATAAAACAAAATAAAATTTTGTGTCTTCACATTTGTAAATGTGTTCATGGAAATAGTTGCAAACTTTTTGGCACATTCATGTTTGTTCTAAAAGACTTCAAGATGAGCACCACCCACTTGGTGTAGTGGTTAGCTTTCTAAGCTGCCATGCAGTGGGCTTGGGTTCAAACCCTGAATCAGGCTTGGTCGTTTCTGTGTAGTCCCCCTCATAGGGAGCAATTCTGTCTCACCTCTATGGTGCTCTCATAATAAAGTAGTGTCTCACGACAAAGTACCTCCATATTAGAAAAAAAAAATCATAAAGTAAAGCTGTTTGCTTCAATTATTCAGTAAGGGGAAATTTTAAGGTAAAAGTATTGTTATATTTCTTCTGAGCTAAACAATTCGACCTTAAGTAAAGTTATAAATGCATCAGCTTTCACTTTTACATCTAGAAAAATATATTTCATCACTGAGCATTCAGAGTTTCAGATGAAAAGTTTATTCCTTATCACCATGCTCAAATTAAAAATAAACTTTTTAAACTCAGAAAGAGGATTTTTGACTCAGTAACTCTCACCACTGAATACTGAATATTTCTGCTATCTTTAAATATGTACTTTTACCTCAGTGTTTGTAACTGTACTGATAACTATGTGTTACATTTACTATAATATTTTGCATTTTTCACATGAAAACAAATTTCTGTTTCACTAATATTTCTTCTGGAAAAGATTCCATGCAGTTAATCCTCAAGTTTTGTAGTTTTAACCGTGTAAATCAGCATCAAGTGTTTTAGTTTTAACTAAACTTATTGAAACTGTTTTTAGGTGTAGAAAGGTTTTCAAAACTTAAGAAATTTAAAAAGAACTAAACTTATCAAAGTAATGCAAAATTCATTATAAACTGCATTGAAGAATTAATTTTTCCAGCATTTATTAATCAAATATGCTACAAAAGTATCTTAATTTTCTTGTCTGTGTTAAATTAATTTTGCTTGTGATAATGCAAATATTTGAATGACTTTTACTTATAAATTTTATTCATTTTAGATACCAAAAAAATTATGCCTGATTTACCAGAGTGGTGCTACTGAAGACGAAAAAGATAAAAATGTTGAAAAATTAAAGGAGGAATGTGATTCTTTCCTTCAAAAAACATTTAAAAGTTTTATTCATTCTACTTGTCTGTATGTAGATCTTGTGTCTGTAAGTTCTTCTCTTTTCTATATGCGCTCCATTTTTCTAATTTCAAGTATAATATTTTGATGTTATTACTATCATTTTAGAATATTTGTAAAACATATGAGAAAGAAATTAGTGTATTAAATACGAAATATATACAAGAAGTTCAGATGTTTATTAGAGGTATAATGGAAATCAATCAAGTATTTGCTGATAAGCTGCAGGAGTTTTATGAAGATATAAATGATTCTGGCTTTGATTTATCGAAAGAAATTCAAATGGAGGATGGAAAGTTATTTGAATATGACCCTGCATTTTTGCAAGTAAGTCACCAATAAAATTTTTTGCTTATTAATATATTATTAGTCAATTTTATGTCACAAACATGCCTTGTTAGTATATCTATTTATTTATTTATCTCGATAAATTTTTGTTGAACATTACAAAAAGTATGCCTTATTTAATATGCTCTAAAGAGATTTGTTTGATCAAAATATAACATGAAAGAATTTTGAAGTCAGAGCTGCACCTTCATCGCCGATAGCCTTGGGGACTTGAGCTGATGATGCTGTCAGTCAAGTGGCATAAGCAACAACAACAACAACACAATTTTAATACCCTACATATTCATGACATTTGACTGAAAACCAGGATTACTTATTAAACAATTATACATTTATATCTAGCATATAATATATTAGTATAAAAATGCCTTTGAATTTTATCATTGAAATTTTTTTATAAAAAAATAAAAACAAATTTTTCTGAATTTATTAAATTATATTTAGAATTCATTATTAAAGAATTACTGATGTATTTTTTTTAAATTGCTTTGATATTTATTTTTTTTGAATAAAAAACTTAGATATTTGTTGTTACAGAAGAAAATTTAGTGATAAATTTTAGAACAAATCATATTTAAAAATATTAGTTATAAGTCTGTAGTATAAAGTGTTCATTTCTTTTATAGAACACTTCTAGTATTAGCAATTAACTATAAGAGTGCCACATATCCTGCTATAAAATTTATGTCAGTACATTTTTAACTTTTGCAGTTAATCAAGAAAAAGGAATTGATCAAAATGACACTGGATTTGTCTCTCAGATTTCAGTCTACTTTGTTAAATGAAAGATTAAGTGATTTGAAGTCATCCCTACATAATGATCTTGTTAAAACCATAGATGAAGTTAATGAAGAAGCATTTGATAGACAAGGGGAGCAGACTAGAAATACAGTGATATTTTGTAATAAACAAAAGTGTTTTATTGACAGACTTTTTTCAAAAAATAATATTTTCAAACACTATTTAGGTTATCGGTAGCTAGTATGAAAAATGAATATCTGATTTTGTGACATTAAATTTGTTCTTGTCTACTGTTTGATACTCTGAAAATTTTTTGCAGGAGCTTTAATTTTACATCCAAGTTAATGTTTAATTTAATTTTGCATCCAAGTTTCTGCTCTTGAATAACCCAAAATTTTATTACCAGTACATGTATGATAATATTTATCTTCTGTTATGGGAGAATCAATCATTATTTATGGTATTTAAAATGAGAAAAATATACTAAATCAGTTTAATGAAGTATGATTTTGTTTCAATGCCTATTTGCGTAATTAAAACAAACTATTCAAAATACAGAAGGTTTTAATGTCCGTTTCTCTTGATTAAATTATCTTATATACATTTTTAAAAATTCAAATAATTTATTATGTCATACTTTAATTACTTTTTAATACTTTATTTAATACTTTAATGCATTTTTTTTTGTTTCAATGCTTATTTGCCTAATTAAAACAAACTATTCAAAATACAGAAGGTTTTAATTCCCCTTTCTCTTGATTAAATTGTCTTATATACATTTTTAAAAATTCAAATAATTTATTACGTCATACTTTAATTACTTTTTAATACTTTATTATTTTAATATTTTATTACGTCATTAGATTTTTGCTATTGTGATAGAGATTGAGTTTGTTGTTGTAAATGCAACTATTACATTCTGATGGTTTATGTGTTACTTATCACTACCCTTGCTTTCTTATATCTTAAGCCAAAGCAGCTCAGTGCTAGTGAAAGAGGGTTGGTTGAGAGAGCTGTGGTCAACTTTTTGTTATAAAGGGGCTTATTAGACTGGGAATTACAGTTTAAAGTTGATTCTGAGCAACTATAAACATCCATGCCAACAGGGGGACTCTAATCCACAGGCTATGTACCAAATTCCAGTGTCCTATGCATTTGACCATTACCCAGTTATACTGGGGAGAGAAACTGCTGTTGAATATGACTTTGTTATAGACATCATTTAGTAAAATCTAAGATATGGAAATTTTACTAAAACTATCCAAAAAAAATGTTTGTACTCTGTTTAATGATTCAGTAATTACGTTAGGGAAATTCACTTTAGCTACTACCTTTACACCATATTATAAATGTATTGAAAACTTCCAATACATAGCTTCAAAGAAGACATTATTCAAGTCCATTTGAGCTAATGCTGTATCTTTCTCTCATATAGATAATAAAATTTTATTCTAAAAAAAAACAAAGAATTTCAGAACTTAGAAGAATCAACTTCAAATGCATTTAGGTTTTTAGTTGTGCTTTGATTATTTTACAGTACCTCAGTTAGTAACCAAATGTTATGGGATAAAGGAGTAAAATTGATAATTTGAATTTGTTCACTATTTAGGCCTACCAGAAGGCTAGGATGATGGTATAGCATTGGAGGCACCAGTGTATGTTGGTGTGTCTATCAAATTGTTTCAAACTCCTTGTGTCATAATTTTTAATTTATAAATTAAATTGAAGATTCTAGCTGTACTCACAAAAGTAATTCATATTTGCATTACTAAATTATCAGCAGCTAGTTTACTCATTTGCTATGTTAAAACAAATGGTATAGCTACAAATGGTTGCATCTCTAGTTCAGGGATTCAAAAGAAATGATTGCAACTCTATGGTACATTTGTAAACATATTTCATACTTTCCTCAGCAAATATGCCAGTATATTTCATATAAGACTCATACTTACCAATGTAATATTAAATCCCAATGCTTGCTAGTAATGTTCTTGCATCCCCAAAAGTATTGTTATTTAACATAGGATACATATCTGTTACATAGAGATTACTTACCAAATATGCTTAATTCAAGATCAAATTGGTCTAAAATTTGCTAATATATGTGATATTCATATTAGTATCACAAATAAAACAATGTTACCTCTATTGTTCTCAACCTAAATTCCTTTGCAGTTTTCACTTGAGAGTGAAAAATTGAAATTTGTGGGTAGTATAGCAACTGTTACACTTTGTTCGAACCAGGGATTAATGTAATTTATTAATTGAATGCAGTGAGAATTTAAATGTGCATTAATATGAAAAAAATCAAGAATGGTATATGAGTATTTCAGAATGGTAAATGAAATGTTCCATTTTTTAAAGCTCAGGGATTTGTTTATTTTACAGAGCAGTTAAAAAAAAACTTTTATATTGAAATCGCATAGTTTACTATAGACACAAACACTTTCATTTGGAGGCTTTGGTATGAGAAAGGAATAAACTATTATACCATATAAAAAATTTAATAAACTGAAAACATATTAAACATATTTTTAAAATAATACTTGCAAATGAAGTATGTATTTTGTCACTCTGAAAATTTCTGGCCTTCATTGAATTTCTTCTAGAGGGACTTAAAATCAAAGAAAAAAATTTGGACACAAATATGAATCTTATTAGTATGGATGAATATATAATTATAAAACAATGTTTTTCTTCCACAAAATGAATTGAATTTATGAATACACATATTATGCCATCATGAAATATGATGGCATAATACATGTAATAACATGTTATTATTTAGCAATAATTAAGATAAGAGCTGAACTTTCAAACTTGTTGAGTAATAGGAAAATACTGAATTTTTAAAATTTTTGTCTTTTTATTTTTCAAAATGGTAAGTTTGACAGGATAAATTGAAGATTTTGATGAGTGCACTTTAGAAATTTATGTGGATGGTTATGAATTGTACCTTTGCTGCTGGATCTGACATGATATATACAGGATATACACAGGTGGAAAGCTGGGAATTTTACCTATACAGATGAAATATTCAGGGTTATTCAGTCTAGTTCCTTACTGAAATTAAGGGGTAGTCACCTCTTCCCAAAAAGTTCCCAAAGGTTAAAAATTTTAAGATTTTTTAGTTTTTAAACCAACGTTAAATCAATTTTCAATCTTATGCCGTCTTGAATTATTTTTATTTATTTTTGTATGAAAAATAGTATAGGATACTAACTCAATCCAACAGATTACCTACGGAACCAAATTCGCCTTCGACTGAGAACACCCACCATTGGAGCTGGCTAGCAGAGGAAAAGAGGCCAATTTCAATTCGGCAGTGTCGCCATCTCTGTTTATAAAATATAACTAAAGTCTGCTTACTAATAATATGTGTAAATTCTTTTCATTCCGACGGTATGGTGAAGCGGCAGCGGTGGGGGTCAAAGCACGGGGGGGGGGGAATTATATCTTTAAACCCTTTCTTATATATATATATTCCTTAAAATGTTTAATTGTACTTTCACAATTTTTATTTTCCCATATTGTATGCCTGATCACGCATTATATATATATATATATATATATATATATAAATTTCTAAAATACATCACACTCTTTGTAACATACATGAACACTTTCTGTTAGGCCCGCTCCAAATTTTACTGCAAGGATCCTCCGGGTAGGACTTAATCTTCAGCTGCATAATTGATCACGGAGTTTGGCTCTCTATGTGCAAAATGTTGGTATATTTCGCTGGAACCAGGCCGGCCGGTACCTTATTGATCGACAATCTTCCGCTGCATAATTAATGGAGTTTGTCTGAGTACAAAATGTTGGTATATTTGGCTGGAACCAGAGACCGACTCTGTCGGAACCTGATGGACCGAATTGCGGGGTATATTGAAAAGGAAAAAACGATGGATGCTACAAAAGCCAAGGGGCGAGGAACACCTATTGGGCTTCTTACTGGAATAACTTGCTCAAATTCCAACGAAAACCTCTTATCTTTTCGATGGCTGACTGGTTGAATGTTTTTAGTGATAGAGTGTGACCGCTAGATATTAAATACAGCCGCAACCACAAATCCTTTCTTTTTACAGATATAAAATAATAAGAAATGTCAAGAGTTTCTTTTCTTACCTATATCATGTCTGCCTTAATAATGAATTTACATGCATCTGGATTTTCGATTTCAAATAATGAAGTACTAAGATATTTTTTGATAAGTTTTTAATTTAGTATTGTACTTCTAGATGGCAGCACTACAAAACATTTTCCCCGCTAAAATTTGTCGCATTTCAGTTTTTTTTTATAACTTGCTAAGCAAACTTCTTAAAACGAATGTATAAATTAGTTGAATGCATAGAAAGCATGAAATATTTATAGAAAAGTTTTTATAAATGATAAAAGGAATATCCGAACTTTCTATAAATATAAAGTATTGTAGTAAAAAGGAAGTTTTGAGGAATACTATTTTGATAACACCTCGCATTGAAATGGAAAATTTTTCTTCGATGCTTTACCATCTATCGCAGTACGTATCGACTAAACTAACATAATCTTTTAATTATATATATATATATATTCTTCCATCCAATTTTACAATGTTTTACTTGCAGCCAAGCATCATCTAATATTAAATGTATTTTCCAACATAAGAACTAGGCTCTAAAAATACAAAACTTCCTCCATTTATAATTTTTGAGGGTTGAGGTGAGGTAAACTGTGGTATTTACTTACATCTAAAAATTTACAAAGGCATAATTATTTTATTTCAGTTAAACATGATTTTTTTTTCTTTTGCTATGTTACAATATTACTACAGCTGTAAATAATATTTTTGTTATGGTATTTGTCACTCTTACTGATATATTTTCCCACATCTGTAACAATTTGATGATCATGTAAGGGTAAGAAATTAGCAGTAAAATTTATGATTAAATCAAATATGTAACACATTACTTGAGTATTATTTCGCCAACAGATGGCAGCACCAGTTTGAATATAGAAATTGTGAAAACAAAATTTGGATTTGTGCTATACTAATTTATAATTACAAAAGGCTATCTGTGATCATACATTTAGAACAGGGAGGGACGTAGACACCCGGAATTTGTGTCTTTTATATATTTTCGCAGTGTGCAGATAGAGAATGATATAAATTTAAAAGGTCCTAGCCCAGCTGCTCTAGGTAAAAAAATTGACGAATTGTTATAAAATGCAGTCGGGAAAATTAAATGTTCAGTTAAAAATATTTTTAATTCATGCATACGTTATGAAAATATTACAATTACAGATTTTGTTAAAAATTAGTGATTAAATTAAAAAATTAATTGCTATTTTGTTAAATTAGTGATTTTTATTTTAAAAATGAATTAGTATAATATGGATCAAATTTCTTTAACTAAACGATTCGACGCAGTTTAAAAATCGGACAGACTAAGTTTACAGATAATTTCTGCAATTCACATACTTCCTTACGCTTTTCTAATATTTAAATTAAGATGTTACTGTTCTCATTTATTTCAAAATTCACTTATTTTAATATAGCAAGAGGAAGTAAAAAGATTTTCCAAAAAAGTTACAGCGTACTCTCAACACAAATTACACATGCATACGTATAATTTTGACTTCCAATCAAGAATATTATTTGACAGATAAAAAAATATAATTGCTTGCTCTACTTTCAATTTTCTCTCGCACGTTTTTCAGTTTCCCGTCCAAAATTTGCTTTTGTCCTCCATATATTTATTTGGAAAATCGTAATAACAATTGTCCATTAATTACTTATCCTATAGTAGTAGTAAATAAACTATTTGAAGCTGAGCGTATACTTTCAGTTAATGGTTTTGAAAACACTGTATTCTGAAAGATGTCAGACTATGTTGAATTATAGTTTGGGACTGGGTCGTCACTGGAATGTTCAGTGACGACCAGTAGTGCCCATCGCTCTAATTGATTAAACGTTCACGATCCGATGCGCTGTGACGCCATAAATTTCGCCAAGCAGACGACTTGTCGGAAAAGATGACGTCTTTTCTGGAGGCTAACCATTATTCTTTCTGTCATCGAATCGAAATGTTTGGTGTTTTAATTTGTTAGGGTTCACACCCCAGTTCATACCATTTTTCGAAATTTATCGAAAAGATAAGTTTGTATTACGAGATTACCGATTGTTTAAACAAAAAATTTGGCGATTCCAGATTTTCTGTTTACTTGTTTTTTCTTTCTTTAATTGTGTTACAGCGGTAATAAGAGCACAGCAATGGCTGTTGCCGATAGTGGTTGGATTTTTAAGCTCTGCGGTCAGCTCTTGTTACACAAGAGGATGAAATAAACAGTTTGAAGTGATCTGCGGGCTGCACAACCTGGTACTGAAGACCAGTCTCAATCTTCCGGTAGCGAAAGGATAGAAAACAAGGCAAGGTCAGAATTTAAAGCAAAACAAAAACCTTTGTTGATTAACCGCGCATACTTGAAGGTAGGAATAGGAATGACCTTTGGCTTTTAACACTGGCTCTAATTGGCTCTCAAAATCAAGCGAAAGCAGCCACGCAAAATTATTTTATTTCGCCAGTTTAAGGTTCAAACATGTGATATCCAGGAAAGGATGATAAGGACTTGACTATCATCTATATATATAAAACAGTTCCGTAACTGACTCACTGACTGACATACAACGCACAGACCAAACCGCTGGACCTAAAGGGCTGAAATTTTGCATGGCGATTCTTCTTATGGTGCAGGGGTGCACTAAGAGAGATTTTTGAAAAATTCTTCTTAGATTTTTTTAAAATTAAATTTTTAAACTGTTTTAGTAACTTTTTTTAAGTTTGCATTTAAAATAATAATTTGAGGGTTATAAAATTTATATCACGAGAAAGAGCGTAAAAATTCCTTTAAAATGAAATCTTTTTCGAATCTTTACCTCCATTTTCTGATATTTGGTGAATTTTTAAAGATTAATTTTTAGAATTTAATTTATCAAATGCCGATCACGTGATTTCTTTTTATGGTACTTTAAATAAATTTATCGTCACGTGCATAACAACTAAATAGACAAAAAAATACGTTTTTTTCTTGCTAATGCGGCAGACGATTGGACATTATTTTGTCTATAAAGATATCCCTTACGATTTTTTTATAAATATATATATTTTTTCTACATCAATTGTATATATTGATCGTCGCATTTATTATAAATATATATATATATATATATATATATATATATATATTGGCATTAATTGCATACATTGACCGTTGTATTTAATTTGTATGTACTCCGTAGCGAAGTGCGGGTTTTCAGCTAGTCTTATATAAATTACACTACACATTGACGACTCAAAATGCAAGCAGTTTTTGCTGATTGGCAGAATCAAGCCGCTTGTATAATTGCAAGTCCGTGACATCAGTAACCCATTTCTTATAGTCTAGACAGCAGGGATTAGATTTTGAGCTGTAAGATACGGAGAGAACAAAAATTGCATTAAATAAACAAAACAAAACAAAAAAAACGTCCTTGTGGGTGTCTTTTTTTTGGAGGGGGGGTGGGGGGCGTGCGAGTCACAGTAGCATGTCAAAGACGTTGTTGGTTAGAATCAATTGTTAAAATTACGGCAATTCTATAGGAAGAAATCATTTTCCAGATTCTCTGAGACTGAAGCCCGTGATCGAAATTTTACTGGTCATCAGAGGTTTTTATCAAAATATTGTTATTTACAGGGTGTTGGCAAGATTTTGATCCGTTTAGCAAGAATCGTTGTAATAAAGCATCGGCAGCTGATGTGTTTTGAAAAGCAAGGTATAGAGCTGGTTACATTGTGTTTTTAGGCAAAATTCACTTGCACTCTTTAAAAATCCTGTCCATGCTTTCATTTTTATTTTCCCGATATCCACTGCCCCCTATCATCTTAAATGCAATAATTTGTTATTAATTGCTATATGCTCAGAAATTTAGGCCTGAGAGTTTAGAATTAAGTAAGAAAATCCTCATTTGGCTTGTTATTTTAAGGTTCTTTTGATCGGGCAATCGGCGAGTGCTGTTTAGGCGAATTCTGACCACCCAGCTTCTTTCGTATTCGACGAAATGCACCGAAGGTATCCAGTGACGTAGCGAGCATAACTGGCGCCCGGGGCACGATATCTTTGTGGCGCCCCCCCCCCTGAAAAACATATAGTAATATAATATATAGACCCTATATTGGCGCCCCCGATAAACATATAATAACATAATAAATAGACCTTATATTGGCACTTCCCCCATAAAAGCATATAGTAACATAATATATAGACCTTATGTTGGTGCCGTCCCCTAAAAACATAGTTATATAATATATAGTCCTTATATTGGCGCCCCCCCCCACAAAATAATATAGTAATATAATATATATACCTTATATTGGCTCCCTCCCCGAAAAACATATAGTAATATAATATATAGACCTTATATTGGGGCCCTCCCCTGAAAAACATATAGTAATATAATATATAGACCTTATACTGGCCTCCACCTCGAAAACATATAGTAATATAATATATAGATCTTACATTGGCGCCCCTCTGCGAGAGGCGCCCGGGGCATGATAGACCCCCTTCCCCCCCCCCTTTGCTACGCCACTGAAGGTACCGGGTCGCGCCTCCAAGGTGTTATAGGGCGCGGTGGCCCGGTTGGCAAAAGCGTCGAGCCAGTGATCTGAGGGTTGCGGGTTCGATGCCGGTCGCTGACAAAATCCACCGCCGTGCTCACTAATGGTGACCGGTGCACGTTAAATCTGTCGTGGCTGCAATGTCTTCCAAGTTCTCAAATTTACCTTTTGAGGTGCGGAGTCAAGTGTTCCGGTCTCGTCACCTGACTCGGTTCTAAATTACGGGACCGGCTTGTAGGGGGTAATGCTGGCCACCTATACGGTGCCCCCTTAAATGAATGACCAGCAGACTCCCCCTTTACTGTGGACAAATGGCGTCATAGCCAATCTTCCGGTAATAAATAAATAAATACCATGTTTGTTTATGCACGATTATGTTTCACGCTTAGTTGAGAGGGGAAGTTATTCCATTCTTTGTTGTGTGGTTGTCTTCGCTTCTGTTACTTAGATTTCTGAGAATAGTAACTTTATCATTCTTCTAACTTGTATGGACAATTATATAGAGTGGATAAGAAAAATTTCTTTGGAATGATGGAAATGCGATGAATAGGGTCAATATAAAAACCATAATTTCATTATTAATTCTATTTTGTTAAAATTTAAAAGTGGAATTGTATCCCTTGTGCTCCTCGGGAAACGTTTATTTGTAAGAGACCTGCACAACTCGAAATGTTATAAGGGCCACATTATATTACAGATGGCAGCTGCCGGCCGCAAGAAAATAGAATAAATTGGAAAGCGGAAAATATTTTATCTAAAAAAATTTATTATTATTTATTAACATGTTTTTATTAACTCGCTTTCTTGTTTGTTTGTTTGTTTGTGTGTGTGTGTTTGTCCAGTACAAATCTAGCAATCGATTTTTAACTAACTTCCCGACTAGCTAGACATTTGAAACTTTTAGAATAGCTCAGAACACGATGACAATGCATTCTTTTAATACTTTTAGCCATCTTTAAGCAGATTTGAATTCATTTTCAGTTAATTTTGTTTTGTAGACTGGTGCAGCCATCTATCGAACCGGGACAGGAACGAAAAGTTAAACGCAAGTTAACTTCCAATTAACTTCATTTGGGATAATTCATCAAAAATATTTTTAAAATGTATTTATTAATACATAGAATTTTCAAGTTTATATCATTCAACAGAAAATTTAAAAACATGGTAAATAAAAATTTCTTTTTAATCTTGTAATTATTTTAAAGCTAAATTTTAATTTTTGACTTGTGACTAATTAAGGGACAGAAAGTTCAAATGACTGTCATATGCATGTTTTGTATTAAGGTTTCTAAATCAAAATGTCCTTTGAGCAGTGAAAAATATATTAAGCGAGCAAGTTTTTTTTTTTTATGTTTAAGAATTTTCCTTAGAAATTCTGTGTCAGAATGGGTATTTTATATAACTCTAACTTCAGAAAATATTCACAGAGAAAATATTCATGTATTGCGTATAGCGTTCGTAAAATATTGGCACTCTAGGTATTTTGTTGAAAGTAGGAAAAGAAAAAAAAAATGTTATAATAATGCTGTTAAAACTATAAAAACTTAGTTTCAAATAACGGGTAAATAATAAATAATATTGTAAAAAAATTATAGCAAATTTCATTTTAATATAAAGAGTTGAATTTTCTTTGTCAAACAAAACACAAAGTATTGGCGTATTTGAAAACATCAAAACAGTTCGTAATCGTATTTTTTTAGCCCTGTTTTCTCTTTGTCTCTTAAGTACTAAAAACATCATTATTATTAAGGGTGTTTCAGGGGAAATTTGATACCATTCTTCCAAGTTTTTTTTTTCAATGTTTAATATCTTGGATGTATATATTTATTTTTAATATACCTCAAATATTTGCCGTGAATGATCTACGAGATTCAAATCGGTGATTATGGGAATATCGCAAAGCCCTAAATATTAACAAAAGAATTGGACTATTCAGCTTTAGAGACATTCTTCATGATTATTTCATACAGAAAGTTTTTCACGTCAATAGTCATTTAAGGCTGCTATGTACTATCCCCATTGGATTCGCTCACCTCAATGTTAACCCATGGAGAAAATTTGCCCACGGATTGCCGACTTGGATTCAAAGATTTTTTTTAAAAAAATTGTACTCCGTCATACAGAACGAAATTTTACATTTGTGTACATTTTTCTTTTTTTTTAAAAAAAATGCAATTAATTTTTTTAAAAATTTAAATTATTCGGGGAAAAATCTGGTATAGTGTGTTTTAAATGCTCATAAATTCCTTCGGCGGACGAAATTTATAAAATAAATCCTGTAGCGCTTTGCAGAAAAGTTCCGGCTATCTGACAATACCAATTTTATTTGATTATCAGCATTTATGTACCTGTAAATAGTTGACAAATATATATTTTAAATAAAATATTTGGGGGCAGCGCTTAACCCCCCTATAGAGAGAGAGCCATTACAATCCCTCAAAATGTCAATCCTAAGGGGGGGTGGAATTCTCGAACTGTCAACTGGACTCCTCCCACCACAAGAGTCTGCAAGAAGAGGAAAAGGGAAATACGATTTTTTTTTCTTTGTACATAGCAGCCTTAAAGATTTTCTCTTTAAAATGTCGAAATGAAACATTGAATGAATTGAGTTGATTAGCGCGAGAACTAACTACAGTGAAATTTCTCTAAGGCGGCCAGCCATGGTTCCGAAAAAAAAAGTGGCCGTTTTGAGGGGTACCCGTCGAAAAGAGGTTTCTTCCATAACATTAGCTCTGTGAAGTATTGAATCGGTTCTGAACAAGATAGGGCCGTTTAGAGATGTTTTATATGTAATAGATCCAGAACTCTGTCTCAATATAACCTATTCGGACATATGCAAACAACCCCCCCCCCCCCCAAAAAAAAAAAAAAAAAAAAAAAAAAAAAGCTTAAGTTGCCCACATAGTATAGTGGTTAATGTGACGAGCTTCCACGGCTTGGGTTACAATTAGGGTTGGCAACTTTTTCTGTGACGATTCCGGGACAAATGGCTCAAAACTGAACATCATCATCATTATCAGTCAGCCATTACCTAGTTTTCTGAGAAACTTTTTGTGTATGAAAGAATTAAAATACAGTTTTTATAATTTATTTTTTATATTTTTTATTTTAACTATTATAAAAACTTATATATATATATATATATATATATATTAATTACATAATAATAATAAAAGTTTTAAATCTTATAATAACAAATTTAACGTTATATTTTTATGGGTTTTTCCAATAATATTTTACATCACTTTTTGCTGCAATCACCAATTCTTTCGCAAGTGAGTCCGTATTTAAAAAGTTCGCAAATTCTGCACACGATTCACTATTAACCTTTAGCTTACGGGGCCCATTCTTCCGATTCCATCTTTAGAACAGGAAATTTCACTCTTCCCCCTTTGTAAGATCGGCCATTAAGGGGGTTATTTATATATATATATATATATATATATATATATATATGTCTGTGTGTATGTATATATATTCATTCTTGGGCCCGTATTCTTGGGATACATGCTATCCC
>OU015492.1:195946959-196019459 GCA_907164885.2 Dolomedes plantarius | reverse complement strand
ATCACTGGAATTAACCGATTTAGATTATTGACGTCTAATCGGGCTGTATGGAGAAAACTTTACTGGGACTGCCTTGGACTGTATCAGGCTTTCATGCTGCTGAAGAAGAATATATATGCTAGTAGAGATAATGGTTCAGTAGGTTTATCAACATGTTTGAAATTTCTAACTATTTTAAAGTGTTCTCACTGGTCTAATATACTTTACATGCAATGAATTTTTTATATAAAGACACATTTGAGGAAAAAAGTCAAAAGAAAGCGTGTAATCATTGAAATTCTTAGACACATAATGAATGCTACGTAATGCAGGGTGTTTTAAAAATAATCATCCGATTTAAAAAAAAAATCATAACTATTCGTCTTTTTGTCACCTTTGATCGAATAATGTATAGGCAGAAAGAGAGAAATCTCGAGTTTCACACAGTTGCCGACAAGTAGCGCTAACGCTCTTCCTTGGCCCTTCCACTTCAGTGTTTGTAAAGACTGCACAACAGAAATCATTTTGTGTTCTATGCTTTGCGAAGTATGAGTCCGTAAACAACTGTTCAGCGTGATTTTCGTCGACAAAACCTTGTAGATCGAAGTTCCTACCTGTCAGAGCATTAGGCGATGGTATAAACCAGAGTTGAGGAACGTGCGGCCTTCATAAAAGCTAGCACTTGTATTAATTAATATTTAATTATATAGATTACAATTTCCAAATCAATAGAATTAAATAAGAACGGCATGAATGTATGTACAGTGTCGGCGAAAATAAAGTTGACATTTTGAAATTGCTGTCTAAAGTCATTACAATTGTTATTTATCCAAATGAGCTTCATTTACCTCGATTTTATGATACTTTATATATGTAATTTAACGCTCAGAGTTTCTTAGCAATACTACCAGACATGTTATATGATCTCTACACAAAAACTATTTTCTTACTATTATTGTTGTGACTGACTCCATGTACGTTAAAACGTATTATTTTTTCTGCAAAAAAATAATAATTAATGATTAATGTTATAACAAGTTTTTATCCTTATGTGAATACAAAACTATTTCATATTATAACTTTTTATGTCAAATAATAAATAAATAAGGACTTAATTTTTTTTGTTATTTTTCTATATAATGCACCAAATTGTTAAAACTATATCTAACTATAATAATTTCATAAAAGTCGCATTTATAGGTTCATCAACTTATGCGGCCTCCTTTATTACTACCTAATTTACATGTAACCTCTAATGGTAGAAAGGTTCCCCACTTCTGGTATAAACAATTCCAAGACACGGGTTGTCTGTGTACGCATAACAGCCGTGGAAACAGTGTATGCAGACATGCTCGCAACAGTTTGGGACGAATTTGCCTACCGTATAGACTTATGTCGTGCCTCCAAAGGTGGCCATATTGAGCACCTTTAATTCGGTTTGTAAAAAAAATTTATGATTAGCCATGTAATATAAAATCTATATATTTAAGTTGCTAAGCCGACTTTTTGGGCAATATGTGAGGGAAAACTACTGCATCAACTTGCTTCATTTTGGAGGGGGTCCGGGACACATTTTAAATTTTTTTAAATTTATTGAGTTAAAATTTTGAATTTTTTTTGTGACGGTTAACCATATAATTTGTAAACAAAATCACATCATAAAACTTCTCAAAAGGTTTTTAAAAAATTTAAAAATTTTAATAAAAGTGGGGTAATTTAAAATCGTTATAACTCGAAATATTATTTGTCGAATTTCAATTTCTTTTCATTTAATTAAACAGGAATATTTAAGTTTTAATTATGATTCATCATTTTTTTAAATATTAATTTTTAAAAAAAATAAAAAAATATTTAGAGTAAAAATTACGAAAAGAATTATGTAACCTATTTTAAAAAAATCATATTTTCAAAAGTAAATATTTTTTTCAAATTTGCTGAATCAAAATTAAAGTAAAATAGTTGAAAAAGACATGTTCCAAGTTTCAACCATTTATCTTTAACGATTCTTGACTTATAACAATTTAAAAACGAAAATGTGGAAAAAACTCATCATGCAGAAAAACGCACTTACAGGTTTAAACAACGATTGGTTACTATTAGAATGTTGCAAAAAAAATAATAATAATTTCTCCTGTTCTAATTGAGATAGAAGCGTGATTTAAATGTCATCTTAAACGCAAAAGAACACACAAATTTTTAATGCAATAAATTTTTTTTCGAAAATTCGAACAATTTTGTGTCCTGGACCCCCTTAAACGAAAGATTGTTATCTGTAGATTTGTCAAATTTGGTTTTTGTAACCGTGATTTCTATTAATTAGTGATAATTTACAATTAAAAATTGATTTCTGTGCATGTTCAGAGGCATGTTTAAATCTGTCTTTGGAAACTCACTGTTTCTGCGCATGCTCAGTGACATGTTTTAATTGTAAACACGTTTATTCGAGGAGTCTCTCTAGATCTCTTGCTGCCATTTTTATTTTTATGATAATTATGTTTGTGAAATATAAGAGTAGACCTCATGTAAATTTGTTTATTTCGCGCTGTTTAATGAGCGATAATTTACAATTTAAAAGAAATTGCTTTCTGCGCATGCTCAGTAACATTCTTCAATCTGGCTTTAGATACTCACTAAGCACGAAGCCGCTTAGACACATTAAGGGGTTGTTCACATAAGAGTCCGTTGCGTAGCGTTAAGGGAAAGATGACGTTGGGACTAAAATAAACCAATCATAGGTGTTAAAAATTCTATTGCTAATCGTTTGGAGGCCTATGATTGGTTTATTTTCGTCTCAACGTCATCTGTTCCATAACGCAATGCAACGGACTCCTATGTGAACAGGCCCTAATTTGTTTCTGCGCATTATTATGATTTTCAACATTTGGCAATGATTTGTTGAGTATAATTTGTGTGTTAATTAGTACGTTTATTTATTATCTAGCCGTCATGTTTTGACGGGTACCAACTAGTTAACTTTAAGTTTCTATGTTCAATATTTTTCATAATATACTCATTTCAAACCGGGTGATTCTTTTTTAAACATCCTGTATATAACCACCACATAATCTCTTAACTAAAAGCAAAAGTACGGAGACAATCATGTTTTGAATATGTACTTTATTTACAAGGTATTTTTTGTTTTGAATAACAAACAGAATGTAAAACTACAAAACTGCAAAAGTCACTAACAAAGTAAAAGGCACAGAGCATTAGCTAGATGTTGTCTAGCGTGCTACATGACTTAGAATTGTTGCTTTCTAGCTTGCTACTTGACTCAGAAACAGATGAACTGAAAAAAAAAATAATAAAAGCCATTAGTATTAAATATGTATAAGAACATTTAAAGTACGACATTAAATAATTCGCTTCGACCACTTAATATCACAGACTGCTTCTAATGTTAACTATCTAATTATCAAATGATGGCGTCAGTAGTAATTAATGTTAGACAAGTTACATTATATAACCTGTATACAAAGTTATGCAAAAGGAAAAAGCATTGCTTATAGTAGCTAATTAAAGTTTTTTTTTATTTTATTTTTTAATCTGGCTTTTAGAATTCGTTTCCTTGTCTCGGCTAGGCTTTGTATGTCTTTATAAAGAAATTAATTGCGGCCTCTAACAATTTATCATTTAAATTTGCACTGATATTTTTAGAACGCATAATTAAAGATAATAAGAAATCAGAATGCTTTATAATTCTGTTATAAGGAATGGAAGCTCTAAAACACAATTCAAAACAGTTTTCGTTTCAATCACGTGCGAAATGACTCTAGTTTTTTTGTTATACCGGGATCGTCAACAAATTACTATAGTTTGTAAACTTACAAAAACATTTCTGTGGTGTTCGACATAAAGGGCTTATACCAAAAAAAAGTGATTTATAGATATTTGTTAGTATTAATAAAAAACCAAAAATCTTTTGACTTGTATAAAAGGCTTCAATTTTGTATACAGAGGTACATAGACTCAAGTCGAAATTATATTTCTGCGATTGGTATAAAAGCCAATAACTTGGTATATTTAAATCACTGTTTTGACTTTATACCGGGCACCATAGATTTATTTTCTTACCATATAAGCTTGGTTTTCAGATTCAATGCCATGAAATATATGATAATACTGCAGATAGTATTTCGCAGTCAGTTAATACAAATTTAATAAAAAATCAATGTACCATTTTTTATTTGTACGCCGTCCAATGTGTAATATGACAGGACCTTGTTTAATTTTCTTAAAAGCGGCGATTGCTTCTGAATGTGACAGACCTTGAAGACTTTGGCCATTTAGAGTGTAAATTTCATCACCTGAAAAAAAAAAAAGAAAATTTTTACAACCAGGAAATTGCGAAATGTTTCCTATAAGAATGAACGAAAGAAATCTGAAAGAGATAGATGTTCATTAGATTTAGGTGAGTATTTTTCTTGGAGTTTAGGGAAGGGGAAATTGAAATAATAAATTAAAACCAAGAAAATAATTCATAAGCATGATAAACGTTTATGATTTAATTTATATGTATACATAATATAATGTAATACACGTAAGAATATGTATGTATGTGTATGAATTGATAAATATATTATATTGCTTGAATTATAACTGTACAATACCGCTGAGTTGTAAAGTAATATACAGTGGAATCTCGATCGATCGTTTTCGGATCCATCGTTTTTCCGTATGTGTCGTTCATTTTATCCAGTCTCAACGATCATATTGCTTTGTTATGTTTCCGCATCTATCGTTTTCCCGCATTTATCGTTCATTTCAATCGGTCCCTTGAAAAACGATAGATCGAGATTCCACTGTATATGTATGTATTGTTTGTGAATAATGTATATTGTAGTTGGACGAAAATAGATAGCAAGAAAATTAGTGGACTGGAAGTGCAACGTAGGAACGTATTAGAAAGGTTAAATTGCTTTAATGTTGAATAAATAAAATTGGGTTTATTTTAGTGAGGTAACATAAGATCTAAGCTAATCAGTTTGCCCGAAGTTCGGGTTATGTTTAAATTTAGTAAGGTTAGGGTTATGTTTAGTCGATGCAGGTTTGCCATCACGTTTCTGGTCACCAGAAAAATAAATAAATAAAAATAAATAAATCATTTTTTGTATACATATTCTGCTATGTCGTAAGTTTGGAAAGTAACAGTAATTGTCCTTGGATTTTAATGAAATAACGCCTTTTTTTAAATTTAAATAAAATTGAAAAAGCATGACATTGTACATCCGTATCATTTTGTGTACCTATATTTACGCAAGAAAAGTGTATCCCAAAATAAGTAATAAAAAATATGATCGTATTCCATCAATATCTATTTAATATCAGAACAACTCTTTTAAACTGACTAATTTGGCAATGTGAATTTTGCTTTATAGAGGTCATAGCTTGCACAAGTGAAACTAGATTGATTTCACTAAGGCTCTAGTCTTTTATTATTATTATTATTATTCATATTATCATTATTAGTAGTAGTATTATCGTGGAGAGATGTGTTGTTCTGAACTTTCGTAACATCTTTAAAAGTTTATGGAGAATTTTTCAATAAAATTAACAATTATCTTTTAAAATTTAAAGTTCAAAAGAGGAAGTTTCTTTTAAATAACCTTTATGTTCCTACTAATCATATCAATTTGACGATCTTCTACACAGGTGATAAACACATTCTAAACACATAATTATTTTACTTAGTACATTAACTGTAATGATATAAATGTTAATTACTGGGAAAGTTTAAGTGACTGGTTTAAAGGCCTGTTCACATTGCAGTCCATTAGAGTAAGCGCAAAAGGAAAAATGACGCTGAGAAGGAAATAAACCAATCATAGGCCTTAACAATTTCGTTGCTAATCGTTTGGAGGTTCGTCATTGGTTAAATATATTTCAATACTTTTACGCTAACGGAGTGCAATGTGGACAGAGCCTAAGGGCCTGTTCACATAGGAGTCCGTTGCGTTGCGTTGCGTTGCGTTGCGTTAAGGAAAAGATGACGTTGAGACGAAAATAAACCAATCATAGGCGTTAAAAATTTCATTGCTAATCGTTTGGAGGCATATGATTGGTTTATTTTCGTCTCAACGTCATCTTTCCCTAAACGCAACGCAACGGACTCCTATGTGAACAGGCCCTAAGTCTGAAGCTTACCGTAATGAATCCTGATTTTATTATTTATTTATTTTAAAAATAAACTAAAAGTACAGATGTACGACATGGCAACACATCTTGAATATGTTGTATCTTACTGTGTAAACCTGCTAGAAACACTTGGTTTATTTTGACTGATTCCTAACTCTCCAAAGGCCAAGAATATACAGAGTTTTATTCGAGAATTACGTGTCCCTGGCCCCCTTATATGGTTTCATAGATAATGCAGTTATATTAAACTGCACTAAGCGCATTCAGTAACTTTAACTATTGCACAACTGTCTCTTAAGTTATGTTGGAAATTTTCAAAATAATAAAATCTGTTAAAGACTTCCAAGAATTCAAAACCAACTCATTTACTACACACAAAGGTAATTTATGTCCTTTTTTAATCTGTAAATCGTTACTAAAGTTTAAATTCTAATTAATTTTTATAATTTAAGTTTTTTAAATTTGCAAAAATAAAAGTGGATATTTAAACGATGGAATTTTCATTAAGAAAAAAAAATTCATTAATGTGATATTTTCATGTTAAATGGATATAAATGGCAGGTTAATAAAATTAAATACGCAGTGAGGACAAAGTGAAAAATGCATAATAATTACAAGATAAAAAGAACTTTTAATATACCATGTTTTTAAATGTTCTGTTGAATCATATAAACTTGACAATTCTATGTATTAATAAATACTTTTTAAAAATTTTTTTGATGAATTATCCCATCAACTTGAAAGAAAATGAAGTTAATTGGAAGTTAACTTGCATTTAACCTTTCGATCCCGGTCCGGCCGATAGATGGCTGTACCAGTCTACAAAACAAAATTAACTGAAAATGGATTCAAATCTGCTTAAAGATGGCTAAAAGTATTTACAAAATGCATTGCCATCATGTTCTGAGCTATTCTAAATGTGTCAAATGTCTAGCTAGTCGTGAAGTTAGTTAAAAATCGATTGCAAGATTTGTAAGGGGCAAACACACACACAAACAAGAAAGCAAGTTAATAAAAACATGGAAAAAATATAGTTACCTTCTTTGAGTGAGCCAGTTTCTGCTGCTTGTCCATTAGCGAAAATGGTCTTCACATAGAAACCTAGCTCCCCTTTCGGTGAGTCTTTCCCTCCTACTATACTGAATCCTAGGCTTTTTCTGCCAGGTCCTTTCTCAAAGACAACTGTGTGCAGTGATAGTTGAGATGACTTCGGTCGCCTAGGTAATGTACAGATACCATTGCTTCCCATCTATTTGAAGGAAGAAAAAAAAGGGTAAATAAAATCTTAATTACAAAGCACTGTTTTTTTTTAAAATTTGAATCGTATAATTGAAAATGTGATATAGAATACTTAAAATGTAGAAAATACAAGAAAAGACATTGGGTACTCAAACTGTAACATAGTACCTGACTGCGGTCCTCAAGCAAGCCGCACACCGAGGAAACTGGTTTCATAAAAACAGTTTCACGAAACGAGGAACTCATGTTTGGCGAAACCATTCAATTTAAAATCAGAGATGCATACACTGAGGTTCATGAAATTATAATTGCACAGGATGGCGAAATCATCGTTTCTTGAAACTTGTATAGTCTCAAGCAACTACCGTATCGTGTAAAATGTGTTATGTCGTTCATAAGTGGATGAACCCAATACTTTCGTTTCCTTTTCTTATTTCCTAGCTATCATCAAAGCATGAATACAGCCTCGTCTTTTTGATGACATGGTAGAAACTGAAAACTGTAGTTTACCCAGTGTGCGACCTCATGTGAAACTAGTTTCAAGAAACACTGTTCATGAAACCGATTTCACAAAATCAGTTTCCTCCGTATGCCTTAGATATTGCTATTGTTAAAAATTTAGGAGAGATTTTCGCACTCCATGTAATGTAGGGTATTTTATTTAGGTGATACGCGACCTATTTATAATACACTCCAAAAATGAAAATCTACAGTATAAGTTTGGCTTTTTACCAATAGTGAGGAGTACTTTTTCTTTTTTGGACGACTTAAATCTCTAATTACATTTTTTGCGAAAACTATATGCACTGAATCATCAATTATTCCATAAAATTATTATGTAACCCTCGCGTTGTAAAAGATGACCATAGTGTTCTTTATCAACCAACCAAGCGAGCAAATTAATGCAAGGTGTGCACGGCATTGTAGAGTAAATTAATGCAGGACGCGTAGACAATATAAAAGTGTTGACATACTTTGACAGCTTAAGTGTTGTGTGTTACAATATAATTATCTTGGAAGCATATGGTTTGTGTTATTTAGTTAAAACACTGTAGTATGTTTTGAGCCAATTAAAAAAAAAATTAAATTGCAACTCCCTATATAGTCAGTAAATTATGTATGTCTCTATGTAATCTTTCTCTGAAAATGTGTTTGGGCTTTCATAAATTTAAATTTTTAGCTAACCTTTTTCTATTTTTAGAATCCTCTTGTCAGGGAAATAAATTTTTACAGTTTCTAGTAGTAATATTAAACATAAAACAAGCTACGCTGCCATGGGTACCTACATGGTATTCAAAGATTAATTAGGAGCTGGATCTAAGTTATTTCAGTGAGAACTTACACGTTCATTGTCAGCTTTTAACTTTGGAGGAAGGTCAGGATGTGAACGCCTGTTGTCACCCTTAGTCGATGACGAGACATCGGACTGCCAGTGCCTGAGACGAGGCACATTGGAGGCTTGAACATTTGATTCGTGGAGTTCTGGCACTGGAGGCAAAGTGGTTGGCAGGCGAGAGTTGTCTTCTTTGAAACACAAATCTTCAGAAAGCTGTAAAAAAAAAAAAAGGAATAAGCGTGTGAATTAAATCACAACATAACAGAATCGAACTGTTTGAACACATTTTTACAGTTAATTTTTTTTCCCTTGCTAAGAATACACCCTTAATTTCTATGTATGTTTTAATTGAAAATTAACGGAGTTAAATCTGTGCTTTCATTTCCACGAAATCTCTGAAAACCTATTTTGATTTCAGGCAATCCACAACATAAATGAAAATCAACAGACCATTAACTTTCTAAGTTATACGATACAATGGATAGTTTAAGTGAGTGAACTTTGCTTATAGTTTACAAATTACGCAAATGTATTAATTGTTCTTTTTCGTTTTCCAGAAAAGGTGTATGGTTATATTTTATCACATTGTAAGAAATGTTTTCAAATAGAAAAAAAGTTGTTCTTAAATTACTAAATGCCAAAGAAAAACATGCTATATTACACAAAACCAAATTGATAATTGAAGTTTACATTAATTCATGCCTCATTAATCTTATAACTTTCCGTTCTACAAATATTATCGGTTCTTAAAAGATTTTGCGAGCAATCCAATAAGCTACCCGTGAATTCCTAAATAACAAAATAATCAACATAGACTATTAAAAATAATTAAATTTGCAGAATGTAAATTGTAAATAATTTTAATTAGTTCAACGATAAGTTAGGGATCACATAATTTGTGCCCCTAAATTTAATGATCCGTATGTTTCACGGAATTTTACAGTTGCTTGACCTGAGAAATATGTCAGGTATCTGTTTTTAAATAACTTTTTGAAAATGAGAATAATTTATTTCTTGTCAGATTCCCCCCCCCCCCTTGACAGTGGATCAGTATCCCCTTGCGCTCACTTGAAAACGAATACAGACGAACTTGCGTCTGGACGTAATTCCTCCCATAGAAGGACGTAATTCAGTATGGAATCTTCTTTATTGTTACCTTATTGTGACCTTTCTTTGAGCTGTGTAAGTGAATTAAACATGATTTCAATCTACAAGTTTTCAATCTACACCTCCGTAATGGCCACCTTGACAATGCTTCTTTACAGTTTAATGAAAAAAGAATATGGTTGAATATAATGTAAAGATAAAAGTAAGTATTCATTATTAAATTAAGACTCATTTATCAATCTCCATCAAGACTTAAATATATACTGGAAGCCCTTAAAGTCGGCAGATGTACTGGAAGCCCTTTAAGTCAAGATTTATGAACGGGGAAGAACGAAAAACAGTCCTTAAATGTTGGACGATTATGCCTGCTGTTGCTATGAATACAGTTGCAGTTCAAATTACGTGTGTATAAAGTTGCATGAAAATTACCTCTCTAGCCACTAATAAATGCACTTCTGCTTCAGGTACTCGTAACAGACGCCTTGCTTCGTCTAAGCTGACTCCTTGTAGCTGCTGTCCGTTCACAATCAGTAGCTCATCACCTTTAAGTAACTTGCCACTTCTGCAAAAAGAAGAGGGATACATTTTAGTACACGTCAATGCTACGGTATTTTTTTAAAAAAATCTTTTGTGTTATGGAAATCTTTAGCACTGAAAGCCATATATATTTTTCGTGTTAAAGCTGAATGCAAAAGACTTTTTCAACGTTATAATTACAAAAACAGGCCAACAAAAATATTTTATGTTTAAGACTGTTTGACAACATTTTTTACTAATTGACTTTTAAAGCTTGTTCGTGGGAACGGTATAGTCACAAAGGACTTTCTTTTATTGGAATTACTTGAGTACTGAACAACAGTTCTACAGTGATAAAAAAATATATACAGATTCCTGTAATCGTGTAGAAAATGTCACATTATAAAACAGTGAGGAATTTTGTTATAAAAGGAACAGTTAAAGTTTATTAATGTTAACCCCTAAAACGATGTTTACTCTATTATAAAAAAACAAATGGGGATAATACAAGCTTCTGTTTCATAGATTGCCCTAATATAATCGGATTTGCGCTCTAAGTGGATAATGTCTTTCCCATTTTATTACAATCCATTTGTTTATTATTTTATTTTTTTAATAATTACATTTTATGTTTGAAGGGAAAATCTGAAAATATCGAATCCCATGCTTGTGGGACTTCACTAATACCCAGTTATATATTTAAAGATTCAATTACTGTTACGAGATACGGAGATTATTTCCATGACGCTGAAATTGCTGGTTAGATGTTCGACATCAAATCCATTTAAGTTTCAATTTTGAATGAAAGATCAGTCACGGCTTGTTTATAGTTCAAAGAATTCTTTTTTTCAAAATATGTGAGGTCTGATTAGGGTATGCTAACAAACCTGATTGAGAGATCTGCCCTTATCCAGGCATTAAATAATATCATTATCTAGAGTACGATCATTATATCCCGCAAGTTTAGATAACAATATGATAAAAAATATAACAGCTATTTTCCTTTTTTATGAGGTAATTACCACAAATCGTGTTACCCTTAGGGTAGAGCTTTTCGTGAGAGACATAGATTTTTAATTATAATATATGCAGCAAAAGGTTAAAGAAATAACTGAAATCTTCAAAATCTCGTGTGTGAATTTATTTTCGTTATGGTTATGTATGTAATACCTTCTTTGGTCACATTCTTTATAATTATGTGTTTCAAATTCCATTGACAATCGTGAGAAGCATAGTTTACGCCAGTGTGGTCCAACCTTTAGTTACCCGAGGGTCAATCAAACTTTAATATAGGAATGTGAGGGCCACAGCCATTCCAGAAAGAAAACGAATTACATATTGTATTCAAAAACTTTTATTAAGATTTATATTAAAAGAAGTTTAATATACTAGTTTAATATACCACTTCATTTTACAGTCGAGAAATCAATGTGATGATTGGCACTGCTTTCCAGATACAAGTTTATCAATGTCCACTGTAAGTTCAGTAAGGTAAAGCCTCAGGCTCGATTCCAGTGAAGCACTTTCAATTCGATTTCTCGTTTTTGACTTAATTTGTTTGAGAGCAGAAAAAGCACTTTCGCACACGTATGTACTGCCAAACAGCGATAACATTTGCAGAGAGAATATGGCCGTTACCTAAATTTTAAGTGACGGCATTACATTTTAGTCATTATATTTTAAGTCTTAAAAACTTAAAGCAGTAAGAAGGGTAAACGATTTTTTTCCAAATGTTAAATTAAAATATTTTTCCAGTAAGAAGGGCAAAGGCCAACAAAAATGAATTGGTGGGCCATGAAATGTCCGCGGGCCGCAGGTTGGACCACACTGGTTTACACAATGAAAATTACAGCCGGTATTAAACGAAATTGCTTTCTAATAGAGTTCACCAAGGCATTCATAAGATTATAAATAGCGTCCAGTTAATCTTTAGCTTACAGGGCCCATTTTTCCGATTCCCTCTTTAGAACGGGAAATTTCATACCCCCCTTTGTAAGAGCGGCCATTAAGGGGGTTGTATATATATATATCCATTCTTGGGATACATGCTATCTCATCCCGTAAGGAAAAGGTTAAAGAAAAAATAGGTGTTATAAAATCTCTAAGAGCCATTAAAAACATATGAAATAATGAAAAAAAATAAGATTTCAATTAAGTGAAGAGGATTATTAAAATGCTATCCACATTTTTTAAAGAAATAAATGGAAATCAAGTAACCTTCATGAGATTTACGAATTTCTAAAACATTTCAAAGTCTATGATTTAAAATTTATTTAGTTTTGAACACACCCTCGTTGCAGTCGAATCAGGGGATTGGCGACGCCTGGCCCAGAGAAAAAAAAAAAAAATCTTATCTAGTTTTGGACTTTCACCGGGCCCCTCTGTTGGGGCCAGCCCGGGTCCCTTAAGGTCACTGTCTTGAGATCTTACCTCCCTCCTCCACCCGATTTTGTCGGGACTGGATAGAGGGAGCTAGACAACCAAGTCAAATAAAGGAAATAGCAGCATTAAGTGCTTATACTATCTTAATTAGAGTTAATTAGCTGATAGATGGTCTAACAAACAAACAACGAAGTCAAACTACAAGTATTCTATCCGAACATCCTAAATCGTAAAACACGTTTTTTTTAATCTCAAGAAATAAATTTTGAATTTTATCAAAATCGACATTTTTAAAAAAAAATTGTAAGCATAATAGAAAAGTAATGCGTATAATAGAAATACAGGGTGCTTAAAATGCGGTTTATTTAAGATTAACAATGTAAGTTTATCTCTCGCAGTCATGAGCTCGATTAAAAACAGTTTTATAACTATAGTTATAACCAAATTTTATTTTAATTATTAGCTCGCTTCAAAAAGCTAGTTACTTATCTCAAAATTAAAAGGAGCTTGAAATCAACTTTGAATGTATGATAGTATAAAATATAATCTGAAGCATCGCGATTTATCAATTTCGAAACAGAGTGCAGTGACGAAGTTAATACCAGAGAGTGTTAATATTAGGTCTGAACGAAACGTAGTTTACATTTTAAATGTACATTAATAAATCATATTATCCAGTACATGTGTGCGTGTGAAATGGGCTTAAATAATGAACCGGAAGAGAGAGAGAGTAATAAATATTAAAATGCTGATTTACTCATCGATGTTCAGTTTCGAATATCGATACCAGTAGAGGCAGGAACACATTTTTAGAGCCATTTTGTGCTGCAGTTATTTAGCAAGGGCGGCACCTCAGATTGCGTATATCTCAATGACGTTAGCAGAAAAATCGGACGTATAAATTATGGCTTAAGGCACAGCTTTATCACTCCAGGAGAACAACTATAATCATCTTAGTTAGATGGATGTAAGTAAGCTTATGATAGTTATTGGTTGATGCCATTAATGATGTCGGAAGTTATCAATAGGGGGTACGCCAGTTCACATTATGCATATCAGGGGCAGAAGATCTCAAGTTCAGATACTTCCAATTAAGCAATTAGTGCTTGGGCTCTGGTTTATACTTAATAATAGCAATTGCTCAACTAGAAGAATGATTATGGTAATTAAGATGATAGAAACCCAGTTCAAAACAATATTTAAGGTGTCTCTTTTAGTCAAATTTCTTGCGTGTGCAGAGATGGGACTTTGAAAAAAAAGGGCTTAATTTTGCCAACAAGTATGCACAAAAAAACCCCCTAAAAATATGTACTTACATTGCAAACATACGTAAGAAATTCATAAAAACTCGCTTGTATAATAATTAGGGGTTTAAACGGCAAGGAATGCTACCCATTTCATGCTCTTTTTACTTAACAATACTTTTAGAATTTTTAAAAAGTTTTTCTTATTGCAAAATTCAGATTTCTTTTATAGTAGGTTATATTTTTTCAGTTGCATTCTTTAAAACGCTGAAATACTAAACCACTGATTCCGATCAGTTAATAACAGGTAAAAACGTAAAGATTTCAGAGAATTTTATTCATAAAGCTTTATGAAAGCATTCACACACTGTAGAGTTTCCCACATATGAAAAACTTCTTTTTGGGGAAATCGTCTATTTAACGGAATTTTCACAGAACATTGACTTCAACGAAGTTTACGTGATAATTAATCCTCCTCTAACAGAAAATTTAATTTTTGGAATTATTTTTGTTTGAAAAGTTTAAAAATTTTTCACACTTTAATGATCAAAATGCTTTTTATAAGTAACGTGTACAGGAGAGAATGATTTAGTGGGGAATGTATGTGGAATGCGTGATATATGAATCTTTAGAATTTATCATACTTGAAAGTTAGGAAATTACTTGTATCATTGCATTACGTTTGTAATTAATTTTTCAACAGTCACTCTTTTTAACGTAGGATTACATTCATCCATAACGGTCCTCCGGAAAGCAAAATTTCACATGTCCTGCGTCGCGAGTCATAATTTTGGCAGCGTGCCAAACCCAACCTGTATCGCTTGGGCAAGCAGTAAACAGTTAAACAGAAAAATACCAAAACGCGTCAAAATTTTGACTGACTGACTGACTGACACACACACACACACACACACACACATATATATATATATATATATATATATATATATATATATATATATATATAAATATATATATATATATATATATATATATATATATATATATATACACACACACAGTGGAATCTCGATCGATCGTTCTCCGAATCATCGTTTTCCCGTATATGTCGTCTATTTCACCCATTCCCGATGATCATATTCCTTTGTTATGTTCCCGTATCTATCGTTTTCCCGCATTTATAGTTCAGTTCAGTTGGTCCCTTGAAAAACGATAGATCGAGATTCCACTGTATATATAGTATTAATATATTAATTATATGTTATATATGCATAAAACATACATACTTATATACATACAAAAGAGCTAAGCAACGATAAGTAATTCTAAGTTAATAACCCGCGGTAGTTTCGTTAGAAGTGACTACTTCCCCCCCTCCCCCAGTTTTAAGATATAATTTTAGTTATATCTGATAAAGTAGAACAATTGATGTTTCGCCGTATTATAAACAAAAGTTCAACCGAAATTCAACTGCTGTCTTCTTTTTTGTGTTTCTGTACCTCTGTTATTATTCCTCTTTAATTACATCAACCATAATTAGCTCTCATTTTAGTTACAGAATGAAAATTAAATTTTAAATAAAAAGTTCTTTTGAAAGTTTTCGAAAAATTTTCACGCGAACCGTAAATTATCTCGATTTTTCAATACACAAAATGCAGAATTTTTAAAAAACTTATTAAATTTAATCATGACTGAATACGAAATTACTTAATGAATGAGAAGAAAAGAAAGCTTTCCAGCATGTGGTGTGTTATTTTCGATCAATAAATGAAACATCGCAACAGGGTTCAGCTTGGAGCACTCAACAAATTAGCGGCGGCTTTCGTTTTTGGGGGGGCCTCTTTGAAAAGCATTATTAGTAGGAGATAATGGATTATCAAATCAATATAAAATAAAAATATCAATACGTCTTATGTTCTGAATTAAAACTCGTGTTAATGCTTGCAATGATGTTACCAGTTAAGCCTCTGATCAATACCGCAGAGCGGCAAATATTCGAATTTTTTTCTTTCTTTTTCTTAAAAAAGCAATTATTAAATGGGATTAAATCCTCGGGAAGAGAACATCCAACTCGAATTTCGAAAAGTTCTATTAATGCGGTTTCTGTGGGACGGGGGAAGCTTTTTAAACACTGTAAAACTTCAAATTGTAGAAAAGACATTAATGCAGAGACAGGCCGGGGGGGGGGGGGATAGACATTTACAACGACTGTATTGCATAACTTATTCAGGGACAAATTCAGAAACCGTTTCTGAAAGAGTAATGAAGCGCTTTTCGACTTTAAAAAGCATTTGCTCTTTCCGGAGCACTATTAAATTCTGGGGAAGAATTTTATATTGATCCGATTAATTTTGACTTTTTTTTTCGGTGTAACGAGTGCGGGAATTTGATGTTATATTTTGAGTATCTAAATAATATATATATATATATATATATATATATATATATATATATATATATATATATAGTGAAACTTCTCTAAGGCAAGTCATAGTTCCGAAAAAAAGGGGTCGTTTTGAGAAGTGGCCGTCGAGTAGGAGTGGATTTCTCTATAGTGGCCAATAATGGTTCCGAAAAAAAAAGTGGCTGTTTAAGGCTGCTATGTACTAAGAAAAAAATCGTATTTCCCCTTTCCTCTTCTTGCAGACTCTTGTGGTGGGAGTAGTCCACAATTCGAGAATTCCATCCTCCTTAGGATTGACACTTTGAGGGATTGTAATGGCTCTCTCTTCATAGGGGGGTTAAGCGCTGCCCCCAAATTATTTATTTAAAATATATTTTTGTCAACTATTTACAGGTACATAAATGCTGATAATCAAATAAAATTGGTATTGTCAGATAGCCTGAAATTTTCTGCAAAGCGCTACAGGATTCATTTTATAAATTTCGTCCACCGAAGGAATTTATGAGCGTTTAAAACACACTGTACCAGATTATCCCCCGAATAATTTAAATTTTAAAATATTAATTGCATTTTTAAAAAAAAACGAAAAAGGTTCACAAATGTAAAATTTCTTTCTCTATGACGGAGTACAATTTAAAAAAAAAAATCTTTGAATCCAAGTCTGCAATCCATGGACAAATTTTCTCCATAGGTTAACATTGAAGTGAGCGAATCCAATGGGGTTAGTACATAGTAACCTTAAAGGGGTGGCCGTCTAAGAAGTTTCGCTCTAAGTATATATATATATATATATATATATATATATATATATATATATATATATATATATATATATATATATATATATTGGTAGGAACTTTATCTTGGAAGAAAAGTGCATATATTCAATAAATTATCAGCTTTTAAAAATCCTAGGCCTGACAACATTCCTAGACTAAACAATTTTATTGATAGACCAGGTATTAACAAAGCTTGAAAATAGTCAAAATGATTAAAATCTAAAAATATTATATCAAAATGAAAACTCATAATAAAATATCGTTCGAGGCGTATTGCAGAATTTCAGACAGAAAATGTAAAATTCCAGTATGGGTGCGATCGATTGAAAAACCTTGAGTGAGACGAAGCTGTTAACCATCCCTTATCTGTACTCATTAATGCATACACGCATCTGATTTTTGTCTGAAGATGTTCAGTATGCACGCACACAGATATAAAGGAATACCTTTTTTCACTTTGTTTTTTTTATTTTAAATGTTATTCAGTATACCGCTTCTTTCATACGTTAAATGGCTTACGTTACAGACTTTTTAGGAAGATTAGCAACATTGATACGAAACATTAGGCAAATATTCAAATATTTAGGCAATATTTTTCTTTTACTATGCTGTCTCAAAGTTTGTGAATTCCGCACAATTAAGAAATAACACAACCAGGGCCCGATTTTGACACAATGGGGCCCTGGGCAAAGCAGACTTTGGGGGCCCCCTTCAAGGACAGATCCAAAGGGGGGCATGTCCCCCCTCCTCAGGACCAGATTTCCACATGAACATGTGGGATACTCACCCAGGCCTCCCTTAAATCGGGACCAGAAATTCAAAGAAAATTTCGACCGACAAGTCAAAAATTTGAAGAAAATAATGAATGTTAATAAGAAGTGTTAATTAATTAATTTACTTTTTAATGTTAATAAATAAATTCATGAAATTTTCTTTTGAAATTCAAAATAAATCACAGTCTGGAGTTATTACAACTCCCCCTTCCACCCCCCACCCTCCCCCCCCAAAAAAAATTAAACCAGAAACGCTTATGGACGTAAGCATGCTTTCACTATAGTGGGTGCACTGTGCTCCACCCAGGATTTTTTTCTGTATCCGCCACTGCACCCCTTTACTATATTAACCAAAAAACAAATTCTCAAAACTATGTACAACTTTATACTAAATTAGGGGGCCCTGGGCAAGTTCCCCACTTGCCCATGCGGAAATCTGGGCCTGAACACAACTCTAAATTATGCTCCTTCCACAGTACGAATTATTTCTTAGTCGATTCCCAAAAAGCCATTTCAGCTTGTTGTCAGAAGACAACCATTGTTTTTATCATAATTAGTCAATAACATCTGTTTTATAAAAATGCGTAGCGTACTCTGTTTTCAGCCTAACATATGGAATTTCCCGAAATAGAATAAAATACTGAAACGGCGTTTTGATATTAGACATACAGAATTTCGACCGTAATTCATCCATATATCTTTGACTCGGAAAACGCTGCGTTCCATTTAACGTTACACATGCGAGACAGAAAAAAAAATATATAATTTACATTTTGTGACTTTACTACCACGTTTGTGAGGGCTGGCAGGAGAGGGTATCACTTACTGGAAAGCAAAAATTAAATTTACGGTGACCCGATAATGCGGATAATCTGATAATATCCCCCAGACTCTGAAAACTCCAGCCGAATAAATTGCCCGTATAATACGATTAAACGTTTTGTCAGCCTTACACCAAAATATGCCCGATAGCAGAGCGATATCATTCACTTTTGTTCCTTACTTACACAAGCAAAAGGGGACTGTGAAACGAAGCGTTGAAAGATAGGAGCACGAGGCAGGGAGGATTAAGTCCACGAAAGGGTTTAAATTCTTCATAAACGGTTCTTTAATTGCTAAATTGTAGTTTACGTGAGGTCCAGAATCTACGAACTTTTGCGATATTCAATGCGCATTTCAAAGATTGGCAGTACGTTTTTGTTTTTCGCAAAATGAAGAAAGAAATTTCACACGCGCGACTGTCGCCAGCATGTTTTTTTTTTTTTTTTAATAGGACCAATCATGCTATTACGGGCGGCAGGTGTTCCTTGTTTTTGTAATTGTAGTCAAAAGTAATTACACCAACGACCCCGATATCCACAAAAATTAAATTGATACGCGTTACGCGTTAACCGCTACGTGGAAATGATATATATTGAAAGCAGACACGCGGCCTACTTTAAAATATAAAAAAAATATATATTGTTTTAATCGCATTTTAATCCTCAAGCGGTTATTAAAAGTGTTTCGACTGGCGTCGAATAAAATGACGTTATCATTAGTATGAGAGATACCAGCCATAACGTTATTACTATTCCTATTGGTTTGTTTCTTATTTCTGCTGAAATTGTCGAAGTATGTTTTTCAAAAAGAGGTTCCACGTTGAGGAAATTATAATGGCAAACTCGACTTCAACGAAACGCGTTTTGACTAATTTTCTGGTCGGGTTTCAGCGAGAAATTCATGATGAATAATCACCGATAAAACGAATCTTCCCCTCGATTTTATGCATACCCATATTTTTCAAAAAACTGATTAGTAATTATGTTAACTCTGTCGAGTACGGGACCACTTAAGAAAGTAAGGTGACGAAAAACCTTCGATAATTAGAAAAAAGAAAATTCATCCAAACATGAAATTATAGAGTTTTACCCTGGTCATCGAATCGAATTATTTCTAGAAAAGACAAAAATATTACGATATATATATATATATATATATATATATATATATATATATATATATATATATATGTGTGTGTGTGTGTGTGTGTGTGTTAGTGTTAGTGTTAACATACACATGAGACATTTATTATTTGTACGATATTCTAGAACATATATATAAGTTGCCGCCATGTGAGTAAAAAATATTAAAGCAAACAGCCACTCCCGTTTCCTCTTTTCTAATAACAATGTAAATTTTATTTCATGTAGGGAACTCGGGGAAAAAATTGAAAGAAATAAAAACACAAGAAAAATATCAAAAAGAAATCTCTCGGGATATCAAACACCGGAAGGGAAAAAGAGAAATATTTTTATTTTAGCTGAAAATTGGATGCGAAGGACCAAGTCCCTGCGCTACCTCTTTTTTCATGGTCCAGCGGGAATTCATAAATTTACGCCCTTGTGTCTCCCATCCGCGGCCAGCGTTTCATGAACACACTTAATTAAAAACAAAAATAAGGCGAGAAAAAAAATTCTATAAGCAGAACACAACAAAATGATCCTGACGAGTATTTGAGTGTTTCCTGCTGAAAAAATACTTAGTGGAGGAATGAGTTTTATTTATATTAATTTCATGTGGCATGTTGGGTAACTAGACTCAAATTAATCATCTCTATTTTAAATAAGTTAATCAGGTTAAAAAAAATAAGATAGATTAACGGTAATTTTTATTCCTTGAAGAATTAGGTGTTCGTTCAGTTAAAGGCTACACTTCTTATTTGTTATTACTGTAGCAGCATGTACTGTGAACTCCTGACTCAATGATTTTGTTGGTTTTTGAAATATTTTTTATCTGAATAAAATTGGCAACACTGTTTTCCTAATGAAAACGATTTCTATTCCATTTGAAAAATAAGACGGTGAGAGAGAGATGCAATAAAATATGTTCCCGTGTAATAGTCATTTTTTTGGGCAGTGATTTGAGTCTTTATTGTGTAACTTCGACGAAGTTTTAGTTAATACCTAGATAGTATTGTTGTAACCCTAATGAATTACAATACTGGTGACCCGTGACTAGTGTATGGAATCCACTATTCAAGATGACAGAACAAGACAGTAAAGCTGAAGATAGAGTAAATTAAAAGCCAATAAGGTAAGCATAAAAATTTCACCTTTTTGGGATGATGGTATGCTTTCGGTTCAGCGCCCATTTGGCGATGTACCCTGGCGACTTTTTCAGTTTTTTTTGCAAAACAATCCTTTCACTATTTATGATTCTCAAAACTAAATACAATTTAAAGTTTTCCATATACATTCCATTCACATCTGAGAGGAATATCATCCCATATTTGGGATGATATCCCTCTCAGATGTGAATAGTGGCTAATCAGAAATATAACCCAGTTAGAAAAATTAAAATAAGTTTTTCAGGGCGTTAAATTCAACGTATTCGTAGATAATATGAGCAGAGAAATGAAACAATTTTTTTGAAGATTGCACAAATGTGCAAATATTAACAACTGTGTATTTCTATTATTCATATAATGGAAAGGTTAGACATTTATATCTCATTACATCCCGGATTTTTCTATATTTATAACTTGGTTATGCAGTTTAGATCAATTTATCTCTCGATTAGTTAAAACGTTTGAAAATTTAAAATGGAAATATGGATCAGCACAACAGATTTGCTTATGCTGATTATTACTAAGAGAGTATTACCACATCTATGCTTTATTGCGTTATTATTTATATTGCCTATTCTTTATTTCGGGGTTCTTGTCATGGAGACGACAATAAGAAAATATTCTCTTTATACAAGATACCTTGGGATATATATATTTGGAATGAATTGAAAAACTTTACTAAATTTAAAATAAATTAAAGAACTTTATTATACAAATATATCTAAAAGGAATTCAAAAATATGTTAGGGTTTTCATCTCTCGCTAAATTTATTTAGGGTATCTTTAATCATTACTAAAATTCAATAAATATGCCTATTTTAAAGTTTCAATAACTTGAAACAAAAGTAGACATTAATAGTAAATTATGAAGCTGACATTTTATTTCATTCACCGACGATGTAATATTTACTAGTGTTTGTTTGGAAACCAGAGATATCGGATACGATGTATGCTAAGACAATAGATATAAATGACAGAGAAATCGATACCGTCTACAATTTGTACTTCCACTGGTTATTTTAAGTTTAGAATTCCATGAGTTTTTAAGGCACTTCAACTTGACTCAAAATCAAAATAAATATTTCTAAAAGTACACCGAAGTATCGAAACATCCATAAATAAATAGAAAAATATTAAATAAGATGACAGGACTTGAGGAATATTGATCTGAAAGAGCGGGGGACGCTAAAATCCTTTAAACGTCAGACGTTTCAAATTCTGCAATTTAAAGGTATCGTAAATATATTTAAAAGCGCACTTCGAAATGTCACAACTTTATTTAAAGGTCAATATAAGCTGAAGTATGAAACAACTGGTTCCATACTTAGATAATGACTTGGGCACCATTCCAACTAAGTGAAGTAACATTAAACTAAAGAGCTTCTCCGTGACTCGAACTTTGCTTCTGTTCATTATAAAGGTTAATTATTGCAGCAGTAGATGTGACTTTAATTTGTAGTTGTATGAGAGACGATTTTGTGATCAGAGTGAATTTGTGCAAAGTAAAATTTCCATGGATAACATATTTTCTGTAGCCAAATTGGCATTTCCTTTTTTTTTAATCACTGGAGTTATAGATCAAGCTAATTAGTGGTTAAAAATGGTAACCGTATCAACTAAAATAGCAAAGTAACCTTAAAATTATGGCTTGGGGGTATCCGAACTGACGCATAGGGAATTTTGTTTCTTAATGTCAACAAATAAGTGCTAATCTTTTTTTCCTGATGCACCGAATCCTTCTCAGATCATATTTCCGAAAATTCCTGAAGATTCAAATACTCAACGGAGAGTTAAAGTATAAAATTACGTACCTCTTCACTGCCTTAACCCTCAATAATACCTCATGAAAGTTTTAAAGTTAAATAACATTCCTTTTAAATATATTTTTTTATACCGCATTGTGTATTCGCGGATAATGAAATACAACGTATTGGCTCCGGGAGAAAGGTAATTAGCCTTTTAAATTAGTCAAAAGAGGAAGTTTTGAGGTCGATACTTTTTGTAAATTGGAGATAAATCAACAACAATGGCATTGCGTGGTGTTTTGGCAACATTGGGAAATAGAATTGGCACTCATGAGTCAGCTTGTGTACTTAGGAGCTGTGTTTAAAGCTACAACATTAATTAATACGGCGTAAAGAAATTGGACAATTTGGTTAGAGGCGATTAATCAATATTATTCATCTTACGCTTGTGAGTAAACAATGCAATTACGCTGGGATGGTTTCAGCTCAAATTTAAAACCTTTGTCATCACTCTTTTTGCTCGCTGTCTGTCATCTTTGGGGTAAAACACTTGGCTCCAAAATCCTTTCATAAATTTAAATGTAAAAGGAATTCTTGTTTGTTCTATTTTATGATCAGTGGCTGCGTATCTGAGACTAAGCTTAAAACTATTACTCATTAAGAGCGTATAATTTTCTTTCAAGATTTGAAAAAAAAAAATCAGTGAGCTCGAAAAAATTTAAAATGTGTAATTGCTTTGCCATTTTAACCATTTCTTGTGGAACAGTTACGACTGCAAGAGACGTTAACAATGCCATTCGATTGCATTCGAAATTTGGATAATACATGAAATCTTTTTTTATATTAGTTGATACTGATGAGGTTTTGAAAATGAATATTTGGGCAATGTCTTAATGCATTTTTTTAATAAAAATTCTTTTGACAAAGAAATTGCAAACAATGGTTTAAATTTCTGTTTTAAAAAGATATTAAAAATCTAGGATTATTTCAATTTTCATTTTAACAATGCATCCATTACAGTTCTTTTTGAGAGAGCTACTATTGTTTCAAACGAATTTTGTTTTAATCGTGTTGCATACCATATTGTCGTAAAAAAAAAACCTCCTTGGGCCCATATGAAAGTTATAAACGAATAAAAAAAGATTAATTTTTTTAAAGTGTATAGTTAACTTTTTTTAATTGTTAAAATCTTTTTCTAAAGAAATCTATAAAAGAAACGTTGCTTGAGATTTTAAATATGCACGAGTATTATTTGAGGCGTTGAAAGGCAAAGTGGCGTAAGTCACATTTTCAACTTTTTTCATTTGGGGTCAAATATGTAATCTCCATGTTCAATTTATGGTGGAATTGTAAATAGTTATTATTTGCAATATTGTAATAATTGTTATGAATTTTAATTTGTTTAATTTATGGTGGAATTTTTTGTAGTTTTGGCAGTTAAACTCTTTTGACTTACACCACTTGACTTACTGACTTACACCACTTTGCCTTTCACCGCCTCATTTGTTAAATTCATTATTTTTTTCTTCCTCTGTTAAACCGTTCAAAGCCATTGCTAGGTTACTTGATATTTGTCAGCATGCCACTAACAGCAACTTAGTGCCAAAAATATCAAAATTCAATAGTGTTTGTCAGAGGGAATATATATATATAACTATAAAATATTTTTCTTTTAAAGCCTGGGGGATAAAATAACAAGGAAGATAAATAAATCGGGAATCAAGTGTTGTACGTCTACTAGCAACAATGTTTGGTGCAAAAGCTCTATGTAATTTTCTAAATCATTATTTTCAGACTGGCATTGAGAAATAAGGTTCTTCCACATAAAAATTGGCAATACTTCTATAGTTGCCTAATAGAGAAGGAACAGTTAATGAAAAGTACATTTTTTAAAAAACATTTGTCGAAAGAGGAAGTCTAGAAAAGAAACCATTAGTGACAGTGAGCAGTTATTTTTCTTCAACATCAGCCAGTAACTAGAACACAAATAAAAGTACACGTTATGAATCCCATGAGAAATTAGACACTGCGGCCATTTCTTTCCCGCCTCCTCCATTTACGCAGAAAATGTGTAGCGGTACTGGTGTACTTCTTCAGTCTATCGCTGGGTATTCTTGGTTAGATTGTGTACAGTTAGAAATTTGATTCGATTAACTCGGTATATGCGATGGTACGAATCCTGAATATAATCTGGTGTAACAAACAATTTTTTAAAATACTATCGAAGTCCATGATTTTCCGAAATCAGAGAGAAAGAGTTCGGAAGCTGAATTAAAATTTATCTGTCAAGGAAGAAATGTTCAGCCGAAAAAAATTCAACTAAGGGGTGTTTGTTTAATAAAGCGTTTATTTAATTGAAATTTACATCTTTTTCATTTAAAATGTCTCTTTCACTTTGGAATATAAATTTTGCTATGAAATGAGAAACATATTCTCCAAGCATCTGGATTTCGAAAGTTATTGCCGTTCAACACGATTAAAAATTGTATTCTGTATACAAGCCATAAAAAGTAGAAAGGGAAAATCGGCAATGTGTGTCATTTGTTTTATGGCTCCAAAAGAGGCATCTAGATACTTTAAATGCTTCATTAGGTCGTTCCTGCTTTAACCTATATTCGTCATTTATTGAGCTGAACTGACTTCGAATTCTTTAACGGCTGAATGAATGTTGACATTCCATTGGTATCCAGCGCTAGAATTCTTTATTAAAAATTTTACATCTAGAATATCAAAACGTAATTCAGTTGTCCCATATTACATGTTTGAAGCCATTTTTTGTTTATTTCTCATCTGTCGAAAATGCTACAACATTTCTTTTCTTCGGCTCAGTCACTAAACCATGATAGCACCATTTTTGTAAAAATAAAACAGTTTTGCCGTAGATATAAAGATTATTTTTTTAGCCAACAGATGGCAGCACTAATTTTGATGGGAATAATTTTGTCTAAACCTAATCATGATTATTATTAATAAATAGATGTAGCTGTATTTCTGTTGTCTATATATTTATCCCTTTTAGGAGAAACTTTTGGACATATATGGCAACCTTTATATTCTGTTTTATGAGGGTCAGAAGTGTCACATATTGGCGGCGTCTGCTCATTAGGCAATCGTAAAAATTAATATAGACGTAAAAAATCGTTAAATGGTTGCTCATCAGAACTAGAATCCTAAAAATATCTATGATTCGATAACACTTGGCCCAATTTCAATGATATCTTTCAATTATTAGTCATTTCCCGGCGGTAGATTCCCTTCAAACAAGACGATGTTCAATGGACGATGTTTCCATTGAGTTGAGTCAAAGACAAATTTTAGAGTTTTTGTTTTATATATAAGTTGGCAATTTGAGGTGACGTCAGAAAGACCTTGTCATATGAGAAGATCAAATAAACCGTTTTACTTTGCGCAGCTTATAATTGATTTTCATAGTGGCCGTTGCTGTAGACTTTTGTAGGAAAGAAAACTGACAGTAATTTTTGAATAAAAGTTAGTCTAACAAAAACTGTTGCTAAAACCTGGGTCAGATATTGGAATTGTCCTAAAGAGCTGTTCAACCCTTGTTTTCCGATTTTCGATTCAGGTACCTGTATTTTCAAACGATACTGTAAATATATAGAGTATCGTTGAACAAAAAATGTGGTAAATACACAGCATATTTTGTTCATTTCCTCCAGCTGTGAACATAGCATGAAGTTTCGTGCGAGAGAATAAAATTTTCCCTATTCCGTCCCAGCATAGCTGTTTCAATGGATAACCACTTAAGAGGAATATTCCCAAAGAATGGTGAGTAGTAGGCAAACTTCCAAGATTTACCCCATGTAGACAAATACACAAAAAGAGCTCTACTACAATCAAATTGTTTCCTCCGTACATCCAGGAAGTCTGTGTGCATCAGAGGCGGCAAATTAAACGGATTTATGAGCTCCGGGGAAAAATCGGCAAGTAAGAGGGGAAAAAAACAATTCCGCTTTTATTCTTTCCGAAGATCGCTTCATTACAAAGACGAACTGGCCATCTTCTCTACGCGTTCTGCCCATTAGGAATCGCAGCGGATCCAGATTGTTGAGCGATAGCTTTGTAAATGGGAATTTTTTTTCTCTCCCAGTCAGATGGAAGAAAGCGTCGCGAGAGAGTAAAAAAAAAAAAGCTTAATAAAGTCTTTTGTTTGTCCTGATGGGGAGTTTTCGTTTGTATATAAAAAGATAATAAGAGAATGTGAAAGAGGAGCAGGAAAATGCCGAATGGAAAGGGGAAAAAATGTGCAAAAAGGATACTGAATGGTTATGCATAGAATTGGTGGAGAATGGATCAAATTTTGGGTCAAATTATAAATGTCCACATTGAACTGTTTCTTTTTCAGAAGAAAAATGTTGATAATGCTAACCACTGTCTGAAAATAGTCACTTTTGTGTCCTTTTTCAAAACTTTAAGGGAAAAAATATACAGGGGAAATAAATTTTCAGTAAATTTGAAAATGAGTGACAGAAACGTCCCTTTTCTCATTTTTTTAAATAGAAAACTGCAATTTTGTAAGACAATCGTTTAAACTACCATCTCAGTTTTTTATTGCATAGTAATAGATTTGTAAAAAGAAGTATGTTTCTGTAGACAGCATTGATTATTTTTATATATTTTTTTTAATTTTCCGCAAATAAGCATATCAAATCGGTAAAAGAAACAAATTTTTTTTAAATTTAGATCAAGCAAATTTTTGCACGATCTTCAGCATTTTGAAAATGCATATATTTTGCATTAGCAGTTTTTTTACAAACAGTACTCATAATTTTTGTTTACTGTGAACGAGCTTAAACTTATGTTATCATGGTATACATTTAGGATATAATTTAGGGTATTAAACGACAGATTAAAGGATTTTTTAACATTTAGAAACGGAGATCTATTTGAATCTGCTATTCTGGGGAGAATATTCAAATCTTGTAAATGCAGTGATCACTTCTTGAATATTGTGATTGACACCTATTAGCAACTTAGGACAAACACAATGCACATGTTGACCATATGTACACAGATACAATTTCAAGGTACAAAAAACAACAAAAAGTGTGTGTGTGTGTGTGTGGGGGGGGTAATGTAGTTTTTTAAGTAATTTTATACAAAGTTGGTTCCTTATAATATCAATGTGAATGCAAGTTTCAATTAACTTATCTAAAAAGATACTTCAGTGCTAAAATTTGCAAATTTGTCCAGTTTTAGAGACCCTGTGGCATGTTTCCTCAAACAACAAGTGTTTCAAAATGGAAGACTGGATTTAAAAGAATGTGTAAAGTTTTTTGGGTAGTGAATATTTTAATTAATCAGAATAACAAATGGTGCCACATAATTTTTCCTCTATTTTCTTCTAGGCGGCTAATTCGAGAATTAGTTTATACCGTTTTAATTTCTGTTACAAAAAGTTCTCTTATTTAAGAGATAGGCGTATAAAATTTGTAGTCAAAGCATTAATTTTTTAGAAGAATGATCCTTTTTGTTTCATAAATCAAACCATAATTTTAATTCTCAGAGAGCTGTCTTCATTATATCGTAAACGTGTAATCGTTAGAAATAGTGGCATTCAGCATTTTAAAGTCTATATAGAGCCTATAAGGTTTTATTTAAAGCAACTGACCATAGCTTTTACGTAAAATTGTAATCCTTGTCGTTACTTTGCGAGCAGTTTGCAGTCTTTTATATATTTGAGGATACAGTTTTTTTTTGTTTTTTTTTTGGGGGGGGGGACTCGGGGCGCATCGCAGTGACGTAGCGAGCATAACTGGCGCCCGGGGCAAGATACCTTTTGGCTCCCCCCCCCCCCCTAAAAAAATATAGTAATATAATATGTAGAATTAGTTAAAAGAACCATTTAGCGCCTCCTCATTCTACGAGTGGCGCCCGGGGCATGATAGACCCCCCCTCCCCCTGCTCGCTACGCCATTGGCGCATCTGTAGCTTTTAGGCTACAGACTGCTAAACAAGTCAGTGATTTTTTTATACTATTTCTTTTATTTCTATTTCCTAGCTGTGACTTTCATTTTTATAAAAATGGCTGAACACAAAAAGTCTTATGAACAAACCTATATATTTCTTAAATAATGAAAGATTTATACTAAAATCATGATGAAAAAAAAATTGTTCTGATTCACCCTTTGGCGATGTACAGAGCAAATAACAAAAAATTAATGACGCGAATTCTCTTTCACGAAGAATAAAATAATACAAAATGGAGCATGTTTGTTACATTAAACAGAGGCCATTACATTTTTTTTTTTCGAACGAAAATTACAGCCTGTACTTAAAATGACTTTCCTTGTTCGGAACATGGAATTTCGCAGCCAGAAGTAGGGGGTCACCTTAACTGCTCCTCGCATCTCAAGATATGTATTGATGGCTTTGATACACGTTAATAAAATAAGTCTAAATATTATCATAAGTAAGGAAGAAAAATTTATTTTGCAGCGGCACACGCCCATCTTCTCATTTTCATCATAATATAATATCTAAAAATACTCCTATAAATCAATTTTCTCAGGCAGGAAGTTAATACTGCGGTTTGACGAATAAACGATTCTTATTCTAGATCGATACAACCTGGTTATCATCCTGCCCCTCCCCACTTTACAAGTATATATTTTTTTCCATGAACGGTAACCTTGATTTCATCAGGCTTTGTCATAGCACGCGTAACATATGGAACTTTTGAGATGAGATTTGACATACAAATAAGGAATAAACTGGGCATCTCTTTTACATCAGCACACTGTATTAACGTTGATTCAAAGCAAGAAAAAAAAAAAAAAAGTTTCCTTGTTGTGGTTTATCAGAGTTAAGTTGTGAGCATCGTTTTTAGGTTACTGCTTGGAAAACTAATCGTCTGTGCTCGTCACAATAGTTTCCTGACGAACTCGGGGGCAATTCCTCGTGTTTCGCGATTACCATCCAGGTCGATATAAAAAAAAAAGGCAGACAGGTAACTATCATTACGTTGAAAGAAGGATTTCATAATGTGGAGGAAATGCATTATAAAACGCCTAACTACCGACTGATAGTTTTGCAGATTATCCGTGATTCACGCAAAATATCAATTATTCGACGGATACTCCATATGCATCGTAATCGAAGGAATGTAAGACTTTTGACCAGATGAAAAATGAAAACTTATGTTAGGTTTATATTTATTTCAGTCAAACTCTTCATAATATGCACTATTATTTAGTAGGAAATATTTAAAAAGGGTATAATTTAAAACGCCTGATTAGTTAATTTTATACGCTATACTAAGCAATTTTAGGATTGCGCGTGCTTTCAGTGCACATTCATGCATGATTTAGCAAGGTTTATCGGTAATCATGTGTAATTGTAGATGGATACGTAATAGTGGCCATACTAATTTGGTAATTAACTATGTTTCTAATAAAAAAAATGTCTCGAAAATTTCTTGAAGCCACTAAAACTTTTTTAATTCAAACATTAAATCTTTTTCCTTCTATTTAAAAAAATGAAATAAACCTTTTTAAAAAAAAATCCACATCTCTAAGAATTTATTTTTACTGTAGAAACACGAGGATAATCATAAATCTAAAGTTTTGTTAGTTGCACAGTCATTAAAAAGTCGGCACGAGCGAAATTTCGAGCAAGAATTTTTGTTTATTTCCTGAAAATTTAAAGGGAATTGTTCTTTAAGTCCAAGGCGAAATAATACCAGATCTCCTATCTTTAAGAAAACTTCAATTAGTGAAAGGGATGGAAGAGTACCGTATTTTTCGGATAATAAGACACCTTTTTTTATAAAAAATAAATCGATTTAAAATTGGGGTGCGTCTTATGGTCCGAAGGTAACATTAAAATAGAATGAATATTTTATTATATCCGTGTTTTCTGTGTAAAGGGTGTTAAGTCCAAAATGGGCAAAAATGAGCTGTCAGACCAGGCATGTTTGAAAAATCAAGGGCTACTGCAGGGTACAGAAAGCTAAGTCCAATTCCACTGCTAAATATTTTTATTCATCAGGGAAAATTTGGGATATGGGAAACAAAATACAAACATTAGTTTTCAATCCCATTTTTCTCAAAACTACTATTTTGGACTTTTGGTGGTTTTATCCTCGTAGTTTTTTTACATTCCTTCGATTACGATGCATATGGAGTATCCGTCGAATAATTGATATTTTGCGTGAATCACGGATAATCTGCAAAACTATCAGTCGATAGTTAGGCATTTTATAATGCATTTCATCCACATGGAAACACAACACCCTTTACAGAGCAAACACAAATATATATTATACATATATATATATATATATATATATATATATATATATATATATGTGTGTGTGTTTTATTTTTAGAAATTTTAGAATTTTTTATTCTTAAGAAACTTAAAATATCTTTATACACCTAACAAACTAAGTACAAACTATTCTTTTGTAAAAATCCTTCCATAAATTTCAGGTGTGTCTTATGGCCCGAAAAATTCGGTATATTTAAAACTTTTTACCCTACTTAATTGTTTCTCTGTGATCTCTGAAAATGTGCCTATGACATCATTATATCAGTTATTACTTTTTTTATTTATTTCACACTGCTGTCAAACGAATAAGGAGAGAACCCATGAAAAGTGAAATTATTTTAAAACACAACTGAGCATTTCAATTTATAATTTTTATGAAAAATATTTGTGCGTACCTATCTTTTAGACCAACCTTTCATCTTTAAACAAGCATTTAAAGTCGTGGTTACATTTGAATTTAAAAGCAGAGTTTTCTGTCCATGTAAATAAGGCAAATCTTTACTTATATCGCAAGCCAGTTAGCATTGTTCCGATTCATTCCTTCTGAAACGTCTTGTACAGTAATCCGATAACTGATAATATTGATTACCTTCGAATGTTTAGAAAACACAGATAAGTTCATTAGTATAATTAAATTATTGATACTCGGAGAACGTTACCACAAAGTATCTTATGTAAATACAGATAAGAAAACAATATTGGATTTTCTTGTGTCAGAACAGAATTATGTTAAATTAGGTTAACGCGGGTTACATATAATCAATCATTTTTGCATGAACTGAGTTAGTTACTCCCCCCCCCATATATATATATATATATATATATATATATATATATATATATATATATATATATATATATATATATATATATATATATATATATATATATAGTGAGAGAGAGAGTGATGTGTGTGTATGTATATATATAATGCTTTTTAAATACTAGAGGAAACAGAAGACGTTGAAAAAAGGGTAAAGTTTGTGGCCCCCTTCAGATAGCTTTATTTTTCTAGCAGGGAAGAAATATACTTGTTTTAGGACATCAACATTTTTAAAACATACTGTTGAAAGTCTATATAAAAATCGATCAATTTTATTTAGATAAAGAGTTCAATTTGTTTTATCAGCTTCATAACGAGGAGAGAGAATTTTGAACGGTGTACTGGAACTTAATAAAAGTTCAACACTAACAATGAATGGCATAAACAATTTTGATGGAATAAATTTTTGCGAGTAGAGTTCCTGTTTAAATAAGTATGTCCTTTCCCAGCTTTCCGCATTAATAGTTACGTATATGAATTATGTATTGTTTAGTCATAGCACATGTAATAAATCCGCCCCTACAGAACAAGACATACTGCCTGAGATTGATATGTGATATGATCGGTAATCAAAATCCCAATAGGGAAGTTTTACGCACCCTTACATGAAACTTCGTTATGGTCTCTAATTATGTTCTGCAAAGTGTAATAAATATGATAAATTAATGAACGATATACGATAAATTAAATCCTCATATGACAATCTTTCGGTAAAAAGACAAAGTGATGATAAATCTTAAATCTTTTTACGATGGTTTCGGCATAGAGGTGTTTATGAATAGGAGAGAATCTGTTACACGAGGAAGATATGTTTTATAAAACTTTTGTATGGAGAAATAAGCCGTACACCTCCTGGCAAATGCTAGAGGATGCTTAAAACACACAGCCTCTGTTGCAGTTGTGAGTTTATATATATATATATATATATATATATATATATATATATATATATATATATATATATATATATATATATATATATATATATATATATATATATATATATATATATATTTATTTGCACTTCTCTCGGAATAAACTTAATTCGCCATGTTCGGTGGGCTTAACCACACAGCTACAAGTTTAATCTCCTATGTGGTGGAATAAAAGAACGTTTTCTCACATCTTTTCTATTAGGCTTTGCATGTCAAGGCATTCTAAATAAATCACATTTATAAAATCATGTAAGAATAGAGAAATTCATATCAGCTTTGTGTTAATTTAAATAACCGCTAAAAAGTAAATTGGAAATATAACGCACCTTAACTGGTTTGTGTTTACAGCAGACATGTTGTTAGAATGATGACATGTGAAATAAAATAACCAAACTTCAAATTTAGGCCATGTTTGCGAAGCAATCCGATCAACTCGAATGAAGTTAAGGTCGAAAAGAGCAAAGATGGAATTCAGATTTCCTGTTAATGACCTTGTATTTGCGATGTTCGAGCTTATACGAAGGCAGCCCGTTAGCCGTTAATTGCTTCCGTATCACAAAATTTTGTTTGTCTCCCTTATTTCCTTGATAGATAGAAGTACTTGGAAACTGCCTGACATTCGAAAGGTGTTGATATGCTATTCATTCACACTCTTTAAACGACTAGATTTTAATTTTTCATGAAGCTTCAGTGGCAATTTTTTTTCTTCATCACCTGAGGATTTTAATTAATGGCAAGAGTGCTGCACATCAAATTTAATTAGGGCTGGGGTAGAAGTGGATTATATCGACATAGTAGTTAAGCGTTTAAGCAATTAAGTTAAAATTTGGAGTCAACTTACCCGAGACCAAAGAGCGGTAAAAATTGGAAAATCTGAGGAAATTATTGTCTACGTCCCCCACTCAATTCCCCACAGACAAAAACACTTCCCACAGAGTTGGGCACTCCACATCCCATGGCCACTAGGCACAGCGAAATGGAATCGATTTTAAGCTTAACTCCTGATATGTCCATTGCTTGTGTTTGCAAAATAATAGTAATAATAATAAAAATAATACACCATAGTCCTCAAACAACCAACCAACCAACCTATAGACTGGATTAGCCACAGTCCGACGTAACTACTACCTATTTTTAACCTACTTTGTATTACGTTCTGCAGTATATTAATTTATGTTCGCGTATCGCTATTACGAAAATGTATATGAGCTAAGAAATAAAGACTATATCTAATTTTTAAAATATGCATGATTATAACACGTACATACAAAAGACGAAAACTGATAAGTTAAATTTATCTACTTTCATTGCATACACAAACATGACTATTCACTAATCACTGTTTCAGAGGATATGCATTTTAAAGTAAATCCCTTTACTGCCAAAAATTTCTGGTATTCCCCCTTATTATATAAATTATTAAATTTTTTAAAAAAAATTTGATGTTTGATAAGAAACCTTTTGAAAATTACAAATAATTTCTTTTTGATAGAAACTACTCATCCCAATAACCACGCTAGTGATTATTCCTTAGTGGAAGAATTTAAATCTTCGGACAGCTGTTAGCAGTCTCTGAAGAAATTGATACGCACGAAATAAAACCCGTAATAGCTCGTAACAGTTCTTCGGAAGAGCAGTTTTTATTTTTCTACACTTACATATTCAACAAATGTATGTTTTTTCAATGTTGGCAAGTTAACAAGCTTACTTTGCTATCAACTTACCAATTTAATATATTTTTGTGATATTTTTAATTCGCATGTCACTAAAGATAGCATGTTAAATCAATAATTAAAATGTGAATATTTTTCAAAGATAGGGCGAAAACAATTAATACAGCTGGAAATGAGTAGTTTAAAAAGCCTGTTCCAAACATATAAGCTGATTTTAGAGAAAGTATGAAATCATTGCATGTAAACTGATATCAAGGGTGATAAAGGTAACATCACATAGCATGAATGTCATACAAATAAAAATAAATATTTAATGTTTAAAAATATTCTTACCTATCGGCGGGTCCTCCCCTTTCAAAGTCCACTATAATATAGCCTAATACATTTTTTACAGAATCATTACATCCTGTAATATAAATACCCAGTTCTCCGTGTTCATCTTTTCTGAGATCAACTGACACAAGCTCGTGTAGGTCCAACTGTGAAGGTAACCTACACGGCTTTTCGGAACCAGTTGGTGATGAAACAAAGTTTTTGTTCGCGCTAAGGGGTTCAGGTGAAAGAACATCTTCACTGTCCGAGGCAGACAACTGAGATTGCAACCACAGTCTCCTTCGTGCATTGTTGGAGGTGGAAGCGCTCTTGTAGCCAGCCTTTTTTAAACGAAGTTGATAGTTCAGACCCCCGCAGTTAGTGAGAGAGGTATCAGGACTAAATGGCGACTCGCACAGACATTCTGTACTACTACTGGTAACTGAAGATAAAGTTGGCAGAGATTTAGTTTCGAGCTGATGGGGAGTAGCTGGCGATTCCTCAACTGAATGTGGGAACAGGGAGGACTGAAAGATACTGCTGCGTCGGACAGGTACGCTTATGTCCAACTTGTCATCGGGGAGAGCTGTTTTTTTCCACCGACTTCGCAGCAACTTTCTGTCTAGCGTCCATGCCTTAAATTGTCCTAACCTGGACGCACTGTTCCTATTCTCTTTTTTAGAATCATCTGTGGATATTTTACTGGAGGAATGTTCTTTAGATTTAGCTATGGGAACGGCCGGTGAGGTGTGATCTTTACCGGCGTGTCTTTGTACGAGGTTAGACAACATGGTCGGTGTACGTAGCCGTAGACTTCGCACTTCGTACCCTTTGGGAGTCGATTTACTGTTGGTATCATCTTTTTTTGAATCCGCACCAGTACTACCGCTCGTGAGTCTCTGGAAAAGGGCGGCGAACTTCTGAACGTTAGTGTCCGGAATGTGTCGTTCGTTGCTCAGAGGGACAGGATGGTCCTGTTGGGAGGCAACGTGTTCGTCGTTGCCGTTTTTCGTACCGTCACTTTCGTATCCAGATTCGTCTGAGCGGTGTTGAATGGAACTCGCAAGGCTCTCTGTATCGCCACTTCCGGAAGGGTGCCGGTCGAATTCCGCCGACACCTCCTCCTCAAGCACGGTTCCTAACTGCTGGGAGACTGCGGCTTTCGGGTCGCAGCTACCGCCCTCTGGCGATGATCCCTCCTCGCACGGATCGATCAGATCCTCGCAGCTCGAAGCTGCTTTCAGAAAGCATTCTAGAGGGGATGGAGAAGAGCCGAAAGTTTTTGAGTTGTTATTATTATTGACTGTCACATCAATCTCCACGCTGCGAAAGTATTCCTTGGGGTCTTCTAAAAGGGCTGAGGTAGATACACTGCGGTACATGATACTCTGGTCGCTGGAGAGCACGTTATTATTGTTCAAGTAATTGTTGTTATTCAGAGATTCCGTACTCGGATACGCGTTGTTGTACAGTAATCCATCCTCGTAATGTACTTGCGGGTGCAGGTGAGACGCCGAGGAGGGTGCTTTCCGAAAAGTTTTCAAAGGTTTAGGCCACTGCGGCGAGTAGTCGTTGAGGGACAGTTGGGAGACAGCAGAGCGCATCAGCGTGGAACCTGGCTCGACCGCGTCCAGTGGACTGGGATTGACTGCGTATTTTTTCGGCGCACTGTGCTTCCTGTTCAGCCACGGAAACGGGAAACCTACAAAAAAAGGGGAGAGAACAAAGAATGTGAATGACGCCATGACAAATATCCCAAACATACACGTGCGCACCAATAATACTGACAAGGGCAGTAAAAAATGAAGAAAGAAACGTTACCGAGTGGGGTTTCTCTTTTATGATAAAAACATACTTATTCGTTAGTACTAGCCCATAACATCAAACAATAGTAAAGCCAGATAACATCTGAAGCATAACTTTGCCCAGCGCCGCGGACTGTAAACGCTTTCATTTCGTAATGTAATGACTCAACTAAAGAGTTTACTTATCGCGTCAAGAGCTTTTCCTCCTACAGAATTGAGATGCATGCTTCAGTTGCTAATTTTCTAGTTTAATCTTTGTGTAAACTGTGTTATCAGTGTTTGATTTAAGTATATTCGCACAACTTTAAGTACAGTTAAATATGCGGGTATTATGTATTTGACTACATTTTGAGTAGGAAATTTTGAAGATACCTATCATTGGCAAAGATTTAAGTGTAAATATTAAGTTTTTATGAAGGATATATATATATATATAAAATATATATATAAAATATAAAATAATATAATATTTTTCCCTCAATCTTTATAGAAAATGGATTTACACTATACGTTAATCCAGAGACAGATTTTGAATCCTATTTTCATCAAGCATTCTACTTATATGCATCTAAGAAAAGTTTTAAGGGCAATAAAAATACACATCTATATACTTGTGTGTGTAAGAGAGATTGTTTTGGAGCAGGATTTCTTTAAAGTCAAAGAAAAGTGTACAAGCACTTTGAATATATCCATTAACAGAACTGTCTGCAGTTATAAACAGAATTTTTTAATGTTCTGTTGAACTAGTTAATGCAATGTTTCGCAGTTAACTATTGTTAAAAGGTTATCGAGTTAATATTATTAAGCTTTTATCTAGCTTCAATATTCCCTCTTGACGTATATTAGAAAAATTTTGCTACTCTGATTTTGTATGGAGATAAATTAAGTTTCCCGTGAATGGAACAATGACTCTAAAATTTTCCGATATTTAAAGGTCAAGAAAATGCATTAGACGTAAAATATTTTTATTCAATGTAGAATATTCGTTTTAAACTGCAATAAATTAAGATCATTTGCGCTGAGTATTATTAAAAACTTCTGTTCTCAAATTTACTGCATATTGTTACGATTTTTTTCTATTTTTCCAAACCTACTATCAGATCCATGATTGAAATGTTATGATTTCATGTATTTATTCTCGGTATAATGAAGGAATAATAATAATCTATCGTCTGACCGAGTTTTGAGACAAAGAAATTGATTTTCTCCTTTTTCTGATTGAAATAGAGCTTAATTTTCCTCCTTTACTTTATTTTGCGGTTATTCGTCACACTTTTAATGAAGAAATTTGATGGAACGTGATAAATAAGTTATGAATCAACTTAGATGGAATGCACTAAACCGCAGATTTTCTTTTAATAATGGGCAAGTGTTCAGTAAAATTCTCTTCGCTATTTTGATCAGGAAGTTTAGTCACACATTCATTTAGTTGAACGTTGATTTGAGTGTTTTCTTCGCTACGGTCTTAGGACATTTTTTAGCATGTACGTTAATGTAATTATTTTTATCTGCCTTAAGGTGACTGCCTACGTTGAAAATGCCATTTTTTGACTATTTTGGTCAATTTTATTTTTTGCAAGAATCGTGTAATTCAATCTTTCTCTTTTCAAAACCGTTTTGATTTTCATTCTACATTAATTAGAAGCAGAGTTATAGCTTTTTTTAAAAACATCGTCTGATACAAAATTGAAGTGACACACAACTTTAAATGCGTTTTTCTCAGAATTGTTTTTTAGCACAAATCTCTACCGTTATCATGATATCTCACATAATAATACATATGATTTGAAAAAATTTTCAGGAAATGTTTTAGACGCTATTGTTAATGAGATGACGCACAATAATTGATGTATAATAAATAGTTTTTTGTTTGGGGCTGTTTTTATAAGGAAAGGTATGACGAATTGGGGAAAATTTTCATATTCGAACATAAAATTGTCTGTATTATTTTTGCATTTTAAAATTTCTCTTAGATTGAGGGTCATTTTGAAGATAACTGTTATATGTATCATGTGTGAGAAGGAAATTAAAATGGTAGCATTAGAATTCTGTCCAGAGTGATAGGCGTTTTAGTTAAATTTCATTAAAAATTACTTCAAATTGACCAATTTATAAAAAAGTATGGTATTTACAGGCAAGTTTTTATTTTTAATTTTTAAATGCTATTTTACCATAAAAGACCAAAAAATCCTTAAAAAAACAATTTTTTAAAAAAATTGGCTCCTAACGTAGGCAGTCACCTTAAGAGCTTGAGTTTATGCAAGAATATATGAAAGTACAGTAAAACCTCGTTTATCCGGACTGACTGGGACCATAGGCAATCCAGACAGTTGAAAATTCGGGTAATATGGGTAATACGCAAAATAAAACCCTTAAATTAAGCAGACCATTTACTAGGATAAAAAACTATGTTTTGTAACAAAATTGCACAGTATAGTTTACAAGACATTAAAAAATTTAAAAATAACTTTTCTGGGTCAATCCTCGTCAATGCCCTGTGACACTCTAGTAAAGCTTTCTTAAACTCAACAAAAAATATTTTATAACCATAATTTACTGTACAATCTATGCAGGAGCTGCACATTGAATCAGACTAAAAAGCGAATATTTGGCGTACTTATAGTTACGTTCTTGCTACTATAGTTAAAAATTATCTAATGGGAACATTAAATAATAAAAAAAAGTTACAAATCTGATCCAGATTATCCGAAGATTCGGATCAACGAGGGCGGGATAAACGAGGCTTTACTGTATAAAGAGTAGCATTCAAAACGTGTAAAAGAAATATTATACATTTTCAAAAATTCCCCCGTGTACCTATTGTACGTTTGTTCCAAGTGTGATTTTAACTTACAGAACTATTTAACACTTCAAATAATCAATAAAAATTTTTCATTCTCATTCTTACATACTTCCCTACTTCTTGAATTTTACACCTATTTGCAGACGATGGAATTTATTTTTAAGACATTTTATTCAATTGAACATTTTACGTACAAGGAGCCATACTTAATAATATTTATTTTAAATTTAAAATATTTAATGCGAATTTAAACATAACCCGAGAGAATTCCTTCTATTCAATCCTTTATTATGGGTGTAATAATGTATTATAAAAAAATAGTTTAAAAAAATGAGCAAAGTATTCCCTCTAGGTCATGAATTTACTCCTTTGGGGGAAACAGGCATGCGCACACACCGTGTATTATTGATGGAAGTATTACATAAATATATTTTACCCCTGTATACCAAGGTTTCGGTCCGCTGCACCGGTGAAGCCTTCTCTAAACAGGATAATAGATATCAGTATATCAACTATGCATACTGCTGTTTATGCAAAACCGATGATATATGTACAAACAATGAGTGAAAACTTGAATATTACACTGAGTTGTGCGTGTAATAGCGTAATCTATTATGCTCGCTACCAAAATCAACTATCAAAATTTTTTCCTTTTACCCTCAGAGAAGGTCAATCAGTAACATGCTGAAAGCATTCAATAAAGTTATCTGTTTAATAAACTTGAACAGATGACTCGCATTTCACAGAGAGACTTTAAAAATGTTTGAATACGAGCATTCCTCAATCAAAAAAACCCTATCACCGACAAGCTACTCCAGTTTGAGGCTATTAGAAATAATTTACTGAGGAGGAAAATGGATATCAATTTCAGTCACGCATAATTTATCATTTTTCCTTTAAACAATCAACTTAACTTGTTTTCTTTGCAGAGGATAGAGTATGTCAATGCACTGTGAAAGAGCAATCAAAGAAAAGAAATGTCCTTTATTTAGAACTTTGTCATGATTGACTATATTTTTTTTTTCTGTGATATTAACATAAGAAAATATTCAGATATATTTAATTTCCCGTGAAATACGAGACAAGAAGTTACTATGAATAACTTATTAATATAAATTTAGATGTTATATGCTGAAATTTCAAAAATTTTGTCAAGCGCATATTTAATCACTTTAAGAAAGCCAAGCTCCGAACTTGATTTGTCAGTAATTGTATTTCTTATATTATCTTGAGTTTCCAATTGTATCTTTAATGCGAGTTTATTCTGCAATTTAAAAACCCATTAATTACATTTCAAATTCTACTGAATGTAACCCCTTGGAAATCTCCAATGTAAGTGTCCGGAAACTGCATGAATTTGGCGGGGAATTCTCCTTAATAATCACTAAAAATTCTTGCCTCAGTTTTACTTGGCCTGGATTTTCCCGTGATTCAAGATCCTTCAAGAATTTTTTCAGGCGTGAAAAATATTTGACGCTGTGTTGGAGAGGAGAGGCTGCGAAGCTGATGAAAATTGGGGATTTTACTTGAAATATTTTAATAAAATCGTACATGACAATAAGTCTTTTTAAAACCTAGAAATTTACCATTTATACAAATTTTCAGACTGAATAAATTTGCAGATAACGTGTATAAATGCGATCTTGCGTATCATTAGGGAAGAGAAGAGATAAATATAGTCCTGTACCCGGAAATGTTTACGTCAACAACTTTGTTTTTGAAATCAGTTTATTCCTATTTCGAAATTTTTTTAATAAAGAATTCAATTTGACATTTCATCTGTAAGTCATCAGAGAAAATTATTTATGGTTTAGAACCTCCACAATACCAAATCAGAATAACTGGCTATAACTCTTCTCCTATCAGGTGGTTTGTTTGGAGCAATAAATCATTTTGTCAAAATGATGGGGCTAATATGCCCGAGACTTACAGCTTAAATCCGATTTCAAAGCGACTATACAACCCATGCCTACCAAGAGATTTGACCCCTCAAGCTCATGTTCCGAAAAATAGAAACCTAGCAGAAAAGAATTCATTTACGCAAGGATTAAAAACAAATGCTTTAATACCCATAACTGAATTAACAACTTAGATTGCAGAAAAACTAAATAACGAAACAGGCGTTTTCTTTTCTTTCTTTTTAACGAAGTATGTTTAAATGGGCTGATATCAATTATTAAAAAGTTGTATAAAGCTGTAAGAAGTTTTTGATGAGAAAAATCCAGAGCCACGTTTTGCTATTAACTTCGCAATTAACCTCAAAGATTATTCGCAATCTGCAGAAGGAATTCGAGATCCACGGCAATAGATATTCACTGGGATTAAACTACCCTATCGCTAACAAGCACGGCATTGCGAATACATCGAGGAAGTGGTATCATATCCAACCATGAGTGCAGCGATCTCTGTCATCATCCTCCTACCGTCTGACCGAGTTTCCCAAGACAAAAGAATTCAATTTTTCACCTTCCTCCCCGCCATCAAAAACTTTCTCCGCTCGAAAGTGCCTTGTCCTATTTGAGCCCGGTGACCTAACAACAGCTGGTTGGAAAAGAAATGTGAGAACTCCGGCGATATCGAAACTGACTCTCTCTCAGAAATATTCGCCCCGAGCCACAAGGTGGAGGAACCTGATCAAGAGATGCGAGCTGCAGACATTGCGGAGCCCATGTTTCCACTACCCGGGCTCTTTTTTATTTTCTGGGCCATGAATGACCCCAGGTGGTGCGTAATTGCATGATGGACGGAGTCGGTGCATTGCCCACTTGTTGTCAGCTCGATTTCTGTTGCAAAATGACCTAAGTGAGTTATGCAATAAGTATCGATGTTGGGACGTGTGCCGGAGTGATTTGGTTTCACAATTACAAATAAGTAACGGTTTGGATAGTAAGTACTTTTTTCAGTGGCGAGTGAATTTGTGTAAATTTTATATTCTAAAAATATTATTACAATAGTAATATTTTAAGAAGACATGATTGAAAATGGGATTCTGTTATGAACTTGATCGTCTGTATTTTTCCCAACTCATACTAGAATTATACGATGATTGTAAATTTTTTGTCATACAAAACCGCCAAGAGAATCCCATTGCTGGATATCTTATCCTTATTCTGCGGGAGAAACGAGCGGTTTGACTCGGATTTAATTTAAACTCTAAAAGCAGCATCAAGATGTCTGTATTTAATGGTGCATATACATTGGTGCAGAGTTCTCTGCCTGTGCCTTGGGGAATCCAGTGATATATGTTCACTCTGTACTCTGTACTATGCGTGGATCGCCTCCTCTGGCGGTCCATCAAAGAAAGGGTGGGGGGTCAGCGGGTCAAATGGTGTTGAGCGGGGTCGGGGGAGACACCACATCAAAGAAACCTTGGGGGCGGGAATGGGGGTGGTTCTAAATACCGTGTCTAATGTTACCGTGACTAATGTGATGACAGGAGTCGGGGATCTGCAGGCAGAGAACTCTGCACCAATCTATATGCGCTATAAAAGATGAGGGCGGCCTGTAAGCTCACAAGTAGCAAATGGTGACTTTCACGCTCCTGAAATCGACCGAGCTTTAACAGCAAACGTTCCAATTGAAGCTCTGCTTATATTCAGAATCAAGTCACTTTTTAGGTGTACATGGGTTTGTTACCCCGTACGTACATTTAATAAAATTTTTAACAATTCTACGTATGCGAAGTTCAAAACGGATTTCTAAAATTCATAAATGTTAATGTAATGTATATGCCAACATTTTGTGAAGATAAAACAAAATGATAGGAGTAAAATTATAGTTATAATCTCAGTTTGGCATTAATGATTTTACATGAACTAAATAATTCTTTAGGAATGACTGATTTTGAGCTAGTATTAAATATTAGAAATTATATAAAAATTAATATAAAAAAACTGATTGCTAAAAGGGCACAATTTTATTTTTCATATACCAAAATTTGACAAATTTTGTCAACTGCCATAATTCAGATTTATTAGGATTCCTAATAATCCATTTTCCGCAGATACACATAAGATAGCTGCATGTTGAAATGGCTATTTTATTAAATTTCCTTTCCACTTCCTTTAAAAAACTCCTTAATTTTCCTTTCCACTTTAAATCCCTATCTTAACCCTCCAGAACTCGAGGAATTGCAATAACAGGATCTGCGTAAACACTTCCATTACTTTTTTTTCCTCCTGAAAAAAGGCTAATTTTCGTTATTTGAATTCGTTTCTTATCTTGCGAAAATCATGCGACCAAGTAAACTAAATCCTTTGGTTGCATTATCGCGTCTAAATGAATGAGTTGTTTAGTAAATATCTTTCAAATGATGTAAGGCTATCGGCGCTAAATTGTACCCTTGAATTTTAAGATTCTTTTTCGCTTACATCTTTATACCAAAAACTTTCCACACTTAGTACTTCTTCAGTAATTTTATACTCAGTAAAGGAACACATATAAATACAGGTCCATCAAAACAGTCAATTACATAATATTTATTTATAATTTATTTTGTTTTGTTTAATAAAATAAAGTTAAGTTTCAATACTTTTCATGATACGGGGTTATGTCAAAGAACAAGTTTCCAAATTTAAGCATTTCTTCGTGAATAATGCTATTTCCAATAAAATACCACAATATCTTCTATGTATATATGTATGTTCGAGCGATAACATGTAAATCAATATGTATCTTTTATGCAACACGCAAAACATTCAATTTTTCAGGGTTCAGTGAACCAACCTTCGTTTTCCCCTTCAAGATTAGGAGGTTGGCTAGATATAAGGAAAACAGAATGCGCGCTGAAGATAAGTTTTGTAAATCCGGACTTATTGTACATTTAAGAAGCTTTTACTCTCAACTTATTTGTTTTTCAATTTCAGCTCGCAACTTTCAAACAAAAGGTGTATCCATTAATATCTGGGGCTCGTAAAAAAATGTTTTAAAAAATTTGACTATATATTTGATGTACAATAAAATTTTTTAATGTCTCCTTTTGTAGAATAGATACAATATAACATCTACGAAGTTATTGTAATCGAGTGGTTAAAAATGTGCAATGGGCATTTCAAAGACTACAAACTATGTTCTAACATGCTACAAACTATGTTCTAACACCAACAGATACGCATGAAATGTTGAAAGAAGCCTAAGGTTAATACAGTTTATTACGTTCTAAAACATTTGAATAGCTTTTACGGTTTAAAAAAAAAAAATGTATGTTTGTGGATAGATGATGGTATTTGTAGTGAACGTAAGAAGATTTGAATCTGAGGGGAAGAAGACAGGAAACGCAAAAATTTTAACGTTTGTAAAATGTTATTTAGAAGTTAATAGCTTCTATTTTGAAGACTAGCGACATGTTTTTGAGAAGAATAGCCTTTTAATAATATTTTAATTGAAATAAATGAATTTGAGTGGGGAAAGTTGTGCACATAAGAAGTAACTTTCTCATATCACCAGGGCAGTTTAGTACGTGGAATAATTGTCAGAACGTTTGGATATAGGTTCGATCCTCGGCCCTGGTAAGCGAACGATCGATGCAAATTTACCATTAGTCAAAGTTATCTTAAGTAGTTTAGAGTGTAAAGCACAAGAGTAAAAGTTTTGAAATCCTGTATTTGAATATATTAAGAAAAAAATGCGATCGCATAAGTTGAAAGTTTTCGAGTGAATTGCAAAATAAACTTATAAGCGAGGTTCATCATAAAGAGTATTATAATATATATTAAATTGAAAAAAAAATAGAGGAATGTTTGCGTTAAAGGGTGCAAATATGACCCCTCCCCCTTGGTCTTCGTATATATATATATATATATATATATATATATATATATATATATATATATATATATAAAGAGAGAGAGAGAGAGAGAGATATTGATAGATATTTAATTTAATATTTTCAAAATACAAAGAGTTAGATATTCTCATTTTAATACTATAGTAGAGTAGAAAAGGGGAGATCTTGTAAACTGAGGATTGTAGTTTTAAATTATAAAATTTATAAATACATAGAGTTTTATTTTATGCATAGGGAGAATATTAATATCAGTATGGGAAATTATATAACAAACTCAATCTAGCGTTAAAAATACACACACATACACACACCAATGCGAAGCACGAGGTACTTCAATCGTACACTAAAGTCGGAAAAATATTATTTCAAATTAATGAATACCAAATTTTGTCATTAATTAAAGGTAAAGAAATAGCATAAGTCTAGGGTATTCTCATTAATAGGAACCTTAATATGAAAGCTCCCCTGTTACATAATGCAAATAAATTAAACGCCCAATTATCTATGAGCGGATTATCCATTTGTTTCTATGTGTATTACTAAAGAAAAAGGTTGAAATTAAAAATTGTTGCCATGGCTTGTAACCAAAAGAATATAACAGACTTTCTACAGAAAAAGAGCTGAAAGTATGAGTTTAAAATTTACTTTAATTAATCACTGTTTATATAACTATAAGGTTCATTTTAAGCATCTGCATTCCTCATCTTTTGCAGCATACTGGACCATTCCGGACATATTCTTGTTTTATTTTTTCGTACACACCGTTCGTCAATTAGCATAATTAATTGCGGATACAGTAATTTTTCTTCAAAATATGGGAGTTTCGAATTTCAATTAGTGCGGGACGTACTGAAATAATGATTTAGGCAAAAAAATATTTCCAACAAAACACGATCGAAAAATTGCATCTTTGTTAACAATTTCAAAGCTAAATTCAGCCAAACGCTATGAATCACATTTTTTAGTCAACCTCAGTAAGGTAAAATTTTCACTTACCAGAGACGCGTACATTTTCAAGGTTCCGTTACCTCTGACATTCACCTAGAACCGTTTAGAAGATATTCATCTACATTAGGGCACCTGCTTAAACACGGAGAAAATACCTATACCTTCCACGCCAGTCCAAATGAACAACTATGATCACACGCGCAGCCAGAGCAAGCGTTAAACAGAGCGAGTAAAACAAATATAAAAAAACGCCTTTCAGCTTGTAATTCTCCAGATTTTGGAACATGCAGTTGACTGAGGACTCAATGGTTTGAGAGGCTCTCGTTTATTCAATAAATCTAAATCTCTACTTTTGTCAAGCTCTAACACAAAGTGGTAGCGGACAAAAGGCAGCCTTTGTCAACGCCCCGCGATCTGTAATGAAAAGGTTCACTCACTTTATAGAGTGCACTTTAGTAAGGCCTTTTTTTTCTGGTAAAAAGGCAATCACGCGAGAGTCGTGATAGAGTGTCGCTTTACATTTTTTGAAGCCTAAGGAGATCATGTTCTTGCGGTGCGAGCAAAAACTGGCGTATTTCAGCACGATAATGAAACCATCAGATATAGTGAAAACGGAAGTCACCACTACGCGGCTAAAACTACACACTCATTTGTTCAATATGAAGAAATGGAGTTTAGGGAGTGCACGTTTAAGTTGTTCTCTATTGTGGAAAAACTAAAAAAGAGCTCCATACGGAACACACCTTTTTTTCAGGCTATAGACATAATTTCTTTTACAAAGAAGCAGTCTTAGTTCACTTTCGTTCTTATTAGTAACTTATAGTTTACAACCTAGCAGGTTGATATTTGAGAGTATATAAATCCTATTTGATAAATCGCTTAACACTTTTAGGTGGGATTGAATATATCATCGACATTTAGTTTTCTGTATTGTGCTCTACTAAGGTGTAATGAGTTGTTTTGCAATTTTTGGAGAAACAAAAATAGTAATTTTGTTTGGACGATTGAGGCTGAGGGCTAGTTTAAAATATATTTACTCTTAAAATCAGTTGCATACATATATACATACATACATACGTACATATTTGATAATAATTACAATGGGGAAATAGCTGCGTACAACTTATTGGAGATTGTCTGCCGAAGTGTTCATCCAGGAAAGAACTTGGGAAATTTTGGAGAGAAACACAAATTCCATACACGTATTTTATTTGTCAGTAAGCAATCTGTAGTGGCCACTGGACTTGCGACGTCCATGCAACAGGACGGGGAGCGAAAAAGCGAAGGTCTACATACAAGGGAATTTAGGAGAGGACAGCGAGAAATCTTCTGTTCAGGCAATTATGAAATGACTGTTTCCTGATCTTGCCACCAGGGGGTCGAAATTACTTATTTTTTTAATTGGACGAATTTAGTCTCGTGGAGTTCACGTGTCTACGTCGTGGTTCTCTTGAGGATTAACTAATTGCTAGATCATGCGCTTGCTAGATCTGCGTTTTATCAAAAAGAAAGAATTTGAAAACAGGACTTATTTATTATATACAAATTTAAGGAGGCCCTCGGTTTGGGCCAGATATTATGGGGATGTTATTGAGTTCAGATATTTCAAATGCCTGCTTAATGATCTGCATGGCCAATATAAATTATAACTTACATTAATATTAGGTTGCAATTTGGAAGAGGGGCGTGATTCATTAAAAGGATAATTTAGAATTCGCGTTAAATGTAATTTAATAGGAGGATGTGTTTCTTGTTACATATATATATATATTATTTATTTTGCTGTATTTCATTTGTTTTAAACATTAATGTACAAAGCATAAGCATGTATAATGCACGCTTGTATGTATCAAGAAAGATCCATAACTGGGCACATAACGTACTGGAAAGAAAACCAGCCCAGTGCCATAAAATTACAAAATTTAAAGCTGTAATTCATTATAATAATTTTTTAATCGGGTACGAATGCAGGGAAGAGAAAAATAAGGATGTTAAGGCCTAAACACGAGCAAAATCTATATAAAGAAAATTTCAATCGTCTATCAACCATGTCGATATTATTTCAGAAAGTTGTGATATTCAAGTTAACTGAAACAATCCATTGTGTAATGGTCATGCCGTCACTGTTGAGAACGAGACACTATTATACTTAAATTCATTAGATTTTTCTTCATTTGATTTTCCTTTCTGTGACTCTTTAACTTTTACCTACACAAATTGTTTGCTGGTTCAGAATATGTTTTTACCTTAAAATCCCGAAATATGCACGTCTCTAACAAAAGCTGTGTTGCTAAAAAGTTTTGATTTTCTGGCTTATCCGACCATCTCAATCCCTGACGGTCTTAAATTTCAATCAGATAGACACTGCGACAGCTAATGTGTTCATACCATTAGCAGAAGTAACGTGGCAGAAAATTAAAAGGCTTGGTTCAAAGTGACCTTGACAAAATGAAGTAAGATCATCGGAATTAACGGGACAAAATCAGTCTCTAATATATTACCTCGATCTCGGAACGTAGGGGGAAAATGACACAGTGAAAACTACGTTAAAAATGTATCTGTGTAAAACGAAATAATAGCTAAGGTGGGAAGTTATTGAATTGCGCGGTCAAATAGACAAGGTCATGAATTGGTTTAATGGCGAGAGGATTTGAATATCCAACTGTAATACAGAAGATTCTAGGTGTGGTTTTCAGGCTAGCCAGATGCATTGTGAGTAAACAAACAACAAACAAACAAACAAACAAAAAGATGCGAAATTGCATGTGGCAGGGTGGCTGTTATAAATTTGCAAGCATGTGTATCTATAATGATATTTTGTATGAGTATTTTGAATCTGGATTTAAGTAATTAGCTCTATGAAATAAAATTATGTACGTATGGTTTTATGCTTATAATATTTTACGATATACTTATTTAAGCATTAAAATTGCTATCCATATCTAAGTGAATCAAACAAATGAATATATAGACAACAGCTGGTTACCAAATATACGGTGTAAGCTTCATAGAAAGACGTACTGAGAAATAATTCACGTAATTTAAATGACGCATGCTCACTGTTTTATCACTCAGATATGCAAGACGATAACGTATGCATGGGAGAGGCATTCCAGCAGACAAGGGTCATCGAACTATACCAGAACTGGATGTTACGGCTAAAAATTGCGGAAAATAATTACCGATATTCTACGGACAGATCGGAAAGGCTGTAATTGACCTACTTTCTCTACGCAACAACGGAAAGTAACAATGAAATTGAGTCCTGCAAAGCCACCATTTTGTTTCGACAGTGATTGTCAGCTTGTCAGTTTCCGTAAATTTTCTGTAAACTTCGAATGTGAGTAAATATTTAAGATCAGAAGTTAGTGACCCATCATCTGAAATACAGCCCTCAAGAGCTTTTCTATTCTTGAAACGTTTAAATGGGCTTTTCTCAAATTTATTCAAGCGTATAACAAACGCAGTGAGTTTAGGGTATGATACAAAACAATAAGTTAAGAGCTGTAATTTCAAAGTATAAAATCATACAGTAAATAAACCCCTAATCTGAGAATTAGAAAGGCCGTCTTAAGCTTTTCTTTTTTACGGATGATATGAAAGTTAAGGATATATAGTTAAGCTTTATTTCCTTAACATAATATTTATAGCTCAACGATTAGTGCTTTTAGTGTTAAGAGAAATTGATGGATGTGGAGCAAAACTGTTATTCTGGCATATATTATAGTAATTACTGAAGGTATATTCTGGTTATCGTTAGTTAAAACTGCACATATTTCATGCATAATTGGGCAAACTGCTTCTTCACTTTTACTACACAAACCGTTTGCTAGAGCACCTAGTTTTCAAACTGTGTTCACTACCACGTCATTTAATTTACAACTTCTCAGAGCTTTACCTGTTTAGATTTACAGCTGTCAGAATATTACAATAATGTAATAACCACAATATACCTCGATAAGTTTGGTAATTTTTGATTTCTCTTTAATACTTTGATAGTACTGTAAAGTTGGAATAACTTATTTCAGAGTCAGATTTTTATCTCATCCAATTGCGTGATTTTTCCTTAACGGCAGGTTTCTAATTAAAGTTTCTAATTAAAACTCGGGTAAAAAAGATGGCATTTATTAATTTTTTTTTAGTGTTCGGTGTAAACTGTTCTAGTAAAAACCAAACAAAAATCTGAGAGTTACTATTTAAGTCCATTATTATATAGTCCTCTCTGGGTTTACTTGAAATAAAAAAAATCATTTTCAACTGACATGAAATTGCCTTAGTATTCGATATTAAATGCAAAATATCTAGTTATTCGCTTAAAAGGAATACTGAAAAATTTTACATTCAAAATTTACATTCAAAATTTTTCAAAGTTCCACCTCCAACTTGAATACAGTAGAGGTAGCATTACCATGTGCAAATTATCTATCTTTAGAACTAATTCGTTCAATTAAAATTACACTACGTACTTTGATTACGAATAGATAGCTACTAAAACCCTGAACTCGGATCTAAAAAAAAGGGGGAAAAACACTAGTATTTCCATTTATGAGTTAAATGTTAACTACTTCATACCACATTTCAGTTCTAATTCTTTTATTAGAGTAATTAACTGTCTGTATAAACTGGTAATTTAATCAAAGCCTTGAGTGACACAGCATTGAAAACGGTAATTATAGACTTACTTGACTGATGTTTGTGCGTAAGCTAAAACAGATGGCAATTAATATTAAATTTTTTAAGCGTAATTAAGCTGTGTTCATTGATAGTGATTTGAAAAGCATGGTGTAATTTCTGGAAATTCATTTATACATATATGTATCTGAAATATTATACATATATATTTACGAGCATACAAATTTTATATTCCATCTCATAAAATGCCTTTCCGAAAATTCAAGCAAAAATTCACATTAAGTGAAACTATTTCAGAGCACCTAAACAGGTTACAGGATATTCAGCGACGAAATTTTCCGCTAACGTTTATTATCACTTTTCTAACGAAATGGACAGGGAAAATATTAAGGGGTGCCGATATTACTAAACAGCCATCATTCTAATGTCCTACTTTTTAACATTCGGGCATTCAAAGAATTCTTGAGTAATTGTAACACAGATCTGTCAAAATGGACGAAGTGTTGTTTAGAGAAATTGTGTGAAACAAAGTAAAAACATTAAAGGTATTTGACACATTTTCCTAAAATCAGGAAACGTTTGGCACATGGACTTTGTTCATATGACTTAGTTTCCTTACTGACCATTATCATCAAAAAAGAGTGAAAAACCATTTGTTATGTAAGCATTCGGTGTGTTACATTCCAGTTTTATTTATTTTTGCATTAAGTCTTTTTACGCTAGAATATTGCTATAAACATAGATATCTACAAAAACAATGGGAATCAAAATAACAGGGTAAAGGCAGATATTACTCTCGTTATACTGTTTTACAGATATGACTCTCGTTCTACTGTTTTAATATGTAACAATACAGGTAATATACGGACACGCATTATGAACACTGAAAAAAAATGGAACTCTGAAGACGTAATCGTAAACACCTAACTTAAAGGTAAGAACCTGTGAATTTTTAAGTCTTCTTTTTTCCCTTTTCTGAAACAATAAGAATAATCTCATTAAGTATTGCTTCATTGCGGGGAGTTTGGTTACGTTAAAAGACCGCTTACATGTACTTGTTGATTTTAGGTTTATATAATATATATACACACACACACACACAGTGGAATCTCGATCGATCGTTCCCTGAATCATCGTTTTCCCGTATGTGTCGTTTACTTCACACAGTTCAGATGATCATATTGCTTTGTTAAGTTCCCGCATTTGTCGTTCAGTTTAGTCGGTCCCTTGAAAAATGATAGATCGAGATTCCACTGTGTGTGTGTGTGTGTATGTGTATATATATATATATATATATATATATATATATATATATATATATATATATATATAATATAAACTTAATCATTCCGCTGTGGTCAACACGAGTACATTTTAAACCACTTTTTTAATACATTATTCGAATAAACTCTCATAGTCAGAGTAATATGCTCTTTACCACACACTTTGGCCTAAATATATTTTAATATATTTATAAGTTCTCACTTGTAGTTGGAAAGGGCCCGATGAAAGCAGAAATCCCCAAAAAAACTTATAAATATAATGGAGAAATGACCCAGGCTATTAGCAAAAATGAGAAAAACATTTCCTAAGAAAAAGCTGCTAGATGACGCACTGATCAATGCAATAATGTAATAATTAAACTGAGAACGAAACAGAAAACTTAATTAAGCAATTTAGATGAAGGATACTATTAAAAATAGTTTGTGTAGTCTCTGTGTTCGAACCTATTATAATAATAAATTGCGAGATGTGTTTCTGTTTAGTTTGATCTCATTAATAAACATGATATATTTGCATAGATATAAATTTAAAAAAATCTAACACGCGCAGATATACACAGATATTATTTATGGATAAATACGCTTAAAAAAATGTTAAATATTTTCAGAAAAATCGTAAGCAAGGACTAAAAGGCAGATAATTTTGATGAGTCAAGCATCTCACACATCTGTCTTCGCGAAAATGTATATTAGTTCAAGATAAACTACTAATCTGTCACTAGAGTATAGAGGTTTCAGGATAACTACTGGAAACTGATATGAGATGAGTTGATTGAAGCTCATCAAGCGATAAATTTGATGCCACCAACGAAGTGGAGTACTTAAGTATTTATTATCTCAATAATAACTACACACCCATAATCATTAAACTCTGGGTTATATAGCTCGTTTTAAAAACATTTAAAATAATAAGCGACACATTACTTGCGGTATTTGATTACAGTAATTTCCCATTAATTTATGAAATTTGCATCGTTAAGTTCAGGAATCTCTTAGGTGGATAATTAATCATATTTTTAAACTAATTAAATCAAAATTTGGTTATTTTGAAAACAAAAGACAATGGAAACTGCAAAAAATAAATCTCTTAAGTGCCTTATAATATTGAATAAAGAAGGTTTAAAGATATGAATATAAATTAAGGTAGGAAATTAAAAAACTGATATTTCAAGGGATTTATTTTTATATTAAACAGTAATACAGATCATATTGAAATGTTTAGGCGGTACTTCGTATTCATACATTACCGAAAAAGAAATTAAATTAAATTAAATTAAATGTTTTGATATTTCCTTTTTTGATTTTTAAGGTTAATTAATCTGAGTTAGACAGTTAATTATTTCATCCTTCACTAAGTGATCGAATAGCCTCCTGATAAAATCTATCAACTGTGTTGGAGTGTAGCACCAAGAAGTTTAGTATCAATGACATTGGTTCATCCCAAATCATTGGTAATTACTGATTGGTAATCTCAGTTATTAATATCTAAAATTTGCCCACTCTTGTAACAAGTGGTTTCGAAACATTTGTCATTTATAGTACTAGAATAATCCTATACACGGCAGGATAAATTACTGAATCTTGCGTTTTGTCCAAAAGTAGATTTTTTTAAGTAATGGACCTTTTTAGAATTATCTTATCTCAAGTGTGGCATTTCACAGAAAGCAACTGCGTCATGGTCCAGTCCCTCAAACCCTAGCTCTCATTTCACAGACACTGGAGCGTGGACTTGGATGGATATGTCTCTGACCTTATTCGACACGCCCCGTACACAGGGCACTTTAATGCGGACTGAAAGGCATTGTTACATGATGGGGATGGAATGTATGACGGTGATATGGGCAGGCCAAACGCGAAACTGGAAGAGAAGATTAAAGAGTTTTTTTTTTTTAATTTTCAAATAAGATTATAATGGGATTCAAAATTCAGAAGCTCGGTTTAGTTAATTTCTTTCTAGTCAGATAATCCTAAAAATTATTTTTTTCTCATGTAACATAATTACTTATTTTTTGGACTACGAAACGGGTATTAATTTGAAAGATTAGGGTCGGTAGCCTTGTGATGGTATCACTTTCCATCTTAATCTGGGAAAAATATATATAATGTCCTTACTTGAAAGTTTGCTATGTTGGGAAAATGAGACTTAAAACCATGTTTTAAAATTTATTTATTTATTAATTTTTGAAGGGCAGCTTAAAAAGAAAGAAAAAAACTTTCAAAATCAGAGGGTCCTAGATAACTCCTCCCCCTTTTTTTTCACTTAAGAGTCCATTTTGATCCTCTTGAAATGTTTACTGGCTCACGAGGGAAAGCGATTCTTAATATCTCTATTTAAGAAAAGCATGCACGAAACTCAAGTCTCTCCTTAATTTATCAATGAAATTTCTTTCAGTATTTATATTAACTGTCATAGTGCATAGATATCAAATACTTGGTATTATAGTACATTAGTATTTGAGTATTTTTCCGAGTCAAAAAACGTGCGGGAATAAACAAATAAAAAGAAAGGGGGGCGGATATTCAGTTCTACGGGCCCAAAATCATGCGAATTGGTAATAACAGTGAAAAAAAAATTACGGATATTTATCATAACTGTTTACCGTATATACCTCTTTACGCCGCAAAGACAAAATATAGAATGACGTAAGAACCGTACAAATTTTTGACGAACACGTGTTTACACCCCAGTCTCTAAAAAGCTCATTAACGAAATATTTATATGTTGACAAAATGTTTATATTGTGTCTTATACGAAAAGTAAAGTCAATAAAATTGCCGTTTCTGCAAAAGTTCCTTTGTAAACGCCTTACTAGTGTATATGTCTCAAACAACATAATTATATTTTATCTGCTGCGGCTTATCAGTTGACAAATTACGTCGAAATACACTCAGATACGCTCACAAATGGGCAGGTAGTCACACTAATTTTTGAAATTTGTAAACATGAGGAAACAAAGAATAACAGTATGTCCATTTGAAGAAAGCTCTAAAACTCCAGAAATTAGGTAATTTTACTCCTGACTGAGCTCATGTGAGGTTGGCAGCTTTGCTTTTGGGCGGCTGATGAGCTTGGAGTAAAATGGAAAATTGTCAACGGAGATCTTACCCGGAAGGCCTCATTGCTATTCCGGTGCATTGGCGTAAAATGGAGAGAGAAAAAAAATTTGCAATGCAGTTTTAAAGATAAAATTTACGAAATTAATATTAAATAAATAAAAAGACGTAAAGTTACAAAGAATGCTTGTTCTCATTATATAATGCATGGAATACATTTATTTCATCTGAATTATGGAATCCTGCAGATTCACAGTATTCGGGACTCAACGGGTTTTTTTTATTTTTTATAAATAAGATCTCTGGAAAGTATTAACTATCAGTAATAACTGAGAGACTATTGACTCTACCAGCCTCTGTACTTATTGCATGGTGAAAAAAAGGGGGGGGGGGGAATATTGTGGCTCCAAAGCTAACCCAGATAAACGGCTATTTTGCCTGACTTGTCTAGGCGTTCTCTTACTCTGCTGCTGAGAAAGAAATTTGTATTTGCTTATAAATTTCGATTTGAACTTAATTCACAGTTGTTTAAGGTGCATATTTCAAGATTTTTCTCTCCCCATTGGTTTTAATGCTATTTTTTCCACCTAGACTTGGTACTAAACTGTCATGCTCAAAGCAGCCTTACTTATTGTTTTTTAGACCAGATCTTGAATATTACGTGAATACAGGTCTTTGGTGGAATATATACTACCTTTTATATCGGGATTCGTGTAGAAAAGTGTTTGCAAATACTCTATCTTATATGAGCAGTATTTTTAACTGAGATTTTTTTTTCTTAAATTTTCATCACAAACTAGTTGGCGTCGATACTCACAAGTAATCGCACATTCGCTCTTTAATAAGGCTTATTTACTTTAATGACGAAGAAGGAAATAGAAATTGATGGACAACAATTTTTCAATCACAAAAATCTCACAAACTGACACATGCCGTAACGCAACAGAACTCCTATTCACGTGTTCCCCGAATCCAATTGTTTAAAAAGAAAAAAAAATCCGCATTCAACGAAGCAGAAAAATACTAGAATCAAGAAAGTGTGTCAAATACTAGGCTGCTGAAGACGACCTTGCGGATGTCCCAAGGTATGCCATACATTCATCTAGCTGTCCACGTTACATAATGTCCCCCTCCCCTTCGAAATGCTGGAAATTCTTTGATGGGGAATCCACGTGGAATTTCTCAAGACATGGTATTCCAGCCGATGGACATTGATAATGAAAACGTGGTTGAAGGACTCGAATTCTTTTGTTTATTTCGAACATGGTGACCATACAGGGTGCAAGGGAATGCAATTACAGAGAGAAAAGGAACACTATTTTTATGTCACTCTTGTGAAAGGGGAGTATAATAGAAGTGAATCAGCGATGTTATGATGATTATATGATGGATTGTTTTTAGAACATAAAGAAATTGGGGGAGGAGGAACGAGCTTATTTTTCGCACAAATGATCTTTTGCTATTCGGGAAAAAGGACGGCAATTCGTATTGCTCAAAAATGAGATTGATGATTGTACGTAAATTTGAACGGTTTTTTTCATATTCCTCTGTTCAACTTCATCTGTTTAGAGAAATTTTTTGCACAAATAATTATCTACTACAAATTTATGTATTCACACGGTCTCGACAATTATACATTTATAAGGCCCCGACAAAATTTTGATCAATACAAGAAAAAAATTATGTAAATTAAAAACGAAATTAAAAAACCCTTAAAATTTCAACGGGGTAAGATTATTGAAAAGAATACTAACAAACTCAACGAGCTCATGCAAGAAGGCTATTATTAAAAATAAGATTTACTGGCATTGTTTTCTAGAAATTGTTTTAGATATTATTTTAAATCAAGACATATCAAGGCAGAGCAATAAACAGGTTAAATCCGAAACGAATTCTCTGTAATAGGTTTCTTGATTTGATTAGTCGATTAAGCAAGTCCATTATTCATAAATGAGTCTGTGACTATAGGGACCTCATAATGCTTATTATAGAAATATCTGTGTGGTTAAAGCGATCGTACAATTCAGCAAATCAGGCAGGCAGAGCGCACTAGCGTATTATTCAAAGTCAGCTAGAATCTTCGTGATGCATTACATTCGGAGTCAATGCTGCTGGCTGTGATAACCACAATTTACCAAACACCAAGTAATAAATGATCGTAGTATAAACAGTAACCGAAAATGACGGATCAATAAGTCATCATCCCATTTCCGAGATTGTAACTAAGTTAATTTACAATTAACATCTTCGATATAACATGATTACCTACAATTCTCTGAAACAAGATTCGAACTGACGTTGTGGGAGAAAATGTTGGAGTACTAACAGTAAGTAACTGCTTTCATAAATCAATTATGGCGTAATTTCATACTATCCTACTACTTCAAAGTAATTTTAATGATTAATTTTTAGTTACCTTACGATTTAAGGTATAAGTTGGCGCTGCAATCATCTGTTCCTTTTCCGAAATGACTCAAAATAAAGAAAACTTACGTGGTTGGACAACGAAAGATAAGCTAAGGGTATTATTTAAAATGTGTCATCGTCTGTTGCGTAAACAGCTTCAGTTTTGTTTTATGTTACCCCTTCGTTAAATCTGTGATATAAAAACCGCTAGGCTAGAAAAAAGTCAGGCGAGGGAATATCTTGCGAATATTCCGTCCATCCCAAATTACATAAGAGGCATGAAAGAAGCTATAAAGATGAGAGCGTATGGATATGTTTAGGGGAAAGGAAAAGGTTTCTCCAAATATTTATACTTTCGAATTTATACGCACGAGTTAAATACATTATCAAATAAAAGGCGAAATTAAAAGTAAAGTTTCATCAAGTATTTTTGAGAAGAAGCAATTCCCAAAACTATCTCGTGATGTGTTTCCCAAATACTCATTCTAAAATTTTGCGAAAACACAAACAGTAAATCCTGTAACATTTTACATAAACGGTAACAAACGTAAACACTGAAGACAAATGTGCTATTCATAGGTTCGATAGCCCGCAAGCATTCATTATTTTCTGCCAACCCACCAACCAAGAATAATGCAACAGACAAAGTTCTACTTTCAAAACATACGGACTAAACTTCATAATGTTCCCAAAATGCTATTAAGTCCACAAAGCTCCGGAAAACACGGTTCCTTGGGCAATTTCACGAATTTTACGCTTGACTGGCGTAGTTTTCTCCGCAAAGAGTACTCTACGTAAACAGAATTAACATAAAATATCTCTTAATTGAAGTATTCCAATTTATTAGAACTTTGCGTGATACGTTCAATATAGAACAACAATTCTGTATTAAGGAACTCTTAATCCGGAAATTAAGAAAGAAAAGATTTGGAAAGAAAATGAAGTAACGTTTGCGTCATGCAACAATTTAGAGCTGGGACAATCAGTTACTTAGAATAAATGACGAGGCAAGAACCTTAGTGCCTGCCTCAATTATAAACGCTCGACTTATAAATTCTAGGCTTTGCAAGAAAATGCCAACTCCGAGAAATCGTAAAAATATTATAGGTTTTTCTGAATGTGTAGGTTTATTATTAATTCAAAATCAACCGTTTACCATTTGTTGAACTTGCTTTCTATTAATTCCGATGCAACTATGTATTACAGAAACACATGCAACTATTATAGAAATATTTTGCAAAGTTAAATTTTTACTGTTAATTGTAAAAAAAATAAAAATAATTGATTTCGTACGTTGAAATAGTCATTTTTAATCAAAATAAAGGGAAAATAAAGGTTTGAAGGAATTAAAATTTTTATGCCTCTGGAGGACGTGGTATTTTTTTTACTCTTAGTAGTTCCCTAAACGGGCCAACAATATATTTTATCTTATCATTCCTTGCTCAAAATTGAAAGAAAAATATCTGTTTTGCATTTCAGACAATCAACACTTTTTTAAGGGAGTAAAACATGATAGGAGCGAAAAAAATGATTGACGAATAAAGGGAATAAAAAGGGTACATAAATGAAGAGTCCAGATAGGCTTTCCGAGCTGAAGGAATACATGGAGTAAAAATGCTGTTGTAACCATGTTTTTCATCTACATCATGAATTTAATATATAGGGTGGGTGTCCCAAATATCGCCTCTCGTGTTTCCAAAGTACGATTCGCGCTATGTATGAGAAAATGTAACTTCTTAGTTCTGTGTTTGTACTAACAGCGGCAGTAGCAACAAAGCTCTTATCACTGACAACAAAAACTATATGGCGTCTGAAGTTGTTTTGGCTGTTGTCTTCGTAAATTTTGTCTCCAAAGAATCCAGTGAATGACCAGGTAGGTGCACCCAAATTCTAATTTTGCGTATACCATTTGAAAGTGCATTAAACAGAGAATACACAAGTGCTATTATTTTGCTAGCAACGCCTTTTAACAGGTGCTCCTAATTTCGCCTGGTAAGCGGTAATATTTACAGAGGTAGGCGATATTAGGAACCGCTCTGGGTTTTACTGGAAATTTCAATTTTTCCAATTCAGCTACATAACTGAAAATGGCACTGGTTTTGGAGCTGGTTGATCTCATGATACCAAAGGAAATAGTTCTTAGTGATGTTGAGTTTCAAGCCTAATCAGAAATTAAAAAATGGATGAAATGTCGAAAAAATGTTAGAGTAGGCGATATTTGGGACACCTACAATATATATATATATATCATAAAATTTAATATTTTGAATTTCATGATTACTGTCTAATTGAAAGGAATGCTCATAAAATTAACCATTCATGACTTTCGAAATACTACATAGTTCATTAAAAATTCCCTAACTAATCACGTCATAAACTTCAAAAAAGGATATTACCATATCTATCATCTATCACATAGAATAAAATGTCTTTTTTTTTATCGTCATCTAAAAGTTCATACATAATTATTAAAAGACGTTTATTCACGTTTAAAAATCCCAAAATAGCCAAAATGTATTTTACAGTCTGCATGTTAACACATGTATTACATAAAATACGAGCTTAAAAATAAAATGCAGCAGTCCTCCTTGCATTTACACACTGTTGTACTTTTAGTCAAATTTTATTTTAAGTGTATTTTAAGCCATTTTAACTGCAAATTATAAAATATCGTCAGACAACTTGTTATGTATCAGATGACACGTCATTAGCTTTCATTTCACTTCGATATAATTTCGTACGTGTCAGCCAAGACATGGTAACTAAGATTAATGGCTCTGACTAAGAAAACGCTTAAGAGCTACTGAATACAGAGGGCAGTAAATTTCTCTAGATATGGGGGACAAGATGGGAATTAATTTTCCAGAAGAAATGCTCGGCTCATCCCGTTTGCTCAGGCATGTGTGATACCCTACTAATTATTAACAGACCGCTCTTAAGAAAATTAATGCGGCTCGTTGAACTATGTGTCTTACATTATTTGTACGATTAAGTAGAGCTGGATACTCTCTCCCACGCGCAGAATGGTGACAAGTAAATCAGAGGCTCGGACTACCTCCACAGTCTTTCTCTAATGGTGGTTAAGTGCATATGATGAAAATTAACCCCAGAATTACCTTTTCTTTTTATACTGGTTCGTGAGGAGAGTAGTATCACTACTAGGAAATTACTTGCATATTGTTGCCACAAAATTATTTTGGCCTTAGAAAACTGGAATAAGGCAATATTTATTTAGTAAAATGGGCTTAATATAAAAGTAGAAAATAGATACAATATAGATAACTTTACTAGTGCCAAGATATATAATTTTTTTTTTTATCCCCACCCCTTTGTAATTTGACTAGTGAAAGCATGGTCCCCAATCAGATGAATTATGATATATATGTTTATCCAAAACTGGGCAGCATATATGATTACAATAAATACAAGTTCAAAATACGTTATTTAAATTATCAAAAGAGCAAAGTTTAAGAACTTTTAGTAAAATATATTTCGGCGTTATTTATGAAAACATTAATAATTTTAAAAAACATTACCTCATGAATACCTTGCCCATATATAGGTAATACTCCATACTTTATATTATACTAGCGGCCCGTCCCGACTTTGTCCGGGTTGAACAAAATATTATGCCAATAAATTTCCAGTTGATAGCCAATAAATTGTAAATCTTTTTTTAACTTAATAATAACCTAAATAATACCTTAAATTGATATTACGTCAGTTAATAATTAAAATTAATTTTTTAAAAGAAAAAGGCGTGCCGGAGAATGGCTAGGTTCGAACCGCTACCGTCAGAAAGACCCACCGCGATAGCACCACGCTAAGAATCGTTGAAATCGGCACAAAAAGCGATAGAAGACAGTAACGGAAACAATGGAGATTGTTAGGATTAAGCCTCTAACTTTATTTCTACTGATCAGATATACATAATATATAGCCTATGTCCATCTGGAATAATGTACCTTTCAAACAGTGAAAGAATTTTTCAAATAGGTGCAGTGGTTCCGGAGATTACCCTCCACGTACAAAATCGCTCTCTCTTTATATATAAGTATAGATAACAATACCAAAACTCGAGGGAAAAAGATTTTTAAAAAAAAACTGTAAAATTTTACTAGTAAAAGTAAACAACGTGATTTCATTAATTTTTCAGGTTGAACTCCAAAGGATTTAAACAACTTCTTCTGAAACTGTAATGAGCTCAATCATTAGCATAGGTTGTTATGTGGCTTCAGGTGTAAAAAGATGTTTTAATCCTTTAAAATTCAAACAAAATTTTTTATTTACCCCTAACAGAGAATTATAAAGGTTAGCTTTGTTACAAACGTTAACTTACCGAAAACAAACGTAGTATTTTAGTTGGGAGAAAACAATCCATCCTCTTTGGAATTCCATGAAAGGAAATAGAACATCTACGCTTCGGCAGCATAAAGAATTTCTTTTTTATATCAAAGCAACAAAAGATTCTCGCATTGAAAAGGAAATGACTTATGGCTAAGTAGATTACGGGGTTGTTAAGGGCCTGCAAGAATCATGTATTTAACAGCTTTTGTTTCTTAAAGCGTTTTACTTCGACACTTCCGCATACAGGCCCTAAACACGAAGATACAATATATATACGCATACACGCATTTGTATAATTATCCAAATGAAGCGCGAAAGGTGGAATTACTGCTTTAACTGCATTTTATCGAGAAAAGTAAATAGAATTTTTTTTTTTTTTCATGTAATTTCATCCAAACCCGGCTTTCGCATTTTATGCACTTAGGTACAAACTTAACCTGACTCAATTGCATATCATTCTTTGTTAGTTTAACGTCCGAGTTGCCCTATGAGGTGAAAAACTATAAACTGGAAGATTTGTGTAGCTCACAATTCTCGCCTCGATGGGGGCTTTTATTTAAAAGAATAAGTAAATAAAACAAAATAACGTAGTTGAGAAGTAAGAACACAGTCAAACTTGAAACAGCGAAAACGCTTCAATCGACAGAAAGAATCAAATAAACCGTTCCTTTTTACTTTTGGGCCGTTCCAGAGGAAAAAAAGAAGAGCCAGCGAAATTTCTTTTCATCCAATAGTAAATGCAGCTGTTGTGATCAACAAGACAACTATTTACGACTTAGATGGATTACTTTTGTGTAGATTCCTTCTTCGGGCGCCAAAAGAGCTTCTGTTCGCGGGAAGAACACATTTACTGTTGGCTAAGACATTTTGTAGGAAACGAATGAAGTGTTTCCAGCTTCTCCTGTCTGTTTTGGACACTTTGAATAGATGCTTCCATCAAGTCAACAAAAGATCCATTAAGGAGTAAAAGTGTGGAGCTCCGGATAAAATTTGATAAAAATCGATGCATAGGGGAGGATGAAATTGGCAATTCTGCGTTTGTTATTTATATCGCGAGACTGCAGTGACGACGTTAATTAATGGATAATAAGAAATGGTTAAAAGCAAGTGGTTTTTATTTTTCCTTACATTTTCCGTAAACATCGGGAAAATAATAGCTCCAAATTAAAGTAGAAGTTAATAGGATAAGTTTTGCGCTTTTTCAATTTTTTGGGATCAGAGTTTCTCTATTCTTTGGATTTTTATTTCGACATCATTTTTTTTAATGCAGATAAAATAAATAAACCTATTTTATATTCAGTTCCCAAAATACAATCCATTTATCTAATCTCATATATCATAAAGAAATGCAAGCTATATTTCCTCAAAGAAAAAAAAATTAATAATTATAAGTAATTAATATATATATATATATATATATATATATAAATAATCAATTAATTAATCCTTATGTAATGATTTACGATTTTTTAAACCCCAGCAGCCAATTTTTGTTTAGTTAACGTGATAGGAGCAAAAGTATTCCGAATTTTCTCACGCTGCATTATTTTTTCTTTAATTCCCAATATTTTCTTTATGCACATGATTGAATATCGTATTATTAATGCAAATAGAAAGTGTTAGTGAATGCGAAAAATTACTTTCCCATTCAGTTCTTATCATAATTCCATATTATCATTTCTCGGGAAATAAGCTAATATCAGAAAAATCATGCAGTTTAGATGCAAATTAATAGGTCATAAACACACAACTAATGCGAAGTAAAAACTAATTTCTCTGTGTTTATTTATTTAAACAGAGTTTGGATACAAAAGTGTGGGAATCTAGAATACACAATCATACAAAGGCCAGTAAAATTGGTCTGATTGGAAAATTGTAGACTTCAGCTCATTAATAAAACACGTTTGACGATTTCTCAGCAGATGCTCCTCATTTCTATTATTTCATATTTTCATTAAGCATTATAAAATTCTGTGAACAAACAAACACACACACACACACACACGTGCGTGTGCATATAAACGGTCGTTTACAGTATTAATAACATAAGGTAAAAAATATTTAAATAAAAATTATATTCATAAATTGAAGATAATTATAATAATTGCAATTTCTTTAACTTTGAAAAATTTTAAAAATTTGTTAAATTTTTTTATGTAATTTTAAAGTATTTTTAATTGTGTCTACAGTGTTTCACTAAGTTTATTATACTTCAAACTGAGAATTTTTTTTTATTTAATACATCCTAAATTTACAGTTTAAACGGGAATACAACTGAGCGTATTAATAGAAAAATTATATTATTAAAAAATACAGAAAAAATATACACACATATTTCTAAAAAGTGTGAAATACTTACAATGCCTTAAACGTAAATATTCAAAAATAAATCCAGGCCGTCCAAGAATTAGGGAAAACCAACAAACTATAACAGATATCACCTTGGAAGAAAAAATAAATAATCCAATCGCAATGAATTTCTTCCTAAAATTATCCGTCAACACTCCGCCGAGTATTTCTTCACACTAAAATGATTGTGAGTCAAGCGTATGATTTAATAAAACATTCCATTTGACGTCTCTCACTTGTCACTATTAATTATGACGCAAAGTTTCTAAAGTAAGTAACATTACGTAATGGTTATCAGATATTTACCATATATGTCCCAAATAAACATACCTTTATTTTTTTGCAAGTGACGCAAATAACCGAGACCAACGTACCCGCAAATACGATATCACTGTTGCGAAAGAAACTAAAAAATATTACTCATTTCCTCTCGAGCAACGTTTGAACTCAACTCATCCTCCTCTTCCTCACAGTGTCGTTAGCGAGAGGAAATAAAGGATTTCCGTTTAGAGAAAATTACCCAATAACATTAACGAGAAAAGAGAGAGCCCTTTTCCGATTGGGGGTGCTAAAGAGAATGCACACCTCGAGTGAAATGAGATTCGATTTTCGGATGGGATGAATGATGGGATAGCTAGTAGACGAGGATGTATACCTGCGAACGCGGAAGCAAAATTTTCCAATTCATTGTTATTCAGCAGATCGTAGGAAAAGTGCTTACCTACAACGAAAGTTTTCATAACGAAGCAAGATACATGGTTATCTTCTGTTGAAACAGCGTTATAACTTCTCTCGCTATCATAAATTATCCACAAAAATGTTTGTGCAAACGTGAAAGATTTTTTCTCCATGTTCCGCAGATATGTTCCGTTTTTCCCAATTACTTTAGAGAATTTATTAAAAATTGCAGCAGTTCTGATAGTGGCAGTATTTCACGTAAAAATAAAGTATTTATTATTATTTATTTAATCTCTCGGATGTTTTGACGCAACGGTAGATTTATTAAAATTTTAATTTTTATATGTGTATTTTTCAAATGACCTTTTTTCTATTTATTTTCTTTTCTTTGCATTTTTCAATTCATTCGCTGCACGTGTAGAAGTTTTTCTAGTTTTAAAGTCTAAAACCAGAAACTCTAACACCATGAATTTTTATTTTCTTGTGACAGAACTTAATATATTTATTCACCATACCAGTTATATAAAGCCTTGTACATATTCTGTTCAAATATGTAAGCCTCTAGAGCATGAGAACAGTAAACTCTGCAAATTTGCCTCGGTCACTAAGCACACAAAACGGTGGCAATCATCAATTAAATTTCTGGGCGCCTCAGAAATTATCATCTCTATCAGAAATTGTCATCTCTTTGGCGTCTGTGCGCGTGGTGTAAATAGTTCAAGTATGTAAATAAAACTGATTGCGAACTTCTAATCCGGTTTGTTACGAATGTCTGTTCGGAAATGCTTGGATAAGTCCCTTATAACTAACCGAATAAATATCTGTAAATTTTCATATATAAATTTACAGGTGTTTGAGCAGTACTCATATAAACATAATTGCAACACAATACATATTTAAAGACAAATAGAATAAATAATACGCATCCAATACGTTCATCTGAAGGTATATTTTATTTCGTTCATATATATATATATATATATATATATATATATATATATATATATATATATATCCAGCTCGTTTAAATGCTTGATACCAGTGTCAATTTCTTTACAACCTCTAAATCAGTCAGTTAAGAAATGTTGATTTTTTTCAAAAGTGAATTTGATTTTTTTTAACCGTGATTTAGTACTTGATTTGATTTTTAGATTTTATTGCTTGACAGCGAATAAACAGGAAATATCGATTCTAGTTATCTTTACTAACATACAGTGCGTTAAACAATGACGCTACATTTAGTAGTAAAAATTCTCTGTTAAAAAGTGTTTTTAATTTCTAAAGGAACCTATTCTCTTTATTTAACACATTAATATTCTAGTGGAACATAAAATACAAACTAGTTGAATAAAAGAACAATAAAAATAATAAAATTAAATCTTGCAATGAAAATTCTCTGTTAAAGGGCAATTTTTCCTTAAAAATTTGAAAGGAATTTTTCGATACCTAAACTCCAAAACTTCTCAACTACATTTTTTTGCTGTTTCCATTTTATGTAGAGATACTATAACCAACAACTACTGCCATCTATTGATTCATAAAGAAAACTCAATAAATAGTGTTTGGTGCTTTCTAAAGGCATTTGAATGAACCTCTTACCTACAGCTGTGACTTATTTGTTAAAATGCTTTTTGGCCCTCCTGTAAAATTTGTAATTTTTCAGTTTAGAAGTTTTGGAGTTTAGGTATCGATTTTGACCTTATTTAATGGCAGAATCATACTCATAGACTTGACTTGAGCGTTAGTGAGACGCGACTCACGGCAGACTGGTAAATCTTCCACAGGGGTTGGTATACAGTGAAAGCGCTATCATTTTTAATCGGATGAAAAATCCTGCACAATATCTTGTAAGATTTCACTCAATAGCATGGCACAAATAACGTCACGCAATATTCCGCTTATCTCAACTAGTACCAGGATAAAATGAAACACATGAAGAACGAACCCACCAAGAGCTGTAGCATAACCAATCATTTGACTCTCCAAGGTGAAGCAGACAATCCTAGATCCCGGGAAATAGTCTGTGAATGTGATACCGGTATTTAAAAAAAAAAAAAAAACATTAAAGACATTCCGACAGTAAATTGGTTTCCGTAAATCCTGAGATCTCATTCTGAACTACTTGAATTTCTCATTCAACTTTATGCTGTCAACAGATGGTCACACTCGCCAACGAAAATTACAAACATTGGCGCAATAAACCAAAATCTGCAATTCAAACCTTTAAATTAGAAAGAAATATAAACTAAAAAGATATTGCTGCACAGATATTATGTTAAAAATATCGCCATTTAATTAAGTTGCTTGTTGATTTTTGTTTCTAATCACTCTCAATCTTGATGCTTATAGACCTGAGAGAATTAGAATTAAAACGACGTTGTAAATGGTTTCTTGGTGCCGGACGATGGCCGAAAGGCTAGGGCGCCGGCTTTCGGTGTCAGTCTATTGGTTCGCTTCCTAATCTCGGCATGGACATTTGTAGCCGTTTGGAATCGGCTTTAGTAGGTCCCATTCTAATTAGCCCTCGTGTAGCAAAAATTGACCGTAGCGCTCCAAACCAAACCAAATGATTTCTTTAATTAATCAAAATATTGCATTTAAAATATGTACATTTTTGCATAATCGTCAAAAAAAAAAATCAAGGCTGTACTTTATATACACTGCTGGCCACCCAAATTGCAACACCAAGAAAGACGAGATATCACAGCAAAATTTATTTTCTAGATAACATATTGACCAAGTATCAAATGATTAAATTTATAGACTTCTGTGAAGTGTGGTTCCTGCCAAAATCAGTAGCCAGAGTAGCCGCCATTGTTGGAGATCACCGCTGCCACACGCCTCGGCATTGATTCAAAGAGACTTTGGATGAGTTCTTGGGGTACAGCAGACCAAGCAGCTTCCACAGGTTGCGAAAGTTGATCTGCTGTGGCAGCTGGGGATGGAATCTGGGTCAATCGTAGAGCAACCATGGACCACATGTTTTCTATCGGCGAAAGATCCGGAGAGCGAGGCGGCCAGGGAAGCAATTCAATCTGGCGATTGACGAAGAACCGTTGGACAATGCGTGCCACGTGTGGTCGCGCATTATCCTGTTGAAATATGGCTGTGGGCAAGCCCTGAAGGTAAGGAAGGACAACTGTCTCCAACACCTCGGAGATGTAGCGCTGGCTGTTTAAAGTACCGGCAATGCGTACTAGAGGTGTGCGAGAGTGATATCCAATACCGCCCCATACCATAATACCCGGTGCAGGACCAGTGTGGCGGTGCATAACGCAGCTGTTCAGCATCCTCTCTTCACGGTGTCTCCAGACTCGAATGCGACCATCGTGGTGTTGCAGACAGAAGCGTGACTCGTCAGTAAAGACAATTTCATTCCATTCTGCCGTCCACATCCTTCTATCATCGCACCATTGGCGGCGGAGACGTCTGTGGTTCTGCGTCAAGGGTAGACAAAGCAATGGACGTCTTGCGGACAGACCACTCTGCTGTAAACGGCGTCGAATGGTACGAGCAGACACTGGATGATGCGTTACAGACTGCATGTGCTGTGCTATGGTTCTTGATGTGACTGACCGATCCGTCACTGCCATGCGCACAATTTGCCTGTCATCACATGAAGTGGTGCGCTGAGGTGGATGCGATCGAACACGCCGGTCCGTCGTACCCTCCTGCATCCAACGATCACATATCCGCATTGCAGTTGTTTGGTTTCGTCCAACACGACTACCGATTTCCCTGAAAGATAATCCACAATCTCGGTAGGCCACTATCCTTCCTCTGTCGAACTCGGATACTTGATCAAAAGATGATCGCTGTTTTCGACGAGGCATAATTGATCGTTTTTTTGAAAAAACCACAAGGAAAACACAATTGCCGAACTTGAAATCGTCGAAATCTCCAAGCCTTAAATAGCGCTTTGAAGTGGCGCCACAGGAGCGCGTGATGTGCGTCTGCGCTGAAATTCTAATCATTTGCATATTTCACCTCCGCTAATGCATGTTGTAAATTTCATGTTATTTGCATGTTTCCTTCAGGGTGTTGCATTTACAGTGGCCAGCAGTGTACTTTACAGAATTTTTAAATTGCATGAAATATTTTGTGAATGCGGACACACTCTAGCATATACCCGAAATTTCGTAGGCAAATACAAAGAAAAAAACTTCAATAAAAGCGATTCGCAGACGCCTTTATCAAACTATTAAAGCTTCTATACTATGTTATTAAATGACCAGCCCGGTAAAAAAAATGCTATAATGCTACAGGATTTCATTATGAAACGATGTTACCTCAAAGGCAAATAAGACACGCGGTAGGTGCGTGTTTTAAGAAAAAAGCAATAGAGGACAAAGATGCCATTAAAACAGTTTGGAGAGGATTGGAATAACTTGAAAGGTGTCTCGTAGCCTAATAAGCAAATGTCATTATGTTAAGTAGGATAAGGGGCCCTTCAGCTATAGTTTTGTCGTTTCATATTCAAAGTACTATGATAAAATTACTCGTGGTATAAGTGGACTGTCAGGCGTCAACATGCAAAGTGGTCGAGGAGTTTAATTATTTTTTTTTTTTTTTTGTAGCATTGCACTTTTTAACAAATTATATTAAAAAAAATTACCTGTTTTAACCTAGATGTTTTATGAGAAAAAAATTACATTTAAAAGTACATTTGATATTCAGCTCACTAAAAATGCAACACAGAGCTTGTTATCACTTTCTAGAGACAATAATTGAAGTTGTTCATTTTGAATAATGAGACATATCCACCTTCCTTTGGGAAATCCTACATCGCAAGGTAGGAAATCCCCACCCTGTGAGCCAAGTAGATAATATCAGTTTCACTTCAAATTCTACACACTACAACAAATTGCGCTATTTCCTCAATTAAAAAAAAATTCTCTGACTGTGAACTTGTACGTGTTCTGAAAATCAGAAAAGAATGTCAGAGAGACGCTATGGAATAAGGAATTTCCTGTACGTCACAATTGAGAATTTTTTTTTCCAAAACTAGAACAATTTGTGTAATAGGATGTCACTAACAAAGCTACTTGATATAACAGAGCCTGACTTACCGAGCACGCGGTGTGGTACTTCCTCTACACGTGCATAAAGAAGCGAAAAAAAAAAGAAGCCAGCGTGTGCAAAAAAAAAAAAAAAAAAAAAATCAATAAAAAAATATATATACAATGGTCAAAATGTGCTTTGGATAAGCCTGTCATTAAAAAGTCCTAAAAAACTGATCAACTAAATAATGCTAAAACCATCTTGTTTCTTTGTCTGCAATTCAATACAGCAGGTATTGAGGATCAAAGCAAATAGTTGTACGCATCGGCAACAATGAAACAAATTTTGTTAAAATCGGTAGCAAAATTTAAGTAATAGCCAAATTCGATTAAAGAATTTTTAAATTTTTTTTTTACTTATTTTTGGAGATGCCTCGTTAAAAAAGGATGCCTAGTGTTGGTCATCTCCGTAACGAGATATAATTCAAAGATAATTAGACTTGGCAAAAAAATCCGATAATTACATGAACGATAGATTATATGAGATTCACACTCATTTAAAAAAATCAAAAATTACGAGTTCTTAAAGATGTTTTAAAGACCTCAAAAAGAATTTTAAATATCTTTTTCAAAAGTATAGACATTTAAAGATAATAGTGTTCTAGAAATGCATACAACCTTAAGATAATTTCTCTTAAAATATCGGCTTCGCAATATTAATAACCATATTTCAAAATTACTTTTACAGGCTGAAATCTGTTCTGTTATCTTGCATTTAACTTGATAAATTTCCATTGGAAAGCAGTGTCATAAAGAGCAATTAGAGGAAACCAGTTCTTATATATATGGAGTGGAGGAGGGAAGGGGTGTGACAGAGGAAATATATAAGCAATCTCATCTTGAAAAACAGTACAAAAGCACACAAAGAAAAGGATTACATATGTTTTCTCAAAGGCAAGAGTTGACAGCAATAAACTAAATATTACCGTATTTCAACTTGAAATGAAGTACTTTTTAAGGACCGAAAAGTAAGGACCTTGAATGCAAAAATAAGTACATGTTAAACACCTTTTTAAGGGCTTTTTTTTCCCTGGACAATGGCTTTACTATCAACATTGGCAATATTTTAACCGAACAGAAAAAAAGTTTCGTTTGAATGTATCTTTAAAAGGGCAGATCAATCGAAAATGTCCTCCTCAAATATTCTCTTGGGCTCAGACAGGTTGATTCTCAAATTACTGTGTAATAATTAATTCAGACTGTTAAATTATTGATAACACGTTATATGTATATTTGAATTATCTCAAATCAACCTCCAGTTGCTTCAATATTGACATTAACTTCTATTTTTAATAAATTATGAACTGTTAGTGACTTAACGGAGTGGCCTAGTGATTAATTAAATATAAGTGTCTCAATAGCACTGACATAATTTCGTGGTTCATACACTAAAAAACAGTTTTTCAGTTTTTTATTAAAAAACTGTGTATATTTAGCCTTATGTATTACTTCTAAAGATCACCATCATAATATAGTAACTGCGATATTTCTTGATTTTGATCCGTGTGGTGGAAACACGGGGAATTTCAATCGATTTTGCAAAATTTGATTTTGTCAAAGACTTTTCGAAGTATGCTCCAAAGGGAACATACAAATCTGAAGATGTATGGTGCTATGATGCAGTTCAATTTACAATTAAAGATAAGAGCAGAAAGACGTCAAAAAATTAACGTTAAATTATTAAAAATTACTTCCATAATTTTATCAGAAAATCGTCATTCAGAAATATCTTCAAAGATTTAGCATAAATCAATTAATGTTATTGTTAAATCAGAGATCAGAGTCTGAAAAGAGAAAAGATCTTTAATCATTGGGCCTAGAATGCGATGTAGAGGATTTGCCTTGAGATTAATGCGGAGCATCTAACCCTGAGATTCGAAAGAAACGTCTGCATGAAGAGGCGAGACATTGTTTGAAAGCGAAGGTTGTATTCGTTAATCTTACGAAAAGTATTAGATTAGATTCGGATGACATGAACGATCGATAACACTGCCATTGGCTTCGTACGCTGGCAGATGTTTGTTATTGCTATACACTTATATTTATCCCTAAATGGAATTTTCTTATTATTAATCCGATGCTATGAAAAATAGCTGTATGATAATGAAAAATATAGGAATGATATTTAATTTTTTTTATAAAAGTCTGATATTCTTTTTAAAAGATAGATTTAAATACATGTACTTCGTGACATAGTATCTAATTGTTGGGTCAATAAATATAGTGCTATTAAGTCGATTGGGAGACATGCGGTTATATTTTGCGAAGACTAAATTGCGTGAGATGTAATACTTAAAGCCGATTTCCGAATGACCACAAGCACCCATACAACCGTGGGATTCAAATCTGCAGACATAGGGTGATTCGATGACTAGAGCTCTAGCTATTTAGACATTATCAGGCGGTGCCAGCCGAATCTGGTCTGTCTGAGTGTACTCCGAGATAAATCAGGGAAATTTTTTATACAAATATTCATACACCAGTAGATTTGTCTCTACCTTTCATTGTAAATCACCTAGAAACAATTAGCTCCTACCTTAAAGAATGTTACCCTGTTCAGGTTTTTATTACCGTATAATTCCTGTAATAGATCTGACAGCTTAGCCGTG
>OU015492.1:195799459-195941959 GCA_907164885.2 Dolomedes plantarius | reverse complement strand
CTGTCCCTATAGGCCATTATACACCCATGAAATCTATCATAAAACCTGCAGTTTCACGAAACAGCAAATTTATGGAGAGCACACCAAAAGTAAGAAGTAACTTACGATTAGATGGATACTGAACTAGGAAATGGAATGCATCACACTGAACCGATTTATATACTGAGATGGAAAATAAGAATAAAAATAGAATATTCATAAATATTTAGATGTTGAGTTTTATATATGCTGATAAATTCATTCAGATAGCAAGCAATTCTCTTACTACCAATTACAATTTTTATCTAACAGATTAAGGATATACTTCAACCTTTCTTTCTAAGCCTAAACACATTCAGTAAATAGTTAGATTTCATTACTTTCTTTTAATTAAATTCATAATAATGAAGCATCTAATAATTTCTTCAATGTTGTAGAAAATTTTAACTCCAAAGTAATTAGTAATTGATTTAAATTTTTTTATTATAAACTTTCTAGGTACAGAGATAAATTAATTTTAAGTTAACCATTTTTTTAAATTTTAATTTCATTCAGTAAATAATTAACGTGAAAGGTCAAATTTAAGAAACGTAAATTCATTTTACACTGTTTCCTCACTCTCATTTCTTTAATAAAGAAAAATCTCATCATAAACCGTAAAATTTAATCAGTTTTTACTCAGGCGAACTGTTTTTATGCATGCCGTTGAATTGTTCATGCATAGTATATGTTAATTACCTACTGAAAACAAATATAAAAAGTGAATTGAGCTAAAGTACCAATTTTTCTATTTTTCACTTTTTTTACGAGAAAAAAACTTATTGAACTTTTGGGTTATAGTATGTATAAATATTTTTTTTATCTTGTTGGTAATGAAAATATAATTAATACAACACAAAATATTACATTAAAAACAATGAAGAACAGGCACAAGTATTCCATCTCAGTATCAACTTTTTCGAGTTAAATTAACTAGTTCATAATGGAAAAACTTACCCACATGACCAGCATCATAGAACAAACAGCACGATGACAACGGCGTTCAAATATTTAATAATAATAATCCTTGATGCGCTCACAAAAAATTGCTTTACGGCATTTAAATGCACAAAAAATATATATTACCGAACTTGTGTTAACTTCTTTACAGTCTCTATTGCAAGGCACCTCTCGGCTGTGCTGTTTCAGTCCCAGCTAGAAATACCCCCGTTCCGCGAGCTCAAACCCTGCGACGGTTCCTAGAAGCACTGGAGCCAGATTCTATATCGTTGCATTCTATGGCTGTCCGTCTTGGCATAGAGGGGAGGTGATAGGTCGGAAGGTTACAGAGCAAAAGAGGGGAGAGGGCTAGTTCTAGTCACGCGTGATTTGTGTACGATGCTAGGGGCAGCGTGTCTGTTGTCACTCTTCGGGCAGTTAGGAAAATGGATTAGGCTACTGTCCTCAGGCGGGGGGGCGCTGATTCAGCTGATAACGACGCCTAGACTGTTAAGTTGCCCATGCAGATTGCACCTCCAGTGGTAAATGAATGACAAATTCACCTGGAGATGGTTTCAAACAATGTTAAATCTTAGAATCTTAACCATCTTCATGTATGTATTCTTATACACCTGTGAAAACATGAAAGTCCAAGTTTCAAAGGTAGAACATGGTTTCTAACCCCACACACAACAACAACAACAACAACAACAAAAAGAAACTCATTTTGAAGTTTTATTTATATCCGTAAATTCAGAATTGTTCCCATCAGTGCCATAACACTCCCGTCACCTATAGATAGATTTTCTGTGCATCAGAAAGTTCAGAGATGAAAAACAAAATGCACCAAAAAAAAGTTCTTAAACAGAGGTATAGAACAGAAGGAAAAGTGGATATTTGAAATTTTTTTATAACTGTATAAATTAAACCCTTCTTAAACTTTTTTGTTTATGGTATACAGGGCTATTTTTGGATCAGATTTGTTTTCCGGTCGCACGTGCACACCGGTGTATCATTATGGAAGACCAGAGCCTGACTAAGGCAGGGGCATACGGGGCAGTTGCTCTGGGCCCCCACATTAGAAGGGGGGCCCCAAATCGAATAGAAAGTTTATTTTACGTTTCCTTCTTTAATGAACTTTTTTTAGATGTGCTATATCCATTTAACTGATGGACATAGAATTGTCAGAAAATCAACAAAATAGACAGAACGATATTTCGTCTGACCATTGGAGGGGGGAGGGGGACTTTATAGCTATTTTAGGTTCTAGTCAATTTTCTTGTTATATATCTATAATGAGGTGAAAAATTTAAATACCTCCATAAAGTTCGGTTCTTCATTACTGAAGTAGTGAAGCAGAGGGGGCCCCCAAAGAAGTTTTTGCCCCGGGCCCCAATTAGGCTAAGTCGGACCCTGTGGAAGACTGGAGTTTGGAAAAAAAGGAAAAATATTCTATGATAATATTGGATTTATTTGTTTTGTTTTAAATAAAATTACATTTTTGACTTCAAGGTGTTATAGAAATTTTGCAAGCAAAATTAAGAGGACTTCGAAAAATGTGAAAATTGTTGAAATTTCAAGCAATCCCAATATGACTAAACGATCAGAAGAAATACACTCTCAGACTGCAACTCGGGCTATTTATTGAAAAGTTTTCTTTACCCTGGACAGAATTTTTGGTTTTTTAAAAATTATTATTTATTGGAGGGGAGCTGAAAATTAACACAGAAATCATCATTTTTCTCAATTTTTGTTTGTTTTTGTTTTCCCCTCCTGGGGGGGAAGGTCCCGTTTCTGAAGGAAAATTTTTCCTTTGATGGGGAAGTGGAAAGGAAACTTTCAGTTTTAAGGCTCCACCCCCTTTCCATGACCAGGCCACTGCTTTAGGGGAGGGTGGGTGATAAGTTGACAGGTTCAGCTACTGTTTGGAAGCAGAAAATTGCCAAGTTTCCGACGTCGGGGTGCTTATGCAAAACTGAGGTGATGAGGAAAAGATATACCAGGCCTAATAAAATAATTCTTTCTCCTAAAAGACTGGGGAAGAGGTGGTGGGGGTGGGGAGTCTTTAAAATCAAAACATTCTTGTTAATGTGGCTGGAAATGCCGTACTACTATTAGATGTTGAAGGTTATTCTTAAAAAGTAAGACAGAATCAAATATTGCCAAAATGTTCAAAATAATATGCTGGAAATAAATCAACGAATATAGATGGACTTCGTGTTGCAGTGGTTTGGATAGACGGCGTGATTTGACTCATTAAGTAATAATGCCAACATCTGCAAATTAAATTAAAATGTATAACTGGTCCATGAAAACTCAAATGAAATGAAAGCAGTCTCGAACATTTTAAGCATAAAATCTCTCAGTAATTCTGAATGTGAAGAAGCGCTTCCAACTTCCCTAAAGGCACATTTTTAATGAAAAAGAGCCATATTGGTATTCAGGAAAAGATTCTGATCAAATGATAAAATTGGAAAACAGGGTTAATCTTTATATTTATTTAAATGAGTCTCACTCACTGTAAGCTACTACTATAAGCCACAATAAAAATAAGATAAAATAATTTTAATCTGTTTAAAAAGCAGTTTACCTTGACATTAAGTGGTATTTCTGAGGAGAAAACAAATCTAATTAATTTTTAAAAAGCGTTATCAGTTTCAAAACGCAAATTTTGGGAATTTAAAAGAAAACTAGTCTGTTCATGCATATATATTAGGTATATGCGCAGAATTTTTAAGGGTATGAATGAAGTAAAGAGATTAAATTCCTCAAAGTGTTTCACAGAAAACATTTACATGCAAAATTAATTTGAATAATCAAATTAAACTTTTTTACATAATAGATTTATATGCTTTAATTAAGGATGGTATAAAAATTGTATTTAAGTCGTATTCTTACTTGAATACTTTAGTACAGGTAGACCAGAATCAAGTATCCTCTTATCAGGAATGGTAAACGTTTGATAATTGGAAGTATGAAATTATATCTAATTTCAAATAATTTCTTCCAGAAGAATTTTACTTTCCACCTGTCTGCCCAAAAGCCGTTTGGCCACCAATTCTTAGGTTATGCAGGATTTAAACTAATTTTGATATTTTGCCAATGTAAAGGTTTAATTAGAAATTTTAAAAAAATTGATACGGTAAGCCAATTTATTCGTGTAATTTATAGTTTAAGAATCGGAATAAATTATTCTTCATTATTAAATGAAATAAATTGCACGAACTTTACAAAAAGATTTTGATTACATCTTTCGATCATTGAGTCCTTAAAAAAAAGTAACCAAAACTTTTTTATTGAGAAAAGAAATTTTTAGTGAAACGCTGCATTGATTTAAACCCGAGTCGCTCTTTACTTATGATAGTTGAAGCCTTTTCAAACCATAATTATCCAAAATCAAATCATGAAACTTAATATTGTTCAATGATTTAATTTTGAATATCGATGGTTTGAAAGGGCTGATACTACCATATGTATACAGCGGCTCAGGTTTAAATCAATGCAGTATTTCATTGAAAATTTCTTTCAGACCATTAAAAGTTGCATTAAATATTGCTTTTCATGAAAGAACTCATCATCAGTCATTTGAAAGTTATGTTTTTATATTTTTTTATTAATCAATTTACCCAGTCACTTGAACCTGAGAAATTTTTCCTGATTCTGATCATTAGAGATTTCATCACTGAATCATATAGAGGAAATTAGTGTTTTGAGAAATATTAATGCTCACTGAATCTAAGAAAACGTTCGTTAAATTGAGAATAATTTATCTTGGAATATACACATTTCTTGGCACCACGAAAAAAAAATTTTGCTTACGAGTGTCATTCTATGAAGGTACGTGATCAATGTATGACTGACTGAAAAAAGACAACCAAAGAAAAGGTAGAAAAACACACATTTCCTCAAGACTACAAAAAGTGTTACTCTATTAAAATTGTGAAGAGCAAGGATAAAAAAAATAGTTTTTTTTCAACATCAACAAGAGGGAACGCACACATAGAAAAAAAGTAATTTTCATTAGTTAAAAATTTTCAAGTGCTACGTGTTCATATTATAACTAACAAGAGCAAAAGGTTAAAAAAAAATCGAAATTCCAGTATCACTGAACAAAGAAGTTAATTTGAAAGGCCCCACCAGCTAACAGCAGATCTGTCATACTTTTTTCAATGTATCCTTCCTGCAAATGTCTGTTTCGAAAACAAATAGAAACATTTTATGACAAATCACTGTGTCAAAGATCTTGAAATTCACAAATCAGTCAACAAAACCTACCGTTTCCGCTGCCTTCCTATCGAAGATAATAAACAAACGAATATCATTAGGTGACAGCCTTATCCTATCACCACTCAATGCGTCATTGAAAGGACCAGCTACCAGATACATTGTGCAACAAGAACTTGCATTGTCAACATCGGAGCATGAAAACTTTTCCAACTATTTTAGCCTTGGTCTCTTCCAGGGTAAAATCAAGAATAAACAAATGATAAAAAGCGAAAGGATTTTTGTTTTCTTTTGGCTGCATACTTTTGGTCGCGAGTTTGTGTTCACTGCCGAGGTCAAGGCTCAGAAAGGTAGTCTGGGCACTGGCTACTCGTTTGAAGGGATGCGCTGCGTGTAAAAGCCGTCACATATCTCTGGTTCTGTTACAGATAAAAGGGTGAGCATGACGCAACCGCTAGCCTTTACTCTTTGAATTAAAGGCGTACAGAATAATTGAGATCTCTGGTGTAGTCGAGAATATTAAAATGCGGCATTCCGGCTGCATATCAGTGAATGTTTTAACTTGAGGCCTGTTATCTTCCTCTTTCAGCCTTATCGAATGTAAATAGATCGACAGTTAACAGTGGCAGTGAACTGCAGCCTATTCGTACCAATTAATGAATGAGAGAGCATGGAACAGCGGAAATACGTTTAATCCTAAAATGGCCCTATATACCGTAAACATGATCTGTTCAGATGTTTCAGAGTATTATTTATTTGTATAGTTTAGTATTAGATAATTTTGGTTGTTTTATTTTAATTATTATAAAACCTGAATGCATTTTCATTTATACATATAATGCATTGTTATGCGATATGTTTGCAAAATACAGACTGAATATTGACAATACACGCTGCATGTGAATATTGGGCATAAACGTGTATCAGACGTACTGCGAAGAAAAGAAAGGGCATTTTGGGACATAACTTATAATATACGTTTCTGATCATCTTACTTTGTTTTTTCTTCATTTTCTGGAATTATCCAGCTCTACAAAAAAGCAGGGAGCTAAAAGAGCAAAGTCACTTGCCCTCAGTTCCTTCCCTCTGTCTTTTTTATGCATTACAAAAAACAGTCGGATGTTAAGCACATTAGCGCTATGTTTCAAACCATCAGGCGTTTAGCAGCATCCATTAATGGGGTATATTAACTTGCCTGACGATGTAAAAACAACCAATGTAGAGTTTTTGAGCTTTACGTATTTTTAAAAATAAAACGTGTTTCAAATGCTATGGTACTGTTCATCGCTATAATTCGCGGCATTTTGGTTAGAGACCTCTGATGTAAGCTTAAATGACTTTTACTGAAGACAATTCAGGTAAAATTTAGAAAATATTTATGTTGAAGTAATTACTTTTTACTGGTCAAAATACTTACATTAATAAAAATCTTTAATTTAAAAGGGAATAAAATTTTGTTTCATTTCTTAGATATATTTACTATGTCTAAAGCTGGATAATTCTTTTTACCGATTAAATAGCACGAAAAACTGCACGAACAAATTCCCTGTTGTATTTTAAAAAGTTCTTTTGAAGCTATACTGCTTTGTAAAAAATTATACTTTCTTTAAAAACAATTAATTCAAAGAGCTTTTTATCGAAAAATGTCATACTACCATGCATATATCATTTAAAAAATTCAATACATTCCCTTTTGAGGTAAAGTTTGCTGAAAACGATAATACGAGACGAGTAAATTGTATCAACTTGGTCTGATAAAAAGTAATTATAAGGAGAAGCGTACCGCATGTTTTTAATTACAGAAGCAACGGAGGAGGAAATTAATTACAGAACTGAAGAAACTTAATCTGTACGTATATTTACATCGCAAACACCAGCGCGTGCCTCATTGCCACAGATTGTTTCTTAGCGGTAGAAATCGCCAGAACGCAAAATGAAAAATATGAACCTGTTTTCTTCGATAGCCGCCGGGAACTTGGCTGCTGCCACCTAAGATACGAGCGGAGAAATTTCTGAAGGTGAAAGAGAATTTTTTTTTTTCCTTCTCCCTCTTTCTCTGCTCTGGGCTATCAGGCCAGTAAGACAACTCTTGAAGACTTTGACAAAATCCTATCAACTATTTTCCGCTCAGATTAAGTATTTCGAGTTTTATCATTGGGTGCCATTCGATTAAAGGGACAGTTATGATGAAATTTTGTATTTATCTATTGGCTTAAGATCTTTTAAATCCGCGGAAACGAGATTCTATGAGGGTTTTATCTTCTGCAAAATCAAACAAATGTCAGCTATTTCGATTAGTATTACAATGGTTACTATTCGCTCAATCATCAAGCTGTCGTCAGGCATGCTTCAGTTGACATTTGCAGTTTCGGAGGACGTTGGTGTGTCATTAAGAACAAAGCTACTAAGTTAGAGGAAATGTTTCACTTCAAAATTGGTGGTTTATCGCAATGTTCATTCCTAGTGGAGAGAACTTTGCGATCAGCTACATCAAAAGTGAAGAACTTTATGCAGTTTTTTTTATTTTACCGTGATGAACCTCTTATTTTATTTAATTACGGTCTTAAAACATTGAACTTTTTCGAGGTGATCATACCGTTTGTCGCAGATAGAATAAGCAAGGAATGGAAACACACAGTTACCTAAAATAGTGCAATGGGCATATTGTTGTCATAATGCGTCTAGAGGAATTGACATTACAGATTGTCAGGGATTGATATTACAGATTAGTGAGTTGAAATTACAGATCATCAACTCACTCTTTTATGCTAAAATAGAATCACGTGTCGAAATTCAGATGGAAAGATGTGGAATTCTTATTTTCATAGTTTTACCCAGGGGTACTCAAACTGCGGCCAACCAAGCTTTTGTATGCGGTCCAAAGCATTCACACTCATTATCGGGCAGGTGCTTTTCTACGGATAATTTTGGAAATTAGTGACTGAAAAACGCAAAACTATACAAAAATGTATTACCTGCTGCTCTTGCTGTTCGCTTCAACGTATCTTTTTGAATCATCCAATTCCAAAATGAATTATGCGAAGAACGTTTATAGAAATCGGCTTACTGATTCTTACCTTGGTTATGTACTGAGAATAGCATGTAGGAAGTATAAATCTGATTTGTCTAAAATTGTCAAAAATTTGTCTCAACATAAAAAAATCAAACTCATTTTTAAAGTAAACGTTTGAATACATTTAGGTTTTGAGCTTTATTTTTTACATTATTATATTATTAGGTATAGTGTACTATGTTGCAGCCCGCGTAATATAGCAAACATATGCATGCGGCCCGAGAGAAAAAAATCGTTGAGTGTGGCTGGTTTAACCCAATCTCAGAGTTGAACTGCAATATCAACCAGCTGATAAATAGACTTTCAGGAAGCAGCTTCACATTGTCATTTATCATCATCCCATACTGACACAGCGATCTCCTTTTGATAAGAAAGCTAAACACTGTCATGCCCTCCAATATTGAAGGTTATTAATTGACGAAGCTTCCTCGATCCAAGCGAATAGTCAATTTAAAAGAATCGGGTTTCTCTGCAGGCATTAGAAATTACAAACAGTATAACAATTTCACTGGGACAATATAACGAAGAAGGGAGGACAAAATTATTATTAAAAAAGCTCTATTTAATTGCTATTTCTCCCAGTATAAATGCTAATATAGAATATCAGCAGTCTTTGTTACCGAAGTGTATTATCTGTGTGAAGTCTCTTTCCAACAGCGGGGCGCCAGAAAAACAGCATTCGGTTAAAAATAAAAATTGTGGTTTCGAGCTCTGCAGAGGGTTTGAAGGATTGTACCATTTCGAAATCGACTTTAAACTGTAGGTCTTGGTAGATTTAGATTCAGAGAAGCAAAAGATAACCACAGAGCTTTCAATGAATCAGCCAGAAAGTTAGGTGATGGCTCGAAGTCACTATCAGGACAAAATACTTTCAATAATCTTAATTCAACTATATCCAAAAGAACTGTAGACCAATCCTACAGCTAGGAATTGAGGGATGGATTCTAAATAACTTTCATGAAAAAATTAAGTTAATATATCTGATCGCTTGGCTTTAATGACAAAAGAAAAAGACAGATCATTTTTGCATTGTTGATTTAATTAGGATATTTTTCTTTTTAATGGCTAACATAAATTTTTATACATTTTTCTCAAAGACGAGGAAAGGAAATAATTTTTCTTCTATGTACATTACTTTTTTAGACGCAAAAGACTAAGTAATTTTGTTCTTAATCAAATAGAACAAAAAAGCGTTCCTTAAAATTTCAAAATGAACTAAACCTTCCGGCATGCGAAATCATTAATATTTTATATCCAACAAGTTCAGTACAGATTGCAGCACTTTAAAATTCTGCCGATAATTTTAATTAGATAGAATAAACTATCGATCCTACTAAGTAAAATATATCTTCAGACAATGAAGATTTAGCACCTAAAAAAAATAACTCTCTGAGCTGAAGAAATAACTAAAGGCAACGTAGCATGCATTGATTTAAGATATCTTCATTAATCATTAAATCCTTTCCTAATAAGATGTTCCAATTTCTCAAAGCCAGCGTCCTAATTCCGATCACATAAACACACTTCAAAGTAGAGCTGATTTTTTTTCTTCCGTGAGTAGGATAATTAGCTACTATAGAAATAATTAAACGTAGTATTTTAATTTATAACAAATTCAGGAGTGACAAATCAACACCGTAAAAAATGAAACCCTTTCGTGCGTTTAACTTTATTTTTTCAATCGACGTTGAAACACATTAATTGTGTTATGATATCTCTACACGCAGATTTCATTCAATACATGGCAAGGTGTAAATAGCTATCAATCACGACCGTGAATTCCACGTTGTATTGTTCTTCCTCTTGAACTGGTTTAGAAGAGCTTTGATACAACATCAAAGACAAGAGTGACAGTGCATGCTTGATCGAGCGCGTGTGACTGATAATTCATGTACTTAGGTAACGAATACAGACTTAAGATTGGCTCAACATTTCTATAATTATATATCTTTTTTTAATCTTCCCCTAAGCATTTTAAGAAAAATAAAATAAATATATCTTAAACTTAACAAAATAAAAATCCTGTATTAAAACTTATATGAAACTTTCGTCTATCCATAGAATCCCTGCTATTAAAATGGTATAATTTAAATTTGACAGGCCTGTTCATGTTTTCAAGTGACTGAATTTGTTTTTCAATTCCTGAATTTGGAAGTAATGAAAATCTTTAAAATAAATAAATATATAAATAAATAAATAAATAAGCAAATAGTGTGACTGAGTAAAATTGTTTAGAATATTTTTTGTTTAGTGTCCCAAAACTAATGTAAGCTAAAGCAAAAAAGAAACACAGAGAAACTTAAAACTAAAAATAAACAAATGAGAAGAGGAAGGATCTCTTAAAGAAAATTAATACCAACAGTAAGCCAAAGGGGGAAAAAAAACCCACAGGAATGCTAAAATTTACTATAAGTAAGCCAAAGGTACATTACTATTAGCTACTTTTAAGTATTCACATGAAATATGAGTTTTATGGGCATTTTCTACAAACACTTCGCAAACGTCCGTTGAAAATATATATATATATATATATATATATATTTATTTGCCTAAAAATATTTTTGCTACATAAACAACATTAGATCATAACCGTATATCGAAACACCACATTTCATTGCAAGTATTTAGAAATAAGTTTTCCTTCAGTACCTTATTGTTCAAATTCTGTTTCACTTAAGATTGATGTGATAGAGAATACATATAACGAATAAAAAATAAAAGTAAAATTTTAGTAATTCTATGAAAAGATTTTGCTTGTCTTAATAATTATCAAGTTTATAACTTAGCTGTAAACAGACTACTTAGATTTTTATCTGTGTCAGTTGAGATGGTACTTCGTTTTATCAACGTTCAACGAAAATTCTACGCATTTCTACATTACAAACTTTCAAAACACATGACAATCTCATTAAAAAGATCACCTGACATAGTACTATAAATCAGTATTAAGTGATTGTGCCAATAGGTAAACATAGCCAGTCAAGGATAATTGCTTTTTTTATTGCCTTTTGAAATGCGCATACGCACAAAACCTCCAAAAACGCAGAAGGAAGTGCTGCAGCCGAATTTCTTTCACCTGCCTCCACGTTTTTAATAAGTAGGTAAATAGTGTATCACAATTGATATGCAGTAGTAGCTACTTCTGCCGACCACGTATAGTGGTTTCAATGACAAGGAGTAGGCGAGACTTGATTTGAGTTTTGACGCGGTAAAGTGATTGAAAGTATCGAGATGTTTCGTTTTAGAAGTTAATATTATTACTCTCGCTCTTCGGAAGGAATTAAAAGCTCTAACAAATTACGGTGGTTGGTTAAATTAAGGGAAAAAACTGTACATCAAATTTTAATAGGAAAAAGTTAGCAGGAAGCATATTTTAGATCTAAAAAAATAAACGGAAGAAATATAAAGTAACTTAAGAAACAATAGAATAAATATATTAAGGTGAGTATACTAGTTACAAAATATTTGATTACTAGTATACTCACAAATATTTTGTTTATACTAGTAATCAAATAATACAAATTTTGTTATTCTTTGATAAGTCAACAACCATCTATCCCTCACTTACCCGTCACCCCTAAGAGAAGAATCAAAAAGTTTTTGCCTATACAACATGAACGAGTTCAATTGACTCCCTTTTAAGCAAAAAATTTCTTAGTAAGTGAGTAATATTTACCTCATTTGGTAATATTAAATATACAGTGAAACTTCTGTAGCCATTCACCCCTATTCGACGGCCACTTTTTTTTGGAACAATCACTGGCCCGCCTTAGAAAAGTTTCACTGTATATCATAATTTCTTTAAAATTGTTAAAAACAATACTACTTAATTTGGCCCACAGTAAGACAACTGTTGCAAAAAAATTCTATTTTTTCTTGAATTTTAAAAACTATAGAATCATTTTAATTCATAGAAAAGGGAATTCTCGAAACAAAGTAGCACATGATATTTTTTTGTGATCTTCCCATTCTATTAATTTTTTAAAACGTTTCCTTTACATGCGAAAAGGACAAGACTTACACCTATGTTTTGTAAGAAGGAAATCTATATAAGTTTCATTAAAATATATTTTTATATCCTACAATATTTATTTAAAAATACCAACAATTTAACACTAGTTTTTTTTTTTATTTACTCTTAATGGACGTTCAGTGAAAAAATGTACCAACGTATCTTCAACGGATAAAAATATTACAACCATTAAGGAAGAAAAAAAATTGAAAGTAAAGAGAAAGTTCTCCCCCCCCCCAAAAAAAAAAAAGAATAATAAAAAAAATAGCATAAGCACACATTTTTTTTTCTTGCTTAGAAATCAAACTTGATAAATTCATACAGAGCTGCAATGAAATTGCGTGATAATTAGACTTCACAAATGTGATAAACTCTGCATCACAGGCGTTAATTATTAGAAAAAAAAAACAGTTTTCTTTCGCCCTGAGAACCTTACAACATTCATTCATTCCTGTTCATTCAATCAAGGAAACGTACCACATGTGTACCACCACTAGCTTCTCTCCTTTCGTAAAGGAGTTTTTTTATTGTTTTTTTGTCCGTAAATAGGCTTTAAAAAGATTCCCCAGTGGCTCATCTTTCAAAACAATAAGGTACAAATATTAAATAGGGATGAGAACTCAACGATATTTAAAGGCTGTTACATGGTAAAAATTAAAAGCAAAAACAAGAATTTTCAAAAAAGAAAAAAAAAATTTATTTTAACATTTTTATCAAGTCGTGAACACCTGAAATCCTTACTTTAGAGAGCTTCCTGCTTAAAAAAATATTACGTTTTGAGGCATACTATATGTGTGCAAAACACGGAATTGCTCGAAAATGTTTAGTTAAATTATGGTAAAGTGTTTTGCTGTAGTAAATGTGTAACTTTTAATGATAAACTTTTACTGATAAATGCTAATCACATCATAAGGTTTTGCCACGGCACGTTGGCAGAATATCTTACAACCCTTGTAAAATACGGAAAAAAAAGTAAAGTTATTTACACCTTTGTTTGACAAACCTTATTATGCAGAAAGTTACTCCATTCATAAGATATAATATAGATCCCAATTAGAAAGAAAAATAGGTTTAAATTTAACTTTTGGTAAAACCAGGAATTTTAAATTATTGGAAAATGGATTGGCTTATTTTAGGTCTACTGATTGTTAATTGTTTTTTATCTCTATCAGTAAAGAGAATGATTAAGTATTATAGTATTTTCCTTTACAGCAGTGCATAAGATATAAGCTACATTTGAAAACTAAAGTTTGATGGTTATTATGGGGATGCGATTATTATTATTATTTATTTATTTATTTATTTATTTTTATTTATTTATTTATTTATTTATTTTTATTTATTTATTTATATTTATTTATTTTTTTTGGGGGGGGGGGGCAAGGGGTTTTTAAGAGTAGGTAGTGCCCCAAATTAGAGTTAATTCCTCTATCTCATGATAGATCACAAAACAAATCTAAGAAGATATACCTTATTTAATAAAAACTTCAATTTATTTGCATCCTTTTTCACTACTTGGTTAGTTTTGATGAGAATGACACTGAAGTTCCAATAATTCGATCTAATCAACTCATGCTGAGGATAATCCAAAAATGGCCCAGTATTCTATAAAAAATGTTATCCTAAGGAAAACAACATATTCCAATTTAAATGATATAGTCAATATAAAAATAAAGCTTACAAAGACTTTAAGTTATTTTCTACCGAAACAAATCAGAATTTCTAAGTTAACGAGCCTTGATGACTCTTTCTGACAATATGCATTTTTTTACTACGCATATTTACATACTATACGGATAGTCCATCTTAGGAATCATCCGCACAGATATTATGAAGGTTTATTGTAGCAATATCAGCAATTATATATTTAAAATAACTGAAATTATCCCTAAAACCCTTATTTTTTTCTTTATTAAGCGCTATCAATTTAGTAGCGCTTTGGGATACCCTCTTGTGGCACTTATTTACCGTCATTGCAGCACTACAAAACACAATTTCAGAATTACAGCTTAAAAAAGCATTAATTAGTAGAAACTCTATTTCTCTAAATTTAATTACGAAATACAATTGATTTTTTTTTAAGTGAGAGAAGAAAAGAAACGAGTAATGTTAAAGACACACTTACAGGATTATTCTGTCGCCCGAAAGTTTTCACACAATATCTTCCGTACGACTGAAAAGCAAGTGTTCGTCACCCATGTTGAGAGTACATCTGGAGACGTAACACGTGTGTCTCCCTCTACTTCCCTTGCCATTTTTCCACGATTCTCAGGTTTTTGTGCATAACCAGGACATGATAAAGAGGCTCCTAGATGCCTCGCATAGCTCCACAGTTTTTTTTTTCTTATTTTCTCCCATCCTCCTTCCTGGCATAAAGTTGCTTTCCCCTTTTATGATAAGCCTGCCACATTTTTTAACTTTATGGTTTGTTTTCTAAATAGGGAGAGACAGCCAGAAAAGGTCTCGGCATGCTTTTTTGAACAATTAATATTATTTGATCACTCCATAACACTGCTGGTTGGCTCATAGACTCTGCTACAAAATATAACATTGTTGATTCCCGAAATCTTTATTTTGAACTTTGTAATGACGATAGAGTAAAGCTTAGGGCCCTGGTATAGTGTTTAGGGCCCCTATCCGGGATTCAAGTCCGACCGTGCCTGTTTGTTTTTAAATAGAAGTAAAAGACGCGAATACAAGTGTCGCAACGATCCACTGATTCGAATGCAATTTCACGTCATTAATTTGTTAATTAGACGCAGTAACATATTTATAGTAAGCAATCAGACTGATTTTTTAGTAGACAGATATCTTTAAGTAACCTTACAGGGGTGATATGCTTCATTTTACATGCTTCCCAAGGAAAATTTTAATTCGGAATTTCTGACTACCAGACATCTGATTTGAATGTATGATAATTTCCGCATCTGCCCTAAACTCCGTAAGTTAAGTGATAGAGATAAAAAAGAATTAACAATCAGTAGACCTAAAATAAGCCAATCCATTTTCCAATATTTTAAAATTCCTGGTTTTACCAAAAGTTAAATTTAAACCTACTTTTTTTTTCTAATTGGGATCTATATTATATCTTATGAATGGCGTAACTTTCTGCATAATAAGGTTTGTCAAACCAGGGTGTAAATAACGTTACTTTTTTTTCCCGTATTTTACAAGGGTTGTAAGATATTCTGCCAACGTGCCGGGGCAAAACCTTATGATGTGATTAGCCTTTATCAAGTTACACATTTATCAAATACACTTTGCTTTACAAGAACACATAGCAATTCAAAATCCACAACAAAAACAAAAATTGGGAACAATTTTGAAATTAATAACTGTATTTCATCAGACCTTGAGGCACTAAATGTAATTGTCTCTATAGGCAAGCCAATCACACCTAATACTTTCTGGTCTGATGAAGAATTATAATCATTAGTTCAAAGATAGGTGTTAATGGTTTTTTAAAAACTTTTTATTTTGGATTTTAAGAAACTGTGTGTTCTTGTTAAGTGTTCTCCACAAATTCATGCAATTGACATGCTTTGCTTTGTAACATTAGAAAATTTATTGCATTTTTAGTATAATTTAACTCTAATGAACATTCGTTGAAATAATATACTGCTGATAAAGAAAAACATGTTGAATGAGTAATTCTTCATTGCGATATAATAGTAAGTTTGTTTCCTTGAGTTTAAAGGATCAAATAATTTTAAATTTAAAATTGAACTTCTGATGTTTAACAGAAAACTATTTCCGGTACAATGACCTATCTCTCTCTCTCTCGCTCACACACAAAACATAAAAAAACAAAACAAAACAAAAAACTGATTTGGTGCTTGTCTTTGAACTCAGTTTTAAATTATGCTATTTCTTTATAATATTTTCTTTTTCTTAGGGAAAAAATAGATAATTTAAAAAAATTGACTCTGAATGAGAAGAACAAGCCGTTTGTTTCTAGTGTAATGGATAAAAACCTTTCTTATCTCGTTTTTATTTATTATTCTTATAATTTACATCTGTCAGTTTTATTGAGAAAATATTGCTTGATACACAAAACATTTTCTACATCTTTTTTGTTGCGTTACTCTGAAATTTACGCACACTACTAACAATAATGTAATATTTGAGCTAAAGATTTTATTTTCATCTCCAAATTTCGTAACTGAATAACTTCATAAAGAATTCATACTATTTTTAATCTCTTGTGCGACAAGATTTCCCGTCCATTGAGAGTATGTGAGTATAGCTAGATGAAAATGCCAAACAAGAGGGCCATTTTCATCGGAGGAACTTAAGTAAACTTAAAACAATTAGTCACATCAGCATTTACCCTTAGATACGGATGCCTTCTTGGTAGGAGAGCGGAAGTTTTAATTCGGCGTAATTGAATATCCAGAGTGCACAGAAAAAGGCATCACAGAAGATGAGTCACATTAATTATTTTTTTAGAAGACTTGAAAGCTGCGTCGTGAAGTATAAATGTGGTAATAGTATTTTTTTTAAGTTAAAAGTAAGAGGAAGACTCCTAGAATTCACCTCCCCCCCCCCCCGTGATAGAACTAGAAGACAAAAGGAAACCCACTGATAAAATGAATAATATCAAGTTCTCAAATACTGAGAAATTGTGATAGGTTACAAGCCGAAAGCTTAATGCTGTTAAGTTGAAAACAAGTCTTCAACATGGAATCAAGTGAAAGATTATTTACTCAAAAGTTGATTTTTGTATTATTGGGAACTGCAGAAGCTTTCGTTTAATCTTTTTCGTATACTAACAAACTCCAAGCGACAAGTGCAGTAGTCATCAATCTTAAAGAAACTTTCATTTACAAAAACTGTCTTTAGATCAAACAATGCAATTAAATTATGGTTAATTAATTTTTAAAATATTAGAAACTGTGGTGAAGAAAGTTACAGAATGTTGTTATTTTAAAGTAAACAAAGTCTAGGGTGTGCGAAAGCGATATCTTATTTTCAGGCTGAGTTTTCAGTGATTTCAATATTAAATGTGAATTTTTTCGAATGTTGCAGCCAACAAGTAGGATCATTTCATAATTTCTGGACTTTGTAGTTGATATTTATATATACTTATTAAATATAATTTTGCAGGGACCTGATTTAGTGTTAGAAACTATGAAATTGCGTGTAGATTCCCAAATTCTCTCTTTACAAAGTATGAAGTAGTTTGATGTAAATTTTATTGCGTTGGCTTTTTGGTGCTTTTTACAAAAAAAGTACAAACAAATTTACTTCTCTATTGAATAAACAGATTATCTAGTTGAAAGCAGTATGCTATTTAATACAGGAACTCTTGATTTGGTTTTTACAAATAAAATTAATATTTTTGCAGTGCTATCCAAACTTCATTCCTATGCTGATAGATTGTTACATTTGAAATATACTTTGCGAATCCACTTTGCAAATTCAAAACAACTAAGTCGCCGTAAAATTAAGGAATTATCAAATGCGTATAAAAGTTCTGCACTTATGAGTCTTCCAGACACGCTCCAGGTGAGGGAACATGGCAAATAATTACATGATAAAAAGACTTTTTATATACCATGTTTTTAAATTTCGCTATTACGTTAATAGGTTCAATATTACGTAAATAGATGGCGCCTGTAGCGCAGTTACTTTTGGCTGCAGACGCTACTCGTATTTTTACGTAATGGATTTTAAAATATGGAATAAAGATGGCTAAAAAGTATTAAAATAATGCATTGTCATCGTGTTCTGAGCTATTCTAAAAGTTTCAAATGTCTAGCTAGTCGGGAAGTTAGTTAAAAATCGATTGCAATATTTGTACCAGACAAACACACACACAAACACACACACAAACAAGAAAGCAAATTAATAAAAACATGGTAAAAAATGATGGAGGAAAAAGTGCGTAAACAGTAGCCCAGTAGCAGTAAACAGATGCCATTAATCTTTATCATGGATGTGTGTATGTGTGTAGAGGGGGGGGGGGGGAGTCTTAGCCCATTGCGATAACGTTTCCTGACAAGCTAGGGGAATTCATTTCGCCCGAGGATAGGGCGCAGTTATTGGAATTAGGGGAGCTAGAGGTTTAATATATGCTTTTAGCAGCTTATTTTTTTTTTATATGTTTTGTTCTATATTCCTCAAATTAATGGATACATGACGGATATAATAGTCTGTAAAAATGCGGAATATTTATATCAACCTTTTCCGTGGAGAAAATAAGCTTTACTGCAATAAAAAGTTGAAATATGTTGCATCTAACATAAGAGGTTAGAAGAATAAATTGAAGAAAATCACTATGAACAAATATAATCCAAGATTCATGAAATATTAATCACCAAGATTTCAAGCGTCAGGCTTTTATTCACGTTCAAGAGTACAACACCAACTGACTATACACACACTTCGCGCGAACCGCCAAGCAACCAGGTGGCGCTACCAGTACGCCAAAAAAATTCAATGTACTATATAATTTCAATTTGCAACATAAATTGCATATTAAATACATGATGGATTGCAATAATAATGGTTAAAATTAAATAAAAAGCCATTTTTTTAAAACTAACGTCGGATAAAATAGAATATCTACTATTTTTAATTAAAAAAAATAGATCGACAATTTTCTAAAGTTGATCCAGTATTAGAATTTTTTGTGTTGGATTGTTAGGCCGATCTTTGTCATCCGTTTCAATCAAAATCATTAAACACGTTTTCAGTAATCAAAAATGTTTAAAGTACGTTTTAAACGTACTTTAAACATTCCTGTTCCTAAAAATGCATATTCATTTGAATTTACAATACAATATTTTAGTGAAAACAATGCTTAAATTGCTCATCTCATTTTTTTCTTGAGAATTTGAGAATTTTCCTTTCCATGTTACTAACTTCATAGATGACTTGAACCAGGAATAGTCATGTTAAAAAAATTTTTGCTCAGAAATTGAACACTGTTAAAATTTTAAGTGATTTTTTCGTTTTGATATTTTACGTAGAGAAAGGTGTAGTAAGCAAGTTGCTGACAACTCTTTCAGATATAAGCTTTAAATCAACGCTTGGACCTACTGTCCTTAGAGCTTCAAAATTTCCTTATACCTTGATCTTGAATTCGAGGTTTCTATGATTATAATATTTCTACGTGTATCAAAAGTTCGTCTTGCATTGTACTGTAATTAAAGCCATTACTCAACAAAAAAGGACGGCAACATTTACTTACACACTACCTTTAGAACTTGAAACATTTTTGTCCCTTGCTGAAGGAAAAATTAAAGGTCTATTAACATTTTCAGAATTATTTTTCTAGACCCTATTTATTTCCTGGTTTGGATTTTTTTTCTTTCTTATTTCTACGAAATTCAAATGAGAAACACATGTGATAGTTTGAATACCAGTAAATTAAAAAATATATATAAAAGTCAGAGAAGTCATTAGTCGGTTGGCTTTCATAATTTAAAACACAAGTTAACTGCACAGTACTTCATAAAAATAATCAAAACTAATTGAAAACCATACAAGATTAAAAAAAAAATCTGCAATATACCTTAAAATAGCAAATTTAAACAGCTCATGGAGTACACAAACTGGAGTCGTTGAACTTTTCTCTAGGAAATTACTGAGCTTTATCTAAACCACATACATTTTTGTCCGTAACGATTACTGAGATGGTTAAATATTCAAATGCATAAATAAGTATGTGGTTTATGACAAACTGAGTCTCATTAACTTACTGTTGAATTGAAATTTTAATATTGTGAATGCGAGCAGTTGTTACGAAACATCTGCCATATGTAAATAGCAAAAAGCATATTCTGAATGAGGTATTCATAAAGAAACCACATAATTCATTCCTTCAAGAGACTTAAAAACTTACTCGTGTTACTAGTTATAAGCAAAAGTACGCATATTTTAATTGCATGTTGCTCCTGTTTATTTATATCAAAAGAAGGGATAGAATTATTTCATAAAAATATTATTTCATATAAATACTAAAACTTACATCTCTTATCCGTGGCCGTAATGGCGTTATTATGGTTTTATACCGTTTGATCAACACTTGTCTGCCTAAGCGATCATTAATCAAATGTTGAAATTTGAGGATCATCTGACAGATTTTGCATGAGTTACGATAATAGAACAGTTAACTCGCTCTAGTGTTTGGGAACACGCATGCCATGCGAGATGAAATACTAGTACCCCTGAATTGCTGAAATTAATCAGTGTTACGCTAAGGCGTATCTGGTACGTTATTGTAGCTTTGGGCTTGAAATGTAAATTACTCTTCAAGTTACATTTTATATGTAAAATGCAACTTGGAGAGCAAATGTGTGTAGGTTATGAAATTTCATGCTATTATAAATTGTAAGAAGTTTTTAGAACATATTTATAGAAAGTTCTTGTGAAAATGTTTTTTATAGTACTTCAGTTTAGGATTACTCTTTAAAAGCTTAATACTAGATAGACGTTTTATTTTAATATTTTTTTCAAAGCAATCTGATTATGTTGTGCAAATAATCATTACTCGGGAAAGATATATAATTCTTAAATCCTATATACAAAGAATATGAATATTAATAAAATCTTCTTTAAATGGATTTTAATATTTTTTTTTATAACTGCAAAACACAACATTATAATAGAAAAAATTATACAGGTTAGGAACTATTGAAAAATATATTTTTTTATTTAAGGCTTCGTTCAACACGTTTGTATTAAATTGTTCAAAATGGGGTTGTAGAAATCATCTCTGCATAGGAAAGGTAATTCTTTAAATTATGTTTCTTACATGTTATTGCTCAAGTTCATTATTTCAGGAAAAGGATCAGGATTAACATTTTTCTCTTTTACAGCCATTATTCCTATTTTAAACCAATAGGTTAGTGAAAAGGAATACAGAAAGAAAAATGTATAATGCAGCTCTAACTGATATTTTGAACATTTAAATATTTCCTTAAGAGTTTTTAATTAGATGTATAATCCTCCCTTTAAATAGCCTTCCCCCCTCCAAATCAGAAAAAAAGAAAACATTAAATTTTTGATTAATTTAAAATTTTGAAATTTTTACAATATTTTAGTATTCAACACACCAAAATTAGTTAAATCAATATTTTATAGCTCTGTAACAGGCAAGAAAAAAATAACATTATACAATCTCATTTAAGACGTTTTCATCTATTTATATGTAGTCTAGCTGAATACCCGTGCTTCGCTACGTACATTCAAATTAAATACAACAGTCAATGCATGCAATTAATGCCAAAAAAATATTTATAATAAATACAACGGCCAATGTATCAATTAATGCCAAAAAAAATATATTTATAAAAAAATCGTAACGGATATTTTCATAGACAAAATAACGGCGAAGAAAATATTCAAATTAAATATAACGGTCAATATATGCAATTAATTTGTATGTTTAATATCCATAAAACAGACTAATATGAATTAAATTCTTAAACTTCCATATCAAGGAGTCTAGTGGCTAAATTTTCTTTTACCGCATTTTAATATTTTTGTCAATTTATTTCATTGTTATGCAAGTGACACAAAATTATTTTAAAGTATCACAAAAAAAAGAAACCACGGGATCAGCATTTAATAAATTAAATTCTAAAAATCAGTTTTTAAAAATTCACCAAAATAATGTAGAAGAAAATATTCATATTAAATCTAATAGGGCATACTAAAGAATATAGTACAGTTAATATAGTACAGTTTGAGGAACATATCTTTTACTGTATTTTAATATTTTTTTGGATAATGTCCAATCGTCTGCCGCATTAGCAAGAAAATTTAAAAAAAAAAATCTATTTCGTTGCTATGCACGCGACGATAAAATAATTTAAAGTACCAGTAAAAGAAATCACGTGATCAGCATTTAATAAATTAAATTCTAAACATTAATTTTTAAAAATTCACCAAAAATCAGAAAAGGGAGATTAATATTCGAAAAAGATTTCATTTTAAAGGAATTTTTGTTATCTTTCTCGTGATATAAATTTTTTGACCCTCAAATTATCAGTTTAAATGCAATCTTAAAAAAAGTTACTAAAACAGCTTAAAAATTTAATTAAAAAAAATCTAAGAAGAATTTTTCAAAAATATTTCTTAGTCCACCCCTACACTATAAGAAGAATCGCCATGCAAAATTTCAGTCCTTTAGGTCCAGCGGTTTGGTCTGTGCGTTGTCAGTCAGTCAGTCAGTCAGTCAATCAGTCAGTTAGTCAGTTACGGAACTGTTTTATATATATACTAGCTGAAAACCCGCACTTCGCTACGGAGTACATTCAAAGCAAATACAACGGTCAATGTATGCAATTAATGCCAAAAATAAATATATATATATATATATATATAATAAATACGACGATCAATGTATACAATTGATGTAAATATATATCTATATTTAAAAAAAATCGTAAGGGATATTTTTGAAGACAAAATAATGTAGAAGAAAATATTCAAATTAAATCTGATAGGTTATACTAAAGAATATAGTACAGTTAATATAGTACAGTTTATGGAACATATCTTTTACAGTATTCTAATATTTTTTTGGATAATGTCCAATCATCTGCTGCATTAGCAAGAAAAAAAAATATTTTTTGTCTATTTCGTTGTTATCACGTGACGATAAATTTATTTAAAGTACCAGGAAACGAAGTCACGTGATCGGCATTTAATAAATTAAATTCTAAAAATGAATCTTTAAAAATTCACCAAAAATCAGGAAATGGAGGTAAAAATTCGAAAAAAATTTCATTTTGAAGGAATTTTTATGATCTTTCTCGTGATATAAATTTTATAACCCTCAATGTATTATTTTAAATGCAAACGTAAAAAAAGTTTAAAAAACAGCTTAAAAATTTAATTTAAAAAAATCTAAGAAGAATTTTTGAAAAATCTTTCTTAGTGCACCCCTACACTATTAGAAGAATCGCCATGCAAAATTTCAGCCCTTTAGGTCCAGCGGTTTGGTCTGTGCGTTGTATGTCAGTCAGACAGTCAGTCAGTGAATGAATGAGTCAGTTACGGAACTGTTTTATATATATAGATAGATAGATTGAAGACCTGAAGAGGGAATTCGGTTTGCTGAAAATTTTTGGTTTATATTCGCTTAAATACATCATTAACAACCTATTAGTAACAAAAAATTTTTATGCATACGTCCAAATAGGTTGTATATATATATATGTGTGTGTGTGTGTGTGTGTAAGTAAATATTATTGAATTTTTGATAAATTACATGTAAAGTAAGGATTATCTTCTAGATTAATCAGCTGGGAGTAATTGGCAGATGATTATTTTCTATGAAAAGTGAAGGGGAAGTTTTTAGTCAAACATAAGTGGCCACATTAAAGCAGTTGAGGGAAGAGAAAATACCATTTTTCATTCATATCTAAAGAATTATCACAAAGCACACACCTCAATAACTTTATCTCATTATGCTCAAAATATTAACAGCCCACTCAGCTGAATGCACAAAAATTTTACATCAAAATAGTTTTTCACAGCACCTGCATGTCTAAGCTATTGTAACCTCTCCACTGCAAACAAAATTAGCATTTTTATCACAGGCATATGAAAACTCGTCCAAACATATTCCTTCTTCGACACCACCACAATGATATCGAGTCTCCATCATTATTTCTTTTCTATTTAGATTGAATGAGGAAAAGTCACTGTATCAGAATCGAAAATGGAGACTTACAAAAGCCATTAACAGGAAGGACATGTGATTTGAATGCCAACTACAGAGATGGGCTACATTAAGAATGGAATAATGGGAGCTAAAAGAATAGAAGAGTGAGAACAGGGAACGAGTAAATGCAGTGTAGTGATACGAGAATTAAATGGTTTTTAGAACATGGGAACGAAATACAAAGGAGGGGTCGAGCAGTGTCATTTCACAAATCTAATCGACATGTGTGCTGTCAAGGAAATTTTCACAGAAATACATTATAACGGTGAATGAATTAGCTAAGTCACCAATAGGACTGTTTTAGACTCCATTATTAATACTTTGCGAAATTTTGCTTCACCGAAATTTTGATGGCTGGCTCTTTGACATTGTCTTCTTTTATATTGTTCTCGGAGGTTACCGATTTTATTCTTTATCGGATTCTTTATCGATTCTCATTCTTTATCAGTATTTGGTCACTTTGGAGTTTAGCATACAATTTACATCTTCAGCAATTTTGGATGTTTAAAGTTCTATCCTTGGCAGTAAATCTAATTATTTTTATGGCACAAAGACCATCAATAGACATACCATCTGATCAAAGGTCACCTTTGGACAAACATGGAAATGAAACTAAATTATTTTTTAAATCGATTATTTCATTTCTTTCGATTATGTCATGAAAATTTTCTAAATTGATGAATGCAACCATGTAAAATCAAAAATAATATCGAAATCAAGAAGAGGAGAAACAACTGTTATCTGATTAGGGGTTTGTCCATCAGATAACGCAGACTGAATAATTAATATCAACTCGATGACAAATGAAGCATAAACATGAAAAATAAAACTAAAACAGATGCAAGAAATAAAAAGGCAGAAACATGGGAATATTCCGGCTTTAGTACTTCAAATGAACACTGAAAATATTTAGTAAATAAAATTTTAAACATGAACAAGATAAAAGAATAGGTTAAATGGCTAAATTTGAAAAAAATAATACTTGGGAGCAATTTTCTCTTGAACCAAATGTATTTGAATTAGATAGGTTTGACCTAAAAGCCAAACTATCCATGGAAATTTAACTCTTGAAATTCACTGGAGTACAACATTGGAAAAAATGTATATAATTTATTTAAGTAAAAAAAAAAAGATATACATTTATAAATTTTAATGAGTAAAGATTTGAAGCAATTGAGATTATAATATAAAATAATTTTTAGTAAAGGAAACTGATCTACATGAGTTACTGCTGAGAAAAAAATGTCAAAAAGAATGGATTTACCACATTTTAAAAAGCAGTTTTCTTCTTAAAAATACTCAGATTTTAATCAGTTCACATTAAGTTGATTTCATCGATCGATTTAATTACTTATTCATTTTTACAGACACTTTCCCTTTCACAAAAAGAGAGGAAAGCACTGCGCAGTTTCCTTAAATTTAGCAATCTAAAGTCATTTCCGGCAATAAATAATTTATATAACATGACTTAAAAATGAATATCCATTAATGTGCTATGCATCAACAATGAAATTTTATTTATACTAGATAAGAAACATTTTATCAATTGCCTAAGATAAAAAGAGCAGCTTTTACATACACGTTTACGGATGTAAAACAAGCAAGAGAAAATATTGTGCAGCTCTAATTTTAAAGAACTAAAATTTACCTACCAAGTACCCTCATTCGAGAAAACGTTTTTTAATTACCGCAGTCATCAAAGCGTTGTTAACAAACTTTATCCAGAAATAAATATGAAGCTAGGAAAAGGCTAGTTGTTCCAAACTCAAAATGAACTCACAAATTGAATATCTCGTTTTAAAAATCTCCTGAAAAGAAAAGTACATCCGCACGTAGCAACATCGGGTCTCGAAATGCCGCGAACATATCTTGAAGCAGCGGAAACTCCTCCAGAGTAAAAGAATTCGAAAACTAAAATCCGCTATCGAATGCGGAAAGTTTCCGTGATTAAATTTTATTCATTAACTCCCCACAAACGCGTGGAGAATCCTCGCCAAGAATCACGGAATAGTGTTCTAAATACTCGACCCAGCTAAATTCAGTAAAACGCGATGGGGAACTTATTAAAAGAAGGAAGTGTTACCGTTTATCAGGCTCTTGAATGTAAACCTCATACCAATCTTTGCCGAAATCTTCTAAATGAGATGGAGAAAAAAAAAATTGCCCCTATTTAACTTATTGCCTATCGACGTTCATATTAAGATTAACTAAAAAAATTTTTACTGGGAAGATTTTACGAAATAATTTAATATGGATGGTGTTTGAATGAGTCCACATAAAAAAAATATATGATCAATCAGCTGACAATACTGTTTTATTTGAATTTCGCTCCAAAATAAATATAAATAAGTGGGAAAAAATCAACGCTCCAAATGTTTACTTCGGTTTTAAATAGCATTTCAGAAACAGTGAAATGTTTTTAAATTTCAATAGAAATTAATGTGTGCTTCAAGGATACTTTTATGAGGAAATCCTAAATATTGTAAAATGAAGCGAGCCATTCACAATGCAGTAACCTCTCATTTGTAGTCCCTTTTCTCGATTTGTCTCTCTCAATTATACGTCGGTGCTTCGTCACCTGTCCGAGAGTATTAGTAAATAATAATCTACCTCTATACAGAGGCCTTCAGTTCTTGAGTGAATTCTAATGCTTTATTACGATGCACCCTGTCATCCCCCCTCCCTCATCCCCTCTCAATGAGGCATATTTCTATAGACTTGGTCTCAAAATGGCCAGTACTTGGGACCAGCGTCTCCCGTGTATTCAAGCCTAATCAAGCAGCTAACGAAACATAATGGATGTTACGTTAGCTTGAAACTGATGTCCATTTTTACTTTATTTAAGGTGACTGCCTACGTTGAAAATGCCATTTTTTGACTATTTTGGTCAATTTTATTTTTTGCAAGAATCGTGTAATTCAATCTTTTCTCTTTTCAAAACCGTTTTGATTTTCATTCTACATTAATTAGAAGCAGAGTTATAGCTATTTTTAAAAACATCGTCTGATACAAAATTGAAGTGACAAACAACTTTAAATGCGTTTTTCTCAGAATTACGTTTTTTAGCACAAATCTCTACCGTTATCATGATATCTCACATAATAATGCATATAATTTGATAAAATTTTCAGGAAGTGTTTTAGATGCTATTGTTAATGAAATGGCGCACAATAATTGATGTATAATAAATAGTTTTTTTGTTTGAAGCCGTTTTTATACGGAAAGGAATGACGAATTGGGGAAAATTTTCATATTGGAACATAAAATTGTCTGTATATTTTTGCATTTTAAAATTTCTCTTAGATTGAGGGTCATTTTGAAGATAACTGTTATATGTATGATGTGTGAGAAGGAAATTAAAATAGTAGCATTAGAATTTTGTGCAGAGTGATAGGCGTTTTAGCTAAATTTCATTAAATATTACTTCAAATTGACCAATTTATAAAAAAGTATGGTATTTTCAGGCAAGTTTTTTTTATTTATTTTTTTTCTTTTTAAATGCTATCTTACCATAAAAGACTAAAAAATCCTTAAAAAAACAATTTTTTTTTAAAATTGGCTCCGAACGTAGGCAGTCACCTTAATATCGCTTTCTCAGAGAAAGGACTAGATGTACAGAGCATGATGGACAGACGACAAATTTCGATTCAAATGGACGTCATTAAAATAATGTTAAACTCTTGACTGGGAAGGATCTTAAACTCGATTTTCAATGAAATTGTTTGTATTTTGTGTGTTATTCATTCTATAGTCCTTTCATATTCAAATTTCTGCCTAAATTACATGGCCTGTCACTTATGTGATGTCCTCACCTAAAAGCTTTTGCTTGGCCTTTTGAACTGACGTAAAAGGGGACATCTTTGCATAATAATTTGCTATCACGTTTAGAAGTAAAATTGGATAGGTTTAAACATTTAACCGGCTCCTTTTAAACTAAGATTAATCTCATCATTCATCAGAGTAATGCACTCTGCAAGATTTAAGAGTTCAGAACGAAATTTATTATACTTTGCAAAATGATGACAGCATTGCAAGTTGTTTCTCTACAATTTAGAATGAAAACCTTTTTAAAACACACATGTAAAAATAATATTACGAGTCCAAAACTCTGAATTTTCTTTCAATGTGAAAGATGATTTAGAATTATTAAGAAGAAAGATTTTCCAACAGACCTGCACTTCCGTATTCTGCTGGTTGAATCGGACGCTTTTCATAAACAAAATATTTCAATTATGTTTCACAAATATGAAAGAAAATGCAAAATGAAGCCATTCAGCTTACAATTATTTTAATCCCCAACATCATCAATATTAAGAATACGCTAAAAAAAAAAAACTTCTAAGATTTCAATCTCGCAAACAATCGGGAAACGACCCGAAAACGTTAGATATGTAAAATATGCGATGAGATATCATTTCCTTATACCGGATGAGCTTCGTTAGTTGCATATGAATAGTGAGACATCCATATGAATGAAAAACATTTTACAACTGATATTACTCAGCAGAGTCATTCATGCGTAGCAAGCCGACATAATGAATCACGTTGCGCCTTTTATAGTAAACTGCAAACAAGATCAATACTCGCATCTCATTCATGGGAAAAAACACTCACTGATTGTAGTGAATCATTTTCAATGCTGGAGGTCTCTCCGGCAATGACAATAATGGCACGAACTTCAGATTAAAATACCAGATGCTGCTAATGGATCATAAATGTCACAGCAGTATTCTAATTCGAAAAATATGTTCAGCGCATACGAGAGTATCGCCCCCCCCCCAAACAAAATCGATCGAATGAGGTCAGGGGAAGTTGGTGGTTTTCTTAAGCGAAGTTCAATAAATCTCTTGAATACGAGGAATGTTAGCGTGTGCGGATATGTACACAGGAACTGCGAGTTATGGGCTTTAAATCATCTTTATTGCTGCAATTAAGGGGATAATACTTTATATGTATAGCAATATGAAGTGTAAAATTATTTTCTTAGGCATATTTATTTTCCATCATCAGATTAGAGTTATTTATATCCTATGCTGCCACGAAAGTACTGTCAACGCTCAATTTAGTGATTCATTGCTGTTCTTAGTATCGCGAAAAATACAAAATTTTTGTAAATATTTCAATAATTCAAGTAACTTGAAAACACATTTGTCAAGCACAGGAAAGAGTTAGTATGTATTCAATCACACCTGTCATTAGGGTGAAAAACGAGTTTTTCATACACGCTAGATAGATAAGTCATTTTGCGTATCATATAAAACGCTTAAAAACAAATCACTGATTCTAAATCAAAGGAGCATTCCGTTTAAATCGCTCTAAATCCCGTTAGTTTTAGGTTATGCGTATAAAGTCATTAGTAGCAACAACCGTCCGTAAATATTGGGAATATTAGAAAATGTAAATCGTTATTGAACTGCTAATTTTAATAACCGAAATTAGCTCTACTCAAATAGCATAACTGAGAATATTTCATTTTTGTGAATACGGTGTGAAATTTTGGTTCAGTATTATAAATAGTACTTATTTTTAATGTTTCAAGGGAGAGAGTGCTTTCCAAAAAAAGTTAGCCAATCAAAAATGTAGTAACACGATGACACATTTACATGTTACTAAAAATAGTAATTTCTCGTGATATAATTAAAGGACATAATTAAAGAATATGACTGCAGTGCCCAAAAATCTTGGTATTCTGTGAAATTCGTTACAAAAATATCGAACTTAAAAATCTGTTATATTTTTATTCCCAACGCAGCAGGGACTTTGACCTGAGGGCATTGACCCATCTACCCCGCTACTCTATTGTGGGAGCACCATATTGGCGAGTCAACACTGCTCCATATGAGGGTAAAACACGAAAACGTCCATGCCTTATCCGGGATTCGAAGCAAAGCCCACAACGGGGAAACCCGAGATGCTAACCACTATACGATGTGGACGACTCTGCAATAAATAAACAGTTTGAAAACAATATTTCTAATATGTACTTTTAATTGCCAATTTCTATACATTTTTGCATGCAAATTATTGCAATTCTACTTTAAGGTTATATTATATGTTTCTGTTACATATAACAATTTAAAGAAGTCTACCGAAGAAAAAGTTATCTTTTTGTACCCTAAGAAAAGTAATAACGTATTTAAATTTTGTCAAGAAAATTTCGAAATCTTCCTAAAGCCGATCTCACCGTGTTTTCAGTAGGATTAATTTCTGAAACGATCTTCAGTAATCGATTTTTCATGGTACTCATTCTTCAGGTTTGTGCAGAATAAAACAGTGAAATCGATGCTTAACAACCGTCCGCCAAGGCTACTTCAGCTCATTATCGCTGCATTAAAGTACTTTATGTTTTGTTAGCACTGGTAATTACGTCAAGAAACTGGAGTTAATTGAAGAAGCCAAAAGCTCATCCTCATCTAAAGAAAGTGAGGGCGTATACAGTGTGTGGATGTGAGGGTCAATCAACGCCCCCACACATGTGGAATCCAGGTTACAAGATAAATAGCTTTCACACAGGAAACGGGCAGGTGGCGTCCATCCCTCTGCAGCACATGTAATGGAGCTACAAGAATCCCCTCCTAGGATGATAAGGTATCCCCCGTCAGGATTAAAGAATGATAACACTGAGGAGGAACAGTTCAGGGATTGATGCAAGGAATGTTTTGTGACTAGAATATCTTATTGAAATCATCTCACGGAATTTCGACTATCAATCTGCATTTTTATGTCTTGACTGCAAACTTCGCTATGATAATTTAAAAGAATTCTTTTAAATTATAGGATGGGTTTTTATTAGTCTTTTGTCTACGGCTAGAACATTTATGGATCTTTAGGTAGACTCGAGAAGTAAGGGAAGCAAAGAAACGTAGTATCTCACTGTGTGAGTGTTTCTTCACAATATGTGCCATGTATTTTATTAATTGGAAACAGTTTAAGAATACCACAAACGAGGTAAGTGAGATGCTGTAAATGACTTACAAGTATGGATATCATGAAAATACTGGTTTCAGGAATTTCTCAGACACTCGTTGAAATCACATAAGAATTTTGACTGTCAAATTACATAAATCTAAGTTTCGTCTGAGCATTTCTTCGATGTTGTAACTATGAAATATATATATATATATATTTAAGTTGCTAAGCCGACTTTTTGGGCAGTCCGTGAGAGAAAACTACTGCATCAATTTACTTCATTTTGGTCTTAAACGAAAGATTGTAATCTGTAGATTTGTCAAATTTGGTTTTTGAACCGTAATTTCTATTAATTAGCGATAATTTACAATTAAAAATTTATTTCTGCGCATGTTTAGTGGCATGTTTAAATCTGGCTTTAGAAACTCACTTTTTTTGCGCATGCTCAGTGACATGTTTTAATGATAAACACGTTTATTCCGAGCAGTCTCTCTAGATCTCTCTCTGCCATTTTTATTTGTATGATAATTATGTTTGTGAAATAAGACTAAACCTGATGGAAACTGTTTATTTCACACTGTTTAATTAGCGATAATTTACAATTAAAAAAAATGGCTTTCTGCGCATGCTCAGTGACTTTTTAAAGCTGGCTTTAGATACTCACTAAGCACGAGGCTGCTTAAACACATTAATTTGTTTCTGCGCATTATGATTTTCAACATTTGGCAATGATGTGTTGAGTATAATTTGCGTATTAGTACATTTATTTACTATCTAGTCATCATGTTTTGACGGGTACCAACTAGTATTCTTTTAAATCTCACAATGAGTTTTTAAACCCCTCTGTCATTTTGGCATATTAAAGCATTTACGGAATTTTTAGAGTAAGTGAGGCCTGGATTAGAAAACATTGGAAGCAAAGAAAAAAAATATTGACTGTTGTTTCATTATTGTGTCTATGTTTCTTTACTGAATTGGAGAAGATTTCTAGAATTGTAGTTTGGTAAAAGATAAAACAGAAGTTCTTATTCCAACGTACCATCTCCCGCTTTCTACCCTTTAATCTTCCCTCTAACCACATGTTATACAAAAACATTTTACGATTACCTAGTACATTATCGACGCGTTGTTTCTATGCTTTGTATACATAAATGAATTCAGTAAAGAGATTAAAAGTAAATAAAGTGATCAAGCGTATGCATTCAGATCATTCCTGCTAGTTTATTTGACTTCGGGGATAAGTAATGCTACGGAAAAATTCGATTAATCAAAAATAACAAGAAAACAAATGCTAGAAACGTATAAAAAAATTGTTTAAGTATGAAATTTCTCCCGTTATCAAAGGGAAAGCATTCGTGCCTCACTTGGCCCTATCGTCGTTTTATCAATATTCCTTTAAGAGCCACTCGTGTACTCCAATAAATATTCCTGAGGGTATACAAGTACCCCAGTTTGAGAATTACCGAGATAAAGTATACCATATTTACGGTGATATGAGATGCTAAGACGTACGAGTATGGAAATATGAACACACAATTCTGTAAAAAAAAAGTAAGAATCGGAATCTTTGAGATTAATATGTTTCCTGTCTTTACATAGTTTCTGATAAATGAGGAGCGAACATGAAACTTTCTTCAGTTTTATTATTTAACGCCTCCGGCTTAGAGAAAAGTTTCTCTTCTGATGGTCTGAAAAATCTAAATATTATTTTTTTCTTCTAGGAAATACTCAATTTTTTATATACATTTCGCAAATACAATTTAATTTATTAAATCTTTCGAAGTATTTGAATGCAAGAAAAGACAATAGAAATCAAATCCATTAAAAACTGCTACTTTCATTTTTGATGTGTTATTACAATGTTAGAAGCTCCAAAATTGCTTACACCTTGAATTAGAGGTAAAAATAATCTACAAAATGAAAAATTTAAAGGAAATGAAAAATTTAAAGGAAATGAAAAAATAAAGAGTTCAATCTTACAATTTAATAAAATAATTAAAGAAGCCATTTTTTTATCCTATTCTGCCATGCAACGCTGATTTTTTTTTCGTTTCGCGGAAGAGAAGAAGATAATAAGGGAAAAAAATATCTCGTGAGGAATGAAAATTGTGCATGTCCAGAAGTTGAATTTTCTGGTACATCTAAGGGCACGAGATGAAAAAACAAAGGCCATAAGATAACCATGTAGAGGTACTTTCCAGACAACCAGAGGATGTATTTTGCGGTACATGCATTTGACAGGAAGAATTATCTTTGTAAGGTTTCCAGTGGAAATAATTTGAAAGTGAAGGAAAAAAAATCGATTACTTCTTGGATGTCGTTGACACAATTTGGGAGTTGATACGAAAAGGAAAAGAATTAAGAATGAAAGATGCTGGAAGGGATGAAATATAAGATTTTCAGCCAAAAAGTATTCTTATTTCTGAATTGATATTTTTGATTTTCAGTAATTTTGCCATCTTATTACATGCAACCAGATGTAATACCCTAAAAAAATAATTCAGTTTGAAATTTTAAATACAAAACGGTGTTATTGATTAAATTTATTATTTTTCATCCACTGTTAAACTACACCAAGGCATTGTGCTATATATTACTTGTTTTACTGAAAACTTTGGCAAACGGGAAAAATGTAGAAATGCAAAATGTCAAAGAGATAACAATGGTAACTTAGTGCTAATAATATACTGTTCACCATCTTTAAAACCCGAAGGTCTTGTGCACAGCTAGAATTAATAATTTATTTTTAAATTCTGAATTCTTTTAATTATTTTAATTATGAATGCGAAAGAAATGTATGCATGCAGAACTTGGTCTTTTCCGGTTCCTTTTGATTTTAATAATCCACACAAGTTCAATGACTCAAAAATCTGACATAACTGAGAAAACTGTGGAATTTCCATGTTACAACGGGGTTCGGTCGTCATAAAAGAATATTGATCCGTTGAAATTGCTGTCATTTTTTGGTAGTTAAATCCTTCGGGCTAAACTGGTTATGGGCTTTTTGCCATGTTTTTACTATTTTGGCATAATACGATTTTCTAAACGAATGAAGAACTATATTTAAAGTTCAAGTATATAGTTCTTTACCTGAATTCACAGGAACATTATATATTTCTTTCTCTGGAGTACATGCATTTGCACACGCACAGATGTAATAACTGAATGAAAAATCGATGTGACGATAACGGTGTTTAGATTAGAAGGTCTTTAACCTTCCAAGACTGAAGGGACCACATTAATAAATCTGTAGGATTACTTGGCCTACACATAACTCGAATGAATTGCCGAAAGCATGTTCAGTAGAAAAATACTTCACACTATAGGAAACATTTAAAACAAAAAACAACAAAAAAAAAACAGTGATTATGTATAAAATATTACAAGCAAAATGTCTATACGGTTTTTGAATTGAAGCGAGGATGGAAATCACAGCAATCTTTATGAAAAACTTAACATATTTTTATTATTATTATTTAAGCTACTTAAACAGGTGTAACCAGCGATTTACGAAATTTTCCTTCTGTTTTTCTCATCATTATTGTTACCCGTCAGATACGTGTTCTTGCTTTGATCTTATGTGCGTCATACGGTCTCTATATTTTGTGTCAGTTCTAACTTGTTTTATTTTTTCCCGCTTAAAGACAACTAACACCTGTGACAACTAACCTGAATAACAACTAACACCTGTGATGGTAAAGAGTTTAGCGATTATTGGCATGTTGTTAACGGGATGGTTTGCAAAACCTTGGAAACACACATTTCAAACATCCCACACATGAGAATAATTATGTATTCAGTGTCAAATAAGAATAGTGCAAAAATTTTAGCGTTACCATTTCCCTCTGCAGCTGGCGGCATTTCTTACCACTAGGATTTCAATTTGCCTCACCATCTTACAGTTTTTACGATTTTAAACTTAAAATCACATCAGCTGGTCCTCACGGTCAGGCATGACCCACGGGACACGGGCTGAAACTCCGCTCCTTCCCCCTAATTTTGAGGTTTTCGGTTCTGCAATTTTTCAAATGCATAGTAATCCAGAACTAAAGAAAACTCCTTTAAAAATCTGTTTCCATATAAAAAAAAAAAACTACCATAGCTTGTCGCGAGCAATACGTCAGTCTATTTTTGCACACTTCGGCTAAACAATATAATAAAATTTATGATAACACGTGACGTCGTAAAAGCTTAAATCTATTTTGTAGCACCAAACAAAATAAAAGATTTATCACATGAAACGAAAGCGTCGAGAGAATAAAAAAAAAAAAGAGTTATGTGCATATAACAAAAACATGCTTTTCACCCCAACACAAAACTTAGGATTTTAATTATTAGCGCACATTCATAATTTTATTATGTCTACCATTTTTCCTGCATTATATATCTGTGTTTGCTGTGTAAAGAGTGTCACGTCCAAAATCGTAGTTTTGAGAAAAATGGGATTGAAAAAAAAAACTGCTTTTGTGAGGTCAGTTTTTTTAAGTTTAATTTTAAAATTTTGTTAAAGTAAATTTTCCTAGCTTTATTTTTGTTGAGTAAAGAATGTTAAGTCCTTGATTGGGACATAACCCCTTTAACACTGACATGTTTGTGTTTTGTTTCACATATCCCAAATTTTCCCCGATGACTAAAACTATTTAGGAGTGGAATTGAACTTAGCTTTCTGTACCCTGCAGTAGCCCTTGATTTTTCAAACATGTCTGGTTTGAGAGCTCATTTGAGCCCATTTTGGACTTAACACCCTTTGCACAGCAAACATAGATATGTTGTTTCATTGGAAGATTAAGAAATCCCTGAAGATGGACTTTACCTTGTTCTCACAAAAGCATTTATAAAAAGAGGCATGAGGTGAATAATTTTAAAATTTAATGTGGAGACCACTATTAGTTTATATAATATTTCTAAATAAAAATTATGTAAGGTTACCCAAAAGTCATGCAAAACTACAAATTTCAGTATTTTTATTGAATTAACATTAGCGCGACATGGCTCAAAAGCAAAAGATAACGCAGGCAGAATTTCTGTGGGTAAAACGGTTTTTTTGGGGGAAGAAAGATGACCTTTTGAATTACATTTCTGTCCATTAGATGGCACTATCAGGTGTGAAGAAGTGACAGCTATAAAAATAATTCATCACATAAAAGAAGGAATCGAGCACCTTGGGCACAGCTCTCAAATACCTTATTTTTATATTGAACCCACACACAGTTCCAAGGTGGTATCTATCTTTAAGATAATATTTCTCACAAATAATCCTTTGTTTAATGATAATGTTGGCATTGTTGATGAAGATGTGTTATCATTAACCTATTTTCCTCTCGTTTTCTTGGTTTGGTTTCCCTTGCGTTGGTTTTCAGTTTCATCTTATTTATAAAATATATCCAACTACCTGTCAAGGAATCTGGTTTCATGGGACAGAGGTTTAGTTGTGGAGAGTCTCTAGACCCCATCGTTGTGATGGAGACTTGTTATGAAATTCCCCTATGCAACCAAAGTTAGTGCATCAGTCTTTTAAGAAAATTGTGAACCCCATTCTTTTAAGAAATCAAAGGTTGGTAACCTAAGAAACCAATCTGTTATATTCAATCGTCCAATTAGATTAACTCAGAGCAGATTTGCAAAATGTCTTATACCTAAATACAAGTGTATTATTAAATAGTCTTTCAATGTTTCAAGGTTTTAGGCCGATTTTGTCATCATGCAAAACAAAATCTGATAATGAAGTAAGTAATATTTTAATTTTTGATACTTTGCTAAGTGATATATACAAAGCAAACTGCAGTACCACTATGAGTAAGTTTGTGATAAGACTTAACTGTAAACTGATCATTTGTTGCACAGTTAACCAACGAAAAAGCAGAAGTATGTTTATTAGAAATAAGCCTTGAACTGAAGAAAACAGTAAAATAACCTTTTCACAACTCGACAAGGCTTTCAGTAGAACTGCTTGTTAAATACTACCTCGATATTATTTCAAGAATTTTCAGCTTAAAATTATATATCTGAGATTATTTAAAAAAATTAAATTACAATAATTACTCCCTTAAAGGTGAAAAATATTTTTCATGCTACAAATAAACAGAGCAGGATTGCCTTGAATTAATTTCATTGAAAATACAATGCCATTTATAATGAAAAGTCATGGTGCTAATCGTTCATCATGTAAAATAAAGGAAAATTTCTAAAATGCGTTGAATTTAAACAATAGGAAATTTTTAAGGGGGTAAGGGTTTAGCGATTAGAACAGAACCTTGAGATTATTTTGAAATTGTTAGGAAAAGTATTATCAATAAAGATCAAAGTGTTTTACTGATGAATTACGTAAAAATGCATTTTATCTGTATCTGTGTTAACAACATCGATATTTTCTTCCGCTTATAGTTTTATAATAAATTGATAAATATAAAAACAAATAAAAAAAGACTCATTGAATGTAAAAAACAAAATCAAAGGACATTAATTTTTAAAAAAATAAAGGATATGAACAGAAAATTTTTAAAACTAGGCAAAATTTTCGTGTTATTTCAAACGAACAGTTTATTCATATGATTAACTTTTTCACTCACTTAAAATATAAACATTTCGAGGCGTGGCACAAATTTTATGAATAGTAATTAATCACGAAACAAAAACATCATGATCATATCGTAATTTCGTAGATTCATCACCCAGTTACTCTGAATCCTTCTAACTAGGGTTAGAAAGTATCGTAAGCGAAAACGCCGATGAGCTAACTCTGTGCATCCATTTAGAAAACTTGATTCCTGTAGTTTGTTTTTTTCTGCACGGCACGTGATATCCGACTGATGCATTCAACCTTCGGTGTTAATCATGAGAAACATTAACGCTATCTAGAGTTTAAATGATTTCTCAGAATGAAAGTAAAAGTTATGGAACGGACAGCGGTCTTGCTTTGAGTAGTGCATGCACATTTTAATGGTTATATTTGCCTAAATGGTTATATTGCTTTTTTTAATTATTGCCTAAATATATTTAAAATTTCGTTCAGATTTTCTTTGTCTCAGATTAGAAAATGAATTATGCCAGAAAAAAGATTTTTTCATATAAGTTTGAATTAACAACTAATATAAGAAATACATAGAATTTCATAGTTTCACAGCAATATAGAATTAAATAAAATAAATCAGAAAGCTTCGATGTAATATTAATCAATCTCTCTCTCTCTCTCTCTCTCTATCTATCTATCTATATATATATATATATATATATATATATATATAATATAAACGCACACACAGATTTGAACAGTTCAGATTATAATTGTTAACTTTATCTTGAAAATAATGCTTTATAGAACTTCGAATATTACTTCTGCTGTACTATCCATTATCCAAAAGGTCACGGCCCTGTTTTGTTTTTATAATTTGTGCTTATGTCCTTGGTGCTCAAGGGTGGTGTATAACCAGTGGTTATTAAACAGCACTTCCTTTGTTACGGATATAGCGTTTTCTCATCGAGGCACTTGTTGAGGGGTTGTTGGAAAAAAACTTAAAAAGCGTGACATTTTCTTCTGCGAATTGTTTTCGCCCTTGACATAATAGAAGTAAATCCCATTCCTTACTGGAGATACTGGATCATGTCGTTCTGTGACCACCACCTCACTTTCATCTTTGGAAATCACGGCAAGTATCCGAGGGTTATTTTTGCCCCACTGGCACTCAAGGAGCTTAGTAAAGTCTCAGATATCCATATCAAAGCTGCACACGATGTGCTGCTTTGGAATTCGTTCAGCTACGGGAGTTTTCTCAGCAGTTCCTGTGTTTGGCAACCAATTCCAGTGATTTTGTGTTCGTGTCACCATGCAGCAAAATTAGGGAAATTTTCCATAATTTGGAAAACTTACGGACATTCTTAGGTTTAAAACTTAGGGTTCTATATACATTTAGGATATTAAAAAAAAAAAAAAAGCTATCGACGATATTTCAGACATTATATACATAGACATCCAGTTGAGCAACTTCTGATGAGGACACGATGATGAATGTAGAATAATTTTCTTTTCACATAATTTAACCGCTGCTCTGAAATGTTAAGACACAGTGGCCTAATATTAATTTTTTCGTTTACACTGATGCGCAGAGATATTGTTATTTTTAAAATAGTGCTCCATTTGGCTAAACCGTCTCTATATTTACACATTTTATCACTTTTACATTTGTAAACGTACTTCTGATTTGAAAAAAAGGGCATAAAATGATTTTCCCTGCACCAACTTCGAAAAATTCTGTACAGAGCAAGATGAAAACCCGTTTCACAGTTAAATGTAAAGTTCATGATACAGTAATAAAATTGAGCTGTTTAATCATATTTGATGTGATGGGGATGTGGAAACAGATAAACATTAATATTTCTTTTAAGAGAAGGTAGCCTTCGCTGTATTTACTCTGTGCAGTATATTTTGTCAGTTGTTAGAGATATTTGATTACTTTATAGTCAAATAAATTAACAAATAAATAAATAAATAAAAATAATAAGTAAATAATTTCTACAAAAATTTGACACACAGTCCTCTCTTCACGAAGTTTAAAAAAAATTTCCATATCCCATGTATGAAATAAAAAGAAGTAAAATGACTCAATATATTTTTTCTGTGCCATAGGAATTGCCATAGTTTTTACATGCATGCTCATGGTTGTGAAAATCTATGGAAATTACAGCCCATTGTTCCCATTGATACGACCCGTATGTATAATCGATATTTATGAGTATAATGCAATCGATAAATGTAGCTGGGCACGGATCATAAAAATTACAAGTATGAACAAAACTTGCATTTTCTAATTAGAAATATGCCCGTGATATACGCACGATAAGAATAATACCATTTTAGTTAAACATAACCAAAACAAATATTTAAATATTAAGTAGCCATTAAAATTTGGTGGCAGTTTTTTTAGATTTTTTAATAAAAATTTCATCTCTGAAATAGTTGTTTAAAAGCTATATAAACAGTCCATTTAAAATTCAAAAATTTTGTAAAAATAATTTGAATCAGAAAACTCAAATGCAAGTTGATAAAATAAGATAAAATATACTAAATTATGTAAATTACAAATAAAATAATCTATGATAATATTTTATTTTCATTTAAAAATATTTTTAAAATCTGAATTCTTGAGGGAAACCAGCAACATGAAATGTACTATTAATTCTATTTGTTTATTTGATATGTTTTTAAACTCTGATATTTATGTAAATATTTTTAAAATTGAATGTTTTTGCACTGCGAAAACTTTGCAAGATTTAAAATTAAAAAAAAAAAATTCCTTCGGCTTTTTTTCCCCTTTTCTTTGTGATAGGAATACTTAAACTATACTCTTTCAAAAATTTGAACTAAATTGAACAACAACAATTTGAATTCTTCAGAAAGTAAAGTACAAAGATTGGTAAAACATGCCCATGCGCAAAAATTTAAATCGATAAGCACGTGGATTACCATAAACAATACTCCGCTGTTTACATTCCGCATCTTTACTTGGGACATTAGCTCTCCGCTGGGAGCAACAGATGAATTCCTCCGGTGTGGGGATGTACAAATTTGCTGCAACCCCTGTTTACATTTTTGACATTAAATCGAGTTATTAGACCAGGAGAAGACAGACATATGCTGTAGCATCGGAAGAAGCGTTTGACATTTACCTTGCAAATTTCTCCTATTACAAGTTTTGTTAGAGAAAGCGACAATAGAGGCGAAAAAACAAAAATAAAGAGAAAAGAATTCCTTACCTCTGCGAGTTTTCGGCGTCCCCGTGTAAGCCATGAGGTCGTCTATATTGCACTCGCTGAAACAGCTCGGCAAGGAGAGTCTTACTCCAGACGCGGCTGTTGAAGCACTCGTAGTCTCTCCCTCCTCCAGAACCGATAATCGCACTAATTGTGGAGGGGTGGCGCTTGATCGTTTGAACAGCCGCATGGTTTCACTTTGGCGACGGGTTTGGCGAGATCAGCTGTGATTGTTTTCTTCTAAGTGAAGGTTTAGAAAGTTTTTCACGGTTAGGATCATTGAGAGGGTTTCTTTTTTTTCTCCGACCGTTTTCTTTTTTCCTCACTGACGCTTCTTTTTTTGGGGGGAATATTTTTTTCTTCTTTCGGAGGCGGCAGAGGCGTGATTGGCGGTCACAGATGTAACAGGAAGGCGGATTTTACCGCAATTTCCACTGGATACGAAGTTTTAACTTCGCTTTGGTAGAGAGATGTATTTTTTACAATTTGCGAACAAATACAGAGAAAATATAAATATTATGAATTTAAAAATAAATATGCTTGTATGCCGTGTTATGAAACTTGTTTAGGTGAATTTAAATAAATAAATAAATAAATACTTATAAATACTTGAAACTGCGTTTATTATTATTTCATTTTCACGATGTTTTTTTTTTCCTTAAAAAAATAAACTCATTTCATATATTACTTCAGAAGAACTTCTGAACGCTGAAATACATTAACGCAATGCATAAAAATTCTTTCACTCTCTTTACAATGTATTTCACACAATGATTTTAATGGCTAACAAGAAGATTGTCATTCGACATTCAAGCATTTAATTAAGATCATTATTTTATTATTTTTTCTAAACAGGTCTTACGAATATTTCGCATTTATAAAACAAAATTAAAAACAAAAAATTTTAATGAATACTCAGATTTCTGTCGTGCACCTTTCTTTTAAAATTTTATTTATTTAATTACGGTCATTTCTATGTCATTATTTTTCTAAACAAAGGTTTAATGCTTGGATTTGCAGATGTGACGTCACTGTAAATGAAAAAAATGCTGTGAAGCTTTATGCTGTCGTTAAAACATAGAAAAGGTCTTATGGAATTGGATATGAGATTTTTCAATGCATAGAAGGCAAAAATGTATCACACTGGTAAGTAAAATCTCCCTATTCTTGAGCTTTGAAAACAACGATTTTTGTTGTCATATAACCTTTGAAGTTCACCATAAAGAAGAAACACACAAAATTTGATTCGTAATGATGCTTCGGGGAACACTGATGAAATCAGTTCAAAGTACAGGCAGGTGTCTTGGAAAATGAAAGAAAAAAAATAATTAATGAAGCCTTTTTCAAAAGCATATTTTTCTGTTCCCAGAGTTTAATATAGTCATCACTGAATAGCTACGATGAGGAAAAACTTTCAAATTCTGCGTTCACTCTTGATTGACGATATCTTGCAGGGTTGCAGAAGCAAAAGCTCCGCCGTGTTGCCACCTGGAAAAAAAGAAACGGTAAAAATAGACCTTCAATAAGATGACACACATCGCTGATTATTTATAGCAAGAAGCAATTGCTTTGTTTTAGAGGAGGAAAGCATATTTAAAACTGAAGAGATGAACGATATCATGCTCTCGGCTCTTTCGTTTTGTTTTCATAATTACCGAGTTTTGATTTCGACATTGTTTTCCTTGGTTGAAGAAGAATTTTAATGTTCTGGGAGAGATTATAAGATAAGAAAAATTTTAATGTTCTGTGAGTGATTATAAGATAATGTTGCTCGGTATGGAAAAAAACTGTAATCTCTATAGTTGGTTTCATTACGAACGTTTTCGCATTTATGTTCTTAATCTTATGTAAAAAGATAGATTTGTATATTACAGGGAGAGGTTAAAGTTTGCTTATCAGGGTTATGAAAATTTTCTTGACATGAATTCATATATGAAGATTTTTTAGTAAAAAGTTTTACGTACATCATGCATAAAACCTCCTTTTTAATTAAGGAGTTATCTAAAGTCTAGATTTGTTGAAAGATCAAAGTGAGATCTGGTCACAAAAGTAATTTATTGTACTATTATTTTAACTCTTTTTTTATTAGCAACAGTTTCTTATGAAAAAGTGACTCCATTTAAATTCTTGATCAATTTAAATAACTTACGTAGTAAATTCATTAAACAGCATCATTATTTATTTGTAATTAGCTTTATGCTTGCTATTTTTATTTATTCCTGCAGTAAAAATTGAAATTTCAATTGCAAGGATCAATATGTTTAAACCAGGAAATATTATAGTGTTTCTTTACAAAGAATTCATGCGTATGTATACTAAATTAGCATATAACAATATTATGACCAAGATATAAGTTCCCATATAACCAACGTATTCGAGTGCAGCAGAAAACTTAAAACACACCATCTCTTATGAATTGTTAGCTGACAATGAATGTTTTAAGTTGAATACAATATAGTTTATTTTCATACGCAACTTAAGTAAAGATGGCTTTTTCCAAGTTTTTGATCCTGTATAAATCAGTTTTTGATTGGAGAATGTATCCTACAAAAGGGTTTACAGATCTGAGTAAGATACCAGTCAGGCCTTCCCAGTTAAAACCTGTGCACCAGTGCAAAAGCTATTTAAAAAATTGTTTGCATCATTTGGTACGCGAAATTGTGACTGCAGTAATGAATGCTTGAATTTCCAGAAATGTTTATGCTGCATTTTCTTCCAATGTCAATGAATGAGATGAACTAAATTTTCTCTAGGAAAGACGGATTTCCTTCAGATCAGAAAAAAAAAAACATGTAAACCTTGAGAAAACCAAGAAACTTCTAAAATTCAAGAAAAATATCTATAATATAAAAATTATTAAAATATCGGAGATATGGGCCTTTATTTTTTAGACGTGACGTCACTCATAACATAGTATTCCCCTAGTCAAAAGGAAATTTTCAGCTGAAGAGATGCGCCACTCATGTCTCTGAATTATCCCATCAAACCTTACCAACAAACAATTTAACTCCCCCAACAGCAATGAGTCTATTCCAAAAGGCACAGAGTTCCAGATTGTCGTTAAAGGTGTTTACAAATCGTAGTAACATAATCGCTCAAATTCGTGCATCAGCCAACAACAACAACCAAAGTGACCTTCCCTTAAAACCTCAAACAAACACTAACCATTTACTATTATATGTTATTTATATGTGTCATCCTCAATGAGCAATGAAACAAAGGCTTGAAAATACCTTTTAGCATGTCCTTAACTTTGTCAAGCAATATCAAGTGTTTTAAAAGAGATAGATAAACAGGATAGATTCATTTTCATGAATCTTTCCCCACTAGAAATGTATAGGAATATTATCCAATATAGTAATAACAAAATTTTCGTTATATACCTGCTAAAATGTTAATAATTCAGATACCGGCCAGGAAATTTTACTAGTAATAGTCATGGAAAATTAAGGTCATAATTGTTTTGGTATTACGATAAATTGCTTTGGAATCATGATATAGACCCTTCCAACAGCCATCTTCTTTCTTGTGCCTTTTGTAAACAAAAAGTCATCAAAAGAGAAATTTTATCGAATTCTCTTTTAATCATTATTGACACGTGCCCTAACTCACTGCTTGGTTCATAGGTGTAGCGTGCATTTTCATTTTCATTTTTTTTTTTTTGGGGGGGGGGCACAAATTCAATTCAGTTAGGGCCCTCCTCAGCGCATTGGCTGCCGGACGGTCCTTAAAATATGAAATATGATTTTTTTGAAATTGAATAACAATAGAATTTATTTTTGAGTAGTATTCAAAAGTTATAAAATGAGATAAATAAATATAATGTAAATAAAAGGAGGAAAAAAATATAGCATCGAATTTTTGTTATGGATCATATCATTGTTAAACACTGTTAAGACTAAAGACGTACTTGGAATCTTCAGTTTCACAGTTTGAAAAAAGCAGGAAAAATCCTTAAATACTCTTAAAAGTTTTCTACAGTTTTCCGATATTAACTTAATTTCTAGTAACGTTTTGTAATTTATTTCAATCTAAGTTGGAGGGGGGGGGGGGGTTCGAGGCTACGCGTATGGCTTGGTTGAGTCTCAACGGTATGCCTTTCAAATGAAAATATTACTTAAGGCTTTATCATATCATGTAGTGTTCATTGAGTAAGAGACTAAAGAACACCGTAGCTTTTGCAACCTAACAACAAAAGAGAAAATAATATCAAGACACAATTTACAAGAATTTTTCATCTGAGAGATAAATTTATTACCCATATGAACTTATAAAATCTGAAAATTTAAACTAAATTTATAATTTCCGGAAGAGTAACGGGACAGAGAGAAAAAAGTAAGATATAACTCAAGTCTTATAATGTTAAATGTCAACATAAAGAATCTGTTCCTTATACTAAAAATTAAAGCTGAACTTCACATAATTTTAAAAAAAGAAAAGGAAGAAGAAAAAAAGAAAGATTCAAAATTTCCTTCTGGGAAAACTTCGTACTGTTTTACAACGAATTAAAAGTTCTCAAAACATAAATCCAGACTACGGATTAGAATAAACTTTTCTTCTTGAATGAAGCAACGAATTTTTCAAACATAATACTAGAGATTTAACCATGTTTTCATTTCGCTCAAGGGAAAAGAATTAATCCAACTGCACGATAGCAATCACTACCACTAAAGGCATTAAATGTCAGTCAAGAAAAAAAAAATAAGAAAAAAAAAACATCTGCCAATGAACTTGGAATCTATTTTAATACTTCATATAAGCATATAATTAAAATCATTGAATATTACATGGTCTGAATCAGTATTAATCATATTTTGAAAATGCTAGGATTTAAAAGTTTTTAAATTGTCACCAGCTGGCAGTGTCTTTTAAAATGTAGGAATAGTTATATAAAAATAGAACTATTCACAATATTTTTTACTACATTTAAGACCAACTTAAATTAAATATTTATGTTTATCTCACGTATTTAAAATAAAACGTTATCAATTCCTTTTCTGTATCATAATATCTGACATAAAAGTTGCTCCATTTCTTGGACCTTACTTGTAGAGCTCAGATACCAGACTTGGATAGCCTCCAATTATTTCTATACGGACCCGAAGAATACTATAGGAGTTACGACTCCTATACGAGTTAATTTTGCCATACGAGTTATTTTTGCTGCGAATATTTATAAAGAAAAAGTATAAAACTTTCTTGGTGTCCAAGGCTCTGATTTCAGTCTAACCACAAAATGTCTCAACTGGGAGAGAAACTTGTATCTTTTACATAACTGACATATTTTTAACATTTTTCTTATAAACATAACTAAATATAGCCCATTGCTTCTTCAGGTTTGTATTTCAATTTAAAATGAGTTTTCAATTCCTTGATACAAATTGATGTTATATATAGCAAACCCCTTGCCGAAAAATAAAGTGATTTTCCTGAAGTTGTAAAAATTATCATTTATCCAACGCGACATGACGGAAAACCTATTCGGACAACTATATAACTTACTTTGTGTGTGTGTGTGTGTGTGTATATATATATATATATATATATATATATATATATATATATATATATATATATATATATATATATATATATATATATATATATATATATAATTCTTTTGTGTTTTCTTAGATTTTGCCATTTAATATATTTGAGTAAAAATGTAGATTATACATCAATTTTAATACTGTAAACCTTTGTGAATGGGTTAAATTTAATTAAAGCAATTTTTTTACTGCTAGTTTTAAGCATTCCTGAAACAGAGAGACCACCGAAAATAAATCCTTCACGCTGAAACTTTTTGAATAAAAATCATAATAATCCTTCTACATAAAAACGCGGCTTTGTTATCGAAAAAAAATAAGAAAAAAGTGTACGACTTGTGATAAGTATATATACAGCTGACGGATTAAAGACTCAGCGAACATCAGAGAAGCGAAGTGTGGAGAATTAGTTTTCGTAGCTAAAATCCGTAACTGATCCTTACCACCAAGCGCGTCACATTAACTAGATATACTAAAGCAACTGCAGTCAATCCTCAGTGTGTTGATTCATCAGCTTAAAAAAGCTAAGGGAAGTCATCTGCATAGTGATTATGTTGTTGTCCTACCTGAGCAGCGTAAACGCATTGTAGCATCTTATCGCTCCGTGTAGTTTCTGAACCCAGAAATATTTCTTATGTAACTAGGATTGAAGTTTTGGTCACAGCAAGTTGCGTAATAGATAGCCGGTAGAGACAACAATCCGGAAAATTTATACGTTGTAAAGCTTTAATCAGGAAATGGCAGGGTAGAGACGGAAATAAATCAATTACTTGCTCTTTGTGTATTGCGTTAATCTTGTTTGACTGAAATTCCGGGATACCTGGACATTTTGATCATTAGAGAGTTTGTTTAGATGGGCGATGCAAAAGTGAGTATAATTTGATTACGAGCGATAACACGGGTAAATAAGGAGGTTGCGAGGTTATGAACGTTGGTGTAAAAGTTGAGATACGGGCTCTGTAAACAGTGTCGGGTTCCATATCTAGACTGTGTGGTATGATTAAAATAGAACAAAAAAAAAAATAATGATCTGAATTCACGAAAGGTGACACGAGAAAATTTCAATAAATTAATCTCTTTTTTTGTGATTTTTCTAGGATAAAATTTATTAAACAATATTCAAAATTTTACGTTATTTGCTGATTTTGATCTTGTAACCACGAGAGAGTCAGAAAAGGGTCAAGATGTAAAAAAAAAAAATGAACTGTTTTCTTTTCGCGAGACACACCAACACATATATATGTATGTGTGTGTTGGTGAATGTATGTATATACGTAGGTAAATTAAAACTAAGAAAATATTTAAGTGGAGCAAAGTAAAAATTCTGTTATCAGTAGTAGCCCATGCATTGAGATGTGAATGCTATTAGACTCGATCCTAATGAATCATTAGCCTTTAGATATAACACTATAAATAAGAATGCACGAAAGGTATATTATCAAATAAAAATATATTTCGTGTATGCTCATCTACAGTGTTAAGCGTAGCTAATGATTTATTTGTGTGTGTATATATAATATAGTGCCAAAATTTGGCTCCCATCATACCCAGGCAGTGGCCATATAGGCAGATCAACTCATCAAAAATATATCTAGTTTCCATTTAACTATTGTTTTCGTAAAGTCGTTATAAAAAAATACCGTAAATTATTATAGAACTATTAAAAAAAACTTGCCTGAGAAGTGCACTAACAGTTGTTTTTACTTTATAATCCCGAGTCTGATATCTTTCATAACCCTCTTGTAGGTATGCGTTATCCGTGTTATTACCTCACAATTTGATTTCTTTTTGTACAGTCGTATAATGTTCTGACCGCTAAGTTTAAATATTTCTAATTCCCGCAGTGTCGTTTATCATGCCTGAGAATGCATCTCATTTTACGCGATCTCTTCAGGTTCTGTTTTCTGAGGTTGGATTTTTCAACTAGGAGAAATGATCTAAAAGAGTAAATGAGATATTTTTTTATGTTGCGTTTGAGAAGGATAGTTTGAACACCAGAAACCATCATCCATTGTCTTTTTTCACAAAGAGGTGAACTCTACGAGATGAAATGAGTGTGGTTGTTGGTAGTATAGTTAATTTGAGCTGATGATATTTCTTATATATTATGATTTTAACGGTTAATATCATGGCCTGACTTTCTGCTTTTAAATATGTAATTTAAACGAGCTTATTTCTCTGGAAGTAAATGACAGTAATGCATCTTGGAGTTACCGTTAAAGAGAAAACCATTTTCTGAGGAATACTTAGTTTAGGCTTTTAACCTCTTAAAACAATTTTACAGTTTTCCTAAAACGTAAAAAAATGAGCCTGTTAGCGAAAATTTATTTTGAAAATTGAAAGGATTCCTGTACTTTCTGAGACCTGGAAGCTTATTTAGCAGAAATATTTAAAATATATAATTCATTTTCAATATTTAAAAGAGCTACTAACAAATTTATCAATATAAGAAACTTACAAGGGCAAATAACGCATATTTGTTATCATTCTATATTGTGTTTATGACAGTCATGTGCCAGTTAGTAGAAATGTAATTTCAAGAATAATATTTGGAGTAAATATCCCTTTTTCACGCTAGTCAAACCAATTTCAATGGTTATTATTATTATTTTTTACTTTTTAAAATCTTTTGTATTCCTCTATCTAAAACCTTGATAAATTAAAAACTATTTACCTACAAATGAGGTTCTGATCTGAAAATATAAAACATATTATATAAATTGTTTAAATATTTCATTCAGTAATGCTATCGTGTGAATAATACGTTTCGGAGAAGAAAAAAGTGCAAGGGAAAGAAAAGCAGAAAACGTAGAATAACGTAACGTAATAAGTCTGCCGACTGAGTTTCACAAAATCAAATTCAATGACACAGTTTCTTTATTGAACTGCTTTCAACGACTCCCAAGGCTGGGAGTCTTGCCCATATAAAAACATTTAACTGTTATGGCGACGTTCATTGCCACGTGTAATGGCTGTTATAAGGAAAACGGCATATTTGGGAAGAATAATTCTCATCAATAGCCTCTTTACAAAAGATTAATGCCTACACAGGGTGGGAGTCGGAAAAACGAGCAACAATCCTAGAACACCCCGATCGTAGGAAGATTCGTAAGATAGGCGGCATCAGTTTTCGACTCAAATGACTCACTTTTCCATGAGACAACGACTTTACTCAATAACTGATACCTTGTTTGTGAAGGCAATCGTTGCTTGTCTGTTATAGGAGGGGGTGTTTCTGGGAGTTTGTTTTCATTCGCGATAGAAAGTAAACGATGAGGCAAGTCAAAACAAGCTGTTGTAAAACGAACTGCTAGTTTCCCTTGATGTAAGATGGAAATTTTTCTCATCATCTGGACTCTTAAGTCTTAAAAAATTCCTATAATTGAAAATTAATAAAAATTCCAATAATCTGAGTGATTTTGGCTTTACATGGTAAATTTAATAGCAAAATTTTTAAACATTTAAAATCTCAATTATTGTTACTTATATATTTTATTCTTATTTTTATTTAAATTAAAAAAAAAACGCTTAATTATTTTTTTTTGAAAAAAAAACAGCAAAAAACAAAACAAAAACTGATAACCCTCCTTAAAAATCCAGACTTCTCCAGAAAGTGATTCTAGTTGAATTAACTCAATCGAAAATAATCGTCAGTGAACACAGGCGTAGCGTGCTTCTAACTTTTTTTTTTTTTTTGGGGGGGGGGGGGGGCACGAATTGAATTCAGTTAGCCCTCCTCAGCGGATTGACTGCCGGATTGTCCTTAAAATATGAAATATCATGATTTTTTTAATTGAATAACAATGTAATCAATTTTTAAGTAGTATTCAAAAGTTATACAATGAGAAAAATAAATATAATATAAATAAAATGAGAAAAAAATATAGTATCGAATTTTTTTTATGGATCCTATCAGTGTTAAAAATCATGTTAAGGCTAAAGACATAATCGGAATCTTCATTGTCACAGTTTGAAAAAGCGGGTAAAAACCAACTTTCTTAAAAGTTTTCTACAATTTTTCGATTTTAACTTAACTTATATTAACGTTTTAATGTATTTCAATTTAAGTTTGGGAGGCACGTGCCCCCCACCCCATCCCGACGCTACGCCTATGTCAATGAAACAGGACAGTAAGTATCATTCTTTTAATCCTTAAAACTTCGCAACATCCTCTGATTTTCTTTTGGGGAGTTAGTATGAAAAGCACTGACTCGTAACGTAGTATGGCCTTATACTTAAATAATGTAAGAAAACAAAAAGAAGAATTGAGCGTAATATTCTTTAATCCTTTATTTCCTCAAAGCATACTGAGCATCAAATGTAATGAAAATTATTAATTCCAATTACTGTCACTTCTTCATTTCGGTGGTTGTCTGTCAGAGAACAGGGAAAAGAAACTGTTTCCGACATTTTCCTTTTCTGGATATTCTTACAACTGAATGCCAGACAAAGGGTAAGTGATTTCTCATTCAAATGTGTAGGAATACTTCAAGTGCACAGCTCTTTCTACTTTAAGAGTTATTCTTCTTTATGTGATTGTTTGCTCACATCAGTCGAAGTAATTTATTTGCCATGTTATGAATAACATGAGTAATCCTTTCGTTCAGGCTATTTAATGAAATTACTGACTTGTATTGACCAATTTCCTGTTTTAACATGATAAATATTACATGGCATCCCGAGGAGGTATTATATTATTAAAATCATAAATTAAAAAGGATAATTAAAAAAATGGCACAAAAGGAGCAAAATCACGATATGACATTAGTAATTATGTATACATGTATTTTTGGTTGTGTGCAGTTATCATACACATAGCTAGATCATTTATTCCATCTCTCTCTCTGAACACACACAAACTCACAAGCATAGGAGATAGAGAGAATAAATAGGAAAGGAGATTTGTAGATTGGTGATTCAACAGGTTCATTATTTGATATTTGTGTATCCAATATTTGAACAGATTCATCTCTCTCTTTTTCCCTCTGTATTTATATATATATATATATATATATATATATATATATATATATATATATATATATATATATATATATATATATATATATATATTATAGGCCAGGCCCACTCACCAACAACAGAGTAATATGTGATTAAATAAATGTTTTTAACTATCGTAATTTTTTTTTCCTAAAGAGAGGTACTGGAATGCCTTAAATCGAGCCCTATATATATATATATATATTATATATATATATATATATTATGTATATATATATTATATATATATATATATATTATATATATATATATAATATATATATATATATATATTATATATATATATATATATATATATCGAAAGAAATTTCATATATGGTAAAAAATCAATAGTATTTGTATTCGCTATATTACTACTAATATACATAAATATAAAAGAGTAGCTCCTAAGCAAATTATATCGTATTATGTAAAAGAGTTTGGAAGTTATAAATGTAATATTTAATTCAAAATCTTCTGGTGCAGATTAGTCAAGTGATATTAATTCATCAGTTGGAGCTTATCAGTAAAACAGGAAAAGACATGTGACGGAACTTTCAAGCTGTTACATATAACATTGAATGATGTCAAAGTGCCTTATCGCCGCCAAGTCATTATGAATTCAGATTGAAGGAGCCACAGAGAAATGTTATGATAATAAGAGATTCCGCTTTAATACATCACTGGAGCATGGAGATGAGAGTAGAAGTCTTCGTACTGTACCGTTAACAAACTGAAGATAAACAGGCTCCAGGGAGACTCCGATGTTTACTTCTTCAATGACAGTTTTCCTTCCCCCGTCAAAATAACATAAACCGGGTATTTGCAGTTATCTGAGAGACTTGATCTGTTTATTTTTTAAAGTTTCATCGCTTACGAGTTAGAAAAATAGATGGGATTCTAATATATTACTGCAGTGAAACAAACTGTTAAAATTGATATATTCATTTAATATGAAGCATGACAAACTTGCACGTAATTACGAGGTTATGAAATGCAGAATGAAGGACAAGGAAAGCAATACACTAACGACTGATACTACATCATGGGAGTTCCCCATCACATCGGTCATCGGTAAGCTTGGGTTCAAATAAAAACTAGCGTTAAATCCAATAGGTTTAAACAGGAAAACCAACGTAAATAAAGCACAAATAGCAATAAGATGCAATTATTTTGCATGCGGCCGTTTCGAAGCTACAAAGGAGCTTCTTCATCAGTGCAACGAACTTAGTGGCAGCTCAAAAAGCCGAAGACTAAGCCAACTTTGTCTTCGGCTTTTTGAGCTGCCACTAAGTTCGTTGCACTGATGAAGAACCTCCTTTGTAGCTTCGAAACGGGGCTTAGTCTTCGGCTTTATGAGCTGCCACTAAATTCGTTGCACTGATGAAGAAGCTCCTTTGTATCTTCAAAACGGCCGTATGCAAAATAATTTCATCTTATTGCTATTTGTGCTTTATTTACGTTGGTTTTCCTGTTTATTCCCCGAGCACAAAGGTTGTATCTTTTCTTTCCAATAGGTTTGCTTAAAAGGAAAAGTGCCAGATAAGCTCTTATTGTAAAATTATTGAAAAATCAGTTTGCTTATTTATATTGTTGTACATCTGAACTACAGAATAATTTTTTTTTTTCAATTTAGGACACAGAGCAACTTTCTTAAATGCATAATAAAAACGTCTATTATGTGAACTTCCTTTCGTTTTTTGAGTACAATAAAAGAAAAAAGGATTTGATCAAATGTCACATTTTGAGAGAAAGTTTAGGGTACTGTATTACTCATGTTACTATATTATTCATGAAGCAAGATATTCACTTCATGAATAAGTTTGAAAGTAATTATTAATTTACTGTTTTTTATAACTTTAATGTAAATAAACAGCATGAGATAAATAAATCTATTATATGTAGGAATTACACACACGATAATTAAAAGAAAAATTAGATTTTCACCAAGCAGTTGATAGATCCTTTAATTTCGAGCCGTTGAGCGTCCAAATTACTAACAGAACAATTAAGTTCAATTAAGATAAAAATTTGGAAACTACGATGCAAGACACTGCCATGTACATGGCATGTAAATAACAAGTAATACAAAACTAGAGAAAATAACATGCCAAATACACTGAACGAGGTAGTTCGTTTATACGAGCAGTCTTTTGTTTTTGTAGATGGCTTCATTAAGTATTCTAAAGTATTAAATAATTTATCTCTGTATATTATATCGTAAATCAACAGTTTCTCTTATCTCACAACTTCATTAAAAATGGCATCAGTGATGAAGTTTCGGATGAATGAGCTGAGTTCACTCATTGTAAAGGGACAGTAGTCAAATCTGCGTGTCAAGTACATTCAGGAAATATCTCTGACAAACAGAAACATATTCACGGTCAAGGTCTCACATGACAAATAGTTATTTTATTCAAAATGTAATTTAAATTTTTTATTTTAGAAAAGTCTTATTCCACATAAAGGTCTAAATATAAATGGTATTAAATTCCCCTGTGCTTATTTCATTGGTATTTGAAACGTATAGCGATGTTTAGTCTCAACTTTATTTTAAGTATAAATTAACAGTTAATAAATTGATATTACTTAAGGAAAAAATATTTTCCTCTTGTAATAAAACCTCCTCAAAGTGTATCCATGATTTTTTTTGAATATTTTATATTATAAAAACATATTTTACAGATATATGAAATTTTATAAAAATAAGCATTTTATAAGTTTTTTGCATTCATTTAAACATTATTAAACTAAACATATATAGTTGAATGTGCTCACACTAATTCTCACACCTCAGGGTTTCAGTTGAAAGTCTAGTAAACTTCCTATCCTGAGAGATCTTGCAGTTTTGCAAATTTATTAGGATAAATTTTTCTCTGTTTAACGCATAATATACTGAAATACTGTCTTAAGTGCATGCTTAAATATCTCCTAAGATCTATATAAACCCAAAAATTTACCACAGTAATTACCAACAGCGTCTATCACACTCGATTATAAGCCTCTTTTTAAAATTCTGAATAAGTCGAATTATGAAACGAAGGAGTTGTACTGAACGGGCTAATGACCCAGGTTAAAATAATAGTGAAAAAGGATTTTATCATAGAAGAGAACACTCATATATATATATATATATATATATATATATATATATATATATATATATATATATATATATATATATATATATATATATATATATATATATATATATAAGAAAACAAAACAAAACATGTAAGTGAACAGGAACGAATTGTGTGTTCAGTCTCTACTAATGCATTTATATTCTTAACTCTTCTGTTTAAGTTATCAGAAGAATCAGAAAAGAAAAGCACTCATAGTGAGCATGTGACATCCCGCTATTTGAATATCAAGAAAATAATTCTAACTGAGCCACTAATTGTAACTAAAAGTAACCACTCTAGTTAGTCAACAAGTCAGACCAAAATTTCCAATTCCTTTTCAACAACCTATCAGTTATCGACCAGATGTGCGAGGCTAAGGAATTTCTGACGATTAAAAGGCCAAATGCCGGGGAAGAACCTGTTCCCTGAAAAGACCGTTTTTTTCTTCCTACTCTCTCTCGATTTTCAAGCTTTTTTTTTTACGACGTTCTTCTGCAGCTTGCGTAAGGACTGAGAGAAAGTTACGCATGCCGCCGCAGAAGTGAGTGGTGGAGTTGTTTGTTTTTCGAGGTTTGTGTTTGGCTTCAGTAGGACAGCGACAATGTAGGTTAAAAATGCAATCTCGGAGGTCCATATTAAGATCACACAATCTGCTCGTGACATTCGGATACTAATGTATAATTTAGCGAGTTATTAGATCATTAGCATTAATTTTTTAATGATAATCTACAATACTAAGCGACGATAACTGAGTCATGTGTAGCAACTTACCGTGTGTGTGATTGCTATTGTTGCAAATGTATTGTTTACACAGTGTAAGTGTGAACTTAAATATCTGCGAGTATATGTGTGTGTGTGTGTGTGTGTGAAAGAGAGAGGGTGAGAGAATGAATTATTAGAATGTACGTCTAGTTATGATGAGCATAAGAGAAAAATGTATCATTTATCCATATACTACTATAAATACTGCTTGGTCTAGGGGCAAACAAATTCATTAGCATTAAGTCCACTTGTAGATTGAGTTCTTGACCCATGCTTTTGAACTGAGTCTAATAGTGTTATTATGTTCATCTTTTCTTTTTCATTCAACCGTATAATTTTCATTATACAATAGTGTGTATGTGTATAATATAATACAGTGCAAGGAGATATTAGTCTCTAATATTTTATGCAGAAGCTTCTTAAAATCTACTCGAGAACACAAAAGTGACAACTGGAGTTTAACATATGTAGTCATTCTGCAGCGGGAAGAATGTCTAGGCAGCATTTCCCTCCGTCTTTACTTTCTGTTGTGGATTTTAAGAAGTTGCAATTCATAAACTTATTTCTCTATATAATTAGTGTTTTCCTATCATTTTTCGTTGAATAGGTTTTATTTGCTACGCAATTTCTCTCATTTACTGAAAGACTGTGGAGTGACAGGCACTTTTCTAAAATCGAATGGCGACACTTGAGAAAGAGACACGGAACTTTTAACATTTAAAGGGATGCCTACATTTATAGTATTTCAGATTTCCTGCCCCCCTGTGTATATATATATATATATATATATACATACACTCATGGACAAAAAAATTAGCGCACCAAGAAATAATTGCGGGATCGTAACGAAACTTGCAATGAAGGTACACGTCGGGGAGATATGCAAATGATTAGAAATGCAGCGTGATTGCGCATTACGTATAGCCGGTAGAGGGCGTTGAACATCGTACTCTGTGGAGTATAAAACAGGTAACCAAAGCTTGTTTGAGTGTGCTGAATCATTTACAAAGGAAGAGCTGAGATAGACATGCCATTACGCCGTGTTCGAAGACAATATAAGCAGTTGTCGCAGTTTAAGAGGGGGAGAATCGTCGGGATGATGGAAGATGGGTGGTCAGCTAGGCGAGTAGCTCGTCAATTAGGCCGCTCTGATTGTGTTGTGAGGAGGTGTTGGGACCAGTGGACCCGAGAGATGTCATGTACACGAAGACCAGGCTCAGGACGCCCTCGACAGACCAGTAGTCGAGAAGACCGCCACATCGTAAGAAATGTACGCGTACAGCCAACTGCTTCATCGGCCGCCATCCAGGCACAGGTAGCACCTTCACTAGGGGCTTCTGTGTCTTCTCGAACCATACGAAGGCGCCTGGCTGAAGGACAGTTGGTATCGCGGCGCCCATTACGTGTGCTGCCCTTGACGCCCACCCATCGACGCCTCCGTTTGGAGTTTTGCCGCGCACGAGGAAACTGAACTGCAGCGGAATGGAACCAGGTCGTCTTTAGTGACGAATCCAGATTCAATCTCGACAGTGATGACAATCGTGTTCGTGTGTGGAGAGCCCGTGGTGAACGCTTCAATCCTGCCTTTGCTGTACAGCGACACATCGCTCCCACAGCTGGTGTGATGGTATGGGGTGCCATTGCCTACAATACACGGTCACCCCTAGTATTGTTCCTTGGCACCATGACAGCCCAGCGGTATGTTCAGGAAATCCTGCAACCACATGTGTTGCCACTCATGCAACGGCTCCCAGGAGCCATTTTTCAACAAGACAATGCTCGGCCTCATACGGCAAGGGTGTCACAAGACTGTCTCCGCACTGTTACTACCCTTCCTTGGCCTGCCCGATCCACAGATTTGTCTCCAATCGAGCATATCTGGGATCATTTGGGACGACGAGTTGGGCATCTCACGAGTTTGAATGAACTAGAGGCAAGGTTACAGCAAATATGGAACGAAATGTCTCAAGACATCATACAGAACTTGTATGACTCAATGCCCGATCGTATCGCATCGTGTATTCGCGCTAGAGGGGGGTCCAACGGAATATTAACTCCTCCGTTCTTTTGCCTTTTTCTCTGAAATAAATTATCATTTTTCTTTGATTTTCTTATCATTTACTTATATCAAATTAGTCATTACATATGTAAAATTTCGTTTCATTTTGACGACTCCTTCTTGGTGCGCTAATTTTTTTGTCCACGAGTGTATATATATATACATATATATATATATATATATATATAAAACCTCAAGGGGAGGTAAAGAAAACTTTGATTTATCAAGGAATTCGATTATATCGAGGTTCTACTGTATATATATATATATATATATATATATATATATATATATATATATATATATATATATATATATATATATATATATATATATATATATATGCATATTACAATAATAAATGTTATTGTTCTCAATGCATGCATTCTAATATTATATAACTATAGCTATATATATATTTTGTTTCAGTTATAGAATTCTTACAAAAAGTTTATTTTTTTAGTGATAGTTGTTTTATTAAATAATATTCACAATCGTTTCTTCTCTTCCACTAATAATTACATGTATCATAATAATCCACTCCCAATTATTGAAATACAAATTTAGATACAACTTAGTAGGTGATTCCATTCATAAACTGTCAGAATTAAAGAAAGCCTAGATCAGGCCTGCACAACATTCAATCCGCGGGCCTCATGCACCCCTTCACCACTCACTCTTGTGTTCCGCGGATCCTTTTGTGAATACTCCCAATATTATAAATTTATAAATTACAGAATATTATTGTATTGAGATTTATAATATTGCGAGAGGAATATATAAGCAGTAAATACTGATATTTATTTAGTTTTTTAAAATAATCAGTAATTTTTTTTTATAAAACATTTCTCGATTTCCAATCTATCCTTTATTCCTTGCAGGCCGCAGCATCTTCCATTTTAAAAAAAATACGGCCCTCATCGCATTTCGAGTCGTACAGTCCTGGCCTAGATAGTATTTCCGAAGTCTCTGAGAGTTTAACTGTAATGATCCTTCTGATTTTATCTGCCCCCAGTAAGAAGCTCATTTGACAGTCATTGTTTGATATACCAGCATATTTCACACTCACGAAAATTGAAAAAAAAGGGCTGTTACAAACTCCACATCCCATTTAAACTCTTTCCATGACACATCTACCCTGGTTAGAGTGTTTTGCAAAAAAAAAAAAAAAAAAAGCACGATCACGCCAAATTCAAATCCCGAGCGATTCTTGGCTGGCAAATTTCAGATAAGAGGCGAATCTCGGAGCCTCCTTCATTATTCTCCTTAATAGGACGCCAGGGTTAAATCTAGGTTACATGCATTGAATCGACATCACTGCAATCGTTGCGGTCGCTGCATTTGAATGTGTATGCATCGTGATCGCTTAAAATGAGCCTTGCGCAGTCGTTTATGCATTTAAGCCGAGGTTCCCGAGATTCTTTCATCCTATGAAGAAAATATCCTCGACTTTTTACTCGTGTTTCATCACATGCCTCGAGGAAGAGGAAGCCCGCAGTCGGAATGACCGAACCACGCAGAATGGCTATTTGCCGATAAAATGGAAAATACTTTCTATGGTTTTGGTTAGAAGGCATTATTTCCCAGCGAATCGCTGCCGGAAAAGTTGGGGGAATTCTCATTCAAGAATAGTTCTTCTGTTAGTCTAATAATTTTATTCAACGATATATATTTCATGCTCGATAAATTTTGCTTACAAAAAATATCATGAACTGTAAGGTCATTTCTTGTACTGAAAACTGAAACCTTTTTACTGTTCCTCAGACGATTTTCCGACAGTAGACTTTCCGACAATAGGAATTTTGTGAATTTAAGGGGATAGTGGACTTTCAAAATTGTGAAATTAGTCCCAAAATTCTATTTTTTTTTATTTATTTATTGAATTGTGAAACTACGGACGAGTAGGAATGTGTTGCAAAAAGAATTTTTAATTTCTGTGATTACTTTCCTAGTTATAGGCATTTGTATTTAATTTAGATATTATGTGGTTACTAATAGCAATAACTTTAAATGTGTTTTTCTCAAAATAATAATTTTCATGTCATACGAATATTCAAACTGCTCCAGGCGCATTTCCAATTATCGTATTGCTTTGAAATTTAAGTTTTATATACTTAACGGTACATCAAATAAATCTTATTGAAAATAATTATGCTTCGTAGCTCAGAATTTTTAAACTTTGTACTTGAAAAGATGATTTATAGGTATTTTGCGTAATAAAAAGGGAGTTTTCACTATTATTATTTTTTCTCTTTATATTTTTAATGAATGCTTAAAATAAGAAATAAGTTTCATTGTTAGTTCTATAAGGTATCCTGTAAATAAAAATTACCATATTATATGCAAAAGAAATGCGCATGGAACATTTTTAACTAGGCCAATTTTTGATATAATTAATAATTCATAATTCATTAATATTTCATCATTAAATTTTAACCACTTTTACATATCTATGGTACTAATCACATATTCAAATTTCAAGCAAATCCATTCAAAGCAAAAAAAGTTAGGTTTGAAGATCCACTGTCCCCTTAATTTTCAAAGTGAGAGATATTTGTATAAAATGATAGTAATATACAGCACAATGAAAACATTATATTTGTAAAATTTGGCGTTCATACTACAGTGGTCACGAAATTCAGAAATCTGCAGAATACAGCCTTTCTGTAAATTATTCTGGTTTTGTTTTCACCACACAACATTATTAGACACAACTGTTTAATGTTAAAATAACATTCATCTTTGCTATAAAATCGCTATATTTATTCATTATGTAAATATAACAACCTCAAAATGAACTTAAAAAAAATATTTAGGTAATTTCCGAATTTTTATGTGCTAGTATTATAAATTATATGAGAATATAGTTTTTAAAATATAATATATAAAGAAATGGATGCGTAATAATTATTTTTTCAGTAGCTGTACTTCTTTTTTTTTCGCCACAAATTTCGCAGACCCAGATTCTCTCGATCAATATTTGACGAGAAGATATTCCAGTTTCCCTCCCTCCGTTCATATAGTTTCGTGTATTACTTTTTATACGGAGCAATAGAATATTTCCGCTTATAAGAATTATAGTGGATGGCATTCGAAAAAAATATATCATCTAAAAGAGAAGTAAATGCGGCAAAAATTTCGTCGATTATCGTGAATGAGTTCTTCATCAACGATAACTAAGAAAAAAAGAGAAGCTATTACATTAAAGGAGCCATTACATTATAGCCTCAATAGTTCTCACTTTTTTTAATTCTCTGATTTATTCCATTACTAATCGATTCGACTTTTGTACCATTATTTTGTAAAATTTTCCATCTGAAAATTTCCTTAACATTTTTAAAATTTTCAGCCAAAAATTCAATTGTATCTTTTTGCACTGTTTTTCTTAAGATCCTCAAAGAAAAAAAATGAAACATCCTTGAAAACATAAAACATTTTAATAGTGATGTCCGACTATTATCTGACGGACTTGTGGCGTCCACGTACGCAGTTTTCTGTCCACTGTCAGACTGAATTCCCTCTTGAGGGGTTGAAATCTGATACGCATGAAGACGTGATTGTTTTAAATACTGGTGCTTTTAATCAACAAATCCTATTAACAAATCAGAACAAGAAGTTCAAACAATAAATCAGAAAAGAAAATACCGTGTTGCATACCAAATAACTTACAATAACTATCTCAAATATTTATTTATTTATATAAAAAAAGAGAGAATAGGCGGTCCATTTTTAATGTCAGCGAAATTTTTTCTGCTGTACATTTCCTCAAAGTTCTGTCAGTAACTGAAGACGATGTAAAATGAATTTTTTCGATGTATTAGGAAGTAAGCACACAAAAACATGGTATTTTTTATCACAAAACCGAGAAAAGCGTTTTGAAATACAGTCAGTTTTTTTTATAGACTGCAGCTTCTAATATCTGTCCATTTAAAATTGTATTAATATAAGAGTAATATTTTTTTTTCTCTAATGCGGAGGCACTTGCAATCAAACATTCGCCCTTACTGCGCATTTTATTATGGGGGCACCATATAGGCGGACAGCATTACCCCCTATGAAGGGACGACACGAACGGAGGCATTTTCGTGACGCAACGCCGGGATTCGATCTGAGCACCCTCAGCACCGAAAATCGGCGGGCTGTACCACTGGACCGCCACAACCCCATAAGAGTAATATAACTAGAACTTTTTATCCGGGAAATTAACACACGAGGTAAACAATATCTAGTATAAGCCAAACGTTGAACTCATAGATAAAAAATTTAACCATGGCATTTTTTTAAAAGTTTAACCAATGAATGAAATTGGTGATGATAAAAAGGATTGCAATGATACATGGGATTATAGAGTTATGGGGTATAACAATTTAAATTACTTGAAATTAATAAATACGCAAATAAAGTTTCCAATACATGCATTCTTTTGGGTATAGCAGTATGTAAAATGTTTTACTAAGATGTAAACACTATATACTCAGTGTATCTTAAACTTTTTTCATTCATGACTCCTTTTTATCGTCCAGATTTTTTCCCGACCCCAGGAAATAAGTATTAAAAATAAATATTTTGTCATAAATAATTTATTTCTTTGATAAAAAGTATACATATGGAAAATAGTATACATGAAAAATAGTTGTAAATAAAGTATATGTCTTAGATACTAGCGGAGGGCCACAAGAATTAAATTCACGTATCAAAATTAAATTTTCGCGACCCCAAAATTTCACTTAAAGAAACGCTGTACTAGATAAATGAAGTACGATCATTTGTACTTAACGGAATATGGCCTTATTTCCCAATCTTTTGTATTGTCTGATTATTATTTAATTTGATCCTTTTGAATCGTTTTATATAATGAGGTCTTAATTATTTTTAAAAAATTCATGCTGTTCCTTAAACAACCAGTTTTTGTTAATTTTAGTGGGTGTACACACCCACGCACACACATAATTATCAGTGGCGTAGCGAGAGGGGGGGCAAGGGGGTCTATCATGCCCCGGGCGCCACTCGAAGAGGGGCGCCAGTATAAGATCTATATTTTATATTACTATATGTTTTTCGGGGTGGGGTGCCAATATAAGGTCTATATATTATATTACTATATGTTTTTTTTTGGGGGGGGGAAGCCGGTATAAGGTCTGTATATTATATTATTATATGTTTTTCGGGGGGTGCCAGTATAAGGTCTGTATATTATATTACTATATGTTTTTCGGGGGGGGGGTTGCCAATATAAGGTCTATATATAATATCACTATATGTTTTTCGGGGGGAGATGCCAATATAAGGTCTATATATTATGTTTTTCGGGGGGGGGGGGCGCCACAAAGGTATCGTGCCCCGGGAGCCAGTTTTGCTCGCTACGCCACTGATAATTATGTATGTACAAACATATCCATCCACGAATGCATGCACTCACTGTATGTAGATGTATGAAAAGTATATTTTAAGATACATGGAAGAATATCTAATGGTTTTCAGAGAGAAAATAACTGTTATTCCTATGTCTCCTTCCAGATGCTCTATAGCCGTAACGCTGAATTTTGAAATTTCATTGGAATTTCTAAAGAATATTACAAAAAAAAATAAAGTAATCAGCGAAAAGAAATAATTCCAACCGAAATAAAGAAATAAAGAATTTTTTTTAACCTAGAGTCTTACTGCCTAGAGCAAGAAACAGAAATGGAGGGGAGAAAATGATGACTTCACGTACTTCTGATTTGATAATGATGGAACGAATCGGCTGATTGTAAAGAATGTCTCTTCAGCATTTTCCCCCCCTTCCATCTTCACCGAATTTTTAGGGAATCAGAATATGTATTTTTTTCAATTTGGAAGTTTATTGATATAGGATGACAAACATTCAAATGAATGGATAAGTCTATTCGAGATTTTAAAGTGTGTTTATTTTAAATCAGTATATTTTTACAAACTGTTCCCCGTAAATTTATACTTCTACGAGAAGTAACACTGGAATAATATGTTTTTCCGTTAGTACAAAGATTGTAAAAAAAAATTTTCAGCACAAAAATTCCTCTTGATACACTGAGATACGCAAATACTATAAATAGGTTCTCTAATTTGGGGTAATAATTTTTGTTTTTCTTTGTTAAACATATTTTGTTCCTTTTGTCCATAACATGGGAATAAAAATGAAGATATTATATTGAAATAAAATATAGATCACATTTTATAAATGCATTTCTCGATCGACGGGGTTCAAGAGTACGGCATAAAATTCATTAACCATAGATGATTAATAAATTGATTGCTAGATTTCAGAATAAGGTTTCTTATTGATATGCTTTAATACAATCCATATTACATGAATTTAAGAAAATATGCCAATATACTTTGATCACTAAACTTTGATTTAATGTTTAGTTAGATTTTTGCGCATAGCGATAAATTCTATATGTAGCAACTGCTCTTTTAATTAAAAAAATGCTAAAGCAATGCAAGAGAGTTTAGAACAGGGGTTTCCCAACCTTTTCCCTACATCGACCCCTTTTAAAAGAATGATTTTCTTCATCTACCCCTTCACATTTTTCTTTATAATATACAGCATACAACATAACTATAATACTAATAATCTATATATATAAAACTGTTCCGTAACTGACTCACTGACTGACATATAACGCACAGACCAAACCACTGGACCTAAAGGGCTGAAATTTTGCATGGCAATTTTTCTTATGGTGTAGGGGTGCACTAAGAAAGGCTTTTCAAAAATTCTTAGATTTTTTTAAATTAAATTTTTAAGCTGTTTTAGTAACTTTTTTTAAGTTTGCATTTAAAATAATAATTTGAGGGTTATAAAATTCATATCACGAGAAAGATCATAAAAATTCCTTTAAAATGAAATCTTTTTCGAATCTTTACCTCTATTTTCTGAATTTTGGTGAATTTTTAAAGATTAATTTTTAGAATTTCATTTATTAAATGCTGATCACGTGATTTCTTTTTCTGGTACTGAAAATAAATTTATCGTCACGTGCATGACAACAAAATAGACAAAAAATATTTTTTTTCTTGCTAATGCGGCAGACGATTGAACATTATTTTATCTATAAAAATATCCCTTACGATTTTTTTATAAATATATATATTTTTTTCTACATCAATTGTATATATTGATCGTCGTATTTATTATATATATATATATATATATATATTTATTTATTTATTTTTGCCATTAATTGCATACATTGACCGTTGTATTTAATTTGAATGTAACTCCTTAGCGAAGTGCGGGTTTTCAGCTAGTTGCACATATAACACTTAAAGATAACAATTTGACTAAGAATAGGAACAAAAAATTAGAAAAAGTGGTTCATTAGGTTTGTTTTATTATTTTTGCACTATTTTCATTTTTAATTTCAGAAGTATAAGCAATATTTCATAAACACAGATTGTAATTACACAAACATCGCAAAAAAAAAAACTGCTTTTGATGGTTGAATCGGGAGGACCCATGTGCTGTTTAAGGTCCAGTGGATTTCTCTAGTTCTGCTTAGTGTTGGTACACATATAAAAGTCGACGACGGCATTCGAGGCATACACAAAAGCGTCATGACATTCGGCTTTAGATGTATGGATCACTCCACCTTATGCAAATCTGTATTTATACATATGAAAACGGATATTATCTAATAATTACATTCCTAAAAAATTAAATTAAATTTTAAAATAGAAAAAATTATCATCGACCCCCAATAGATCCCCGGAATACTATAGACCCTTTTTAAACTTCCATCTACCCCCAGGGGGTCGATGGAAGATAATTATAATTTATCGAATATTATCGAATTATAATTTATCGAATATTATCGAATATATATCGAATATATCGAAGATAATTATAATTTATCGATATTATAATTTATCGTTCGATAATTATAATTTATCGAATTATAATTATAATTATAAATATAAATATAATTATAATTAAATTATAATTATAATTATAATGAAATTGAAATTATAATTATAATTATAAATTATAATTTATGGAAGTTATAATTTATATAATTTATCGTGACTCCGTTGGGAATCCCTGGTCCAGAGTGTAAGTTTAAAAATCCCGTAGGTTTTTCCCCGATTTTGTGTTTTAAGTCGGTAAGAAATTTTTATTTATTTAATTAATGTTTACTGCTATGCATAAATCAAAAAGTAAACAGTATAATTTTACATTTATTGAAATCTTGCTTTTCTTTTTAAATGAGTGGAATTTTCTCCCTTCATTCCTAGCCCTTATCAGTTTACAAAATCCCGAGAGGAATATTAATAAATGCATTACATACTAGACATTTTTTTTTTCCAACAAGGGAACAATGCATTAAGATAATATACGATAGTTAAACTCATTTAAGTATTGTGCGGTGTGCTATTCATCACTCTTAATTTTTGCTTGATTTGCAACTAAGAAAATCCGCTCTCGAAAAACGTGTCAACACGCGCGGAGATAATATCTTCAAAGTACATTCTTCATTTTCTCTTTTTTCAATCTATGCACGGAAACGACGAGGGCGCGGTTCCTCAGAGCTCCATCTTCCGCATAGTCACTCCATAACGTGATCACGATTACGAAAAAAAACAAGAATCCCTTATTTGCAGAATGAAAAGAGCTTATGACGTAATAATATAATTAATGCCGAGGAATTAGTGAGCTGGAGAAAGGGGAAAATTCATCCTTTAGCTATAATTTATAATGCGGTAATTATAAGAGAATTTTAAAGGGGAATCGCGAAGCTTAAATCTGTAGTTATTAGATATGAAGTGTGAAATTTATTGCATTAATATCAGTTTAAATATTTTTTAACAGGTTTTATTGATCCATTTCTCGCGAATACGTTTCTTATATGTATGCGAAGGTATGAAAACTGATTTCTTGGGATTTTATATAAAAACTAGCTGAATACCCGTGCTTCGCTACGGAGTACATTTAAATTAAATACAACGGCCAATGCATGCAATTAACTTGTATGTTTAATATTCATAAAACATACTATTTTGAATTAAATTCTTAAAAAACTTCTATCTCAATTAATCTAGTGGTTAAATTTTATCTTTTACTGTATTTTAATATTTTTTGACAATTTATTTCGTTGTTATGCACGTGACATAAAATTAACTTAAAGTATCACAAAAAGAAAAAACCACGTGATCAGCATTCAATAAATTAAATTATAAAAATTAATCCTTAAAAATTCACCAAAAATCAGAAAATGGAGGTAAAGATTCGAAAAAGATTTCATTTTAAAGGAATTTTTATGAATTTCTCGTGATATAAATTTTATAACCCTCAGATTATTATTTTAAATGCAAACTAAAAAAAAGTTACAAAAACAGCTTAAAAACTTAATTTTAAAAAATCTAAGAAGAATTTTTCAAAATTCTTTCTTAGTGCACCCCTACACTATAAGAAGAATCGCCATGCAAAATTTCAGCCCTTTAGGTCCAGCGGTTTGGTCTGTATGTTATCTGTCAGTCAGTCAGTCACTGAACTGTTTTATATGTATAGATGTATTTTTTGATCGTATGGAAATAAATCTCACCTTGGTGATAAAATACGCGAAGAATTTTAAATAGTAAGCATGAAAATGTTTATTTAACTTAAAATATGTAATTGGTGTTTAAACTTTGGCCATAATTTTTTATGACATTCAGATTGGAAGTAAATTTAAAATAGCATAAATATAACATACCAAGCTTAGGCGACAAGAATGGCAACAGGAAAAAAAATTACTAATAGAATTTAATAACCTAAATTTTAAAGTTACGTCTAACATAATTTTAAAAACATTTCTTGGATTATATTAAGTTATGCAGTACTTAAACTAATAGATTTCTCCTTACAAATCGCTAGTATTGTTTTGAAGATGCATTTGCTTAAGTAAGAGATAAAACTTGAATTTTCAGTTTCTTACTTATATGAACTTATGTAATTTTTAAAAAATATTAAAATTTATGTGTTTTTAATTTTATTGACTTTGATCACCCGTTGTGTGTATATTTCTTATATAATACTTAACTAATTATATTTTTTTCGTAGTTTAGATGCACATATATTAATAATTTATATTAATAATTTTCATCTATATATATAAAACAGTTCCGTAACTGACTCACTGACTGACTGACATACAACGCACAGACCAAACGGCTGGACCTAAAGGGCTGAAATTTTGCATGTCGATTCTTCTTATGGTGTAAGGGTGCACTAAGAAATATTTTTGAGAAATTCTTCTTAGATTTTTTAAAATTAAATTTTTAAGCTGTTTTAGTAACTTTTTTTAAGTTTGCATTTAAAATAATACATTGAGAGTTATAAAATTTATATCACGAGAAAGATCATAAAAATTCCTTTAAAATGAAATTTTTTTCGAATTTTTACCTCCATTTCCTGATTTTTGGTGAATTTTTAAAGATTAAATTTTAGAATTTAATTTATTAAATGGTGATCACGTGATTTCCTTTTCTGATACTTTAAATAAATTTATCGTCACGTGCATGACAACAAAATAGACAAAAAATATTTTTTTTGCTTGCTAATGCGGCAGACGATTGGACATTATTTTGTCTATAAAAATATCTCTTACGATTTTTTTATAAATATATATATTTTTTTCTACATCAATTGTATATATTGATCGTCGTATTTACTATATATATATATATATATTTGACATTAATTGCATACATTGACCGTTGTATTTAATTTGAATGTACTCCGTAGCGAAGTGCGGGTTTTCAGCTAGTTTAATATAACTTGAAAGAAATTCATATCTGTTCCTTTAAGTTTCACACACACACACACACACACACACACACACACACACACACACATATATATATATATATATATATATATATATGTATATATATATATATATATATAGCTTAGTTATAGCTATTATATTAAAAAAAGTTTCGCTGAAAACCTAACATTGTAAGAAAGAGATGGAACGTGCACTAGCATTATTTCAGTACCAGAAACACCAACAAAATCTACTATTCTTCTAATGTATGAAACGTATGTACTAGATTAATGGTACATGAATACGTGTGTAGAAAGCGTATAAATATTTTTGAATCTATAAATACTTCATAGCTGAATGTGTGTATGTACAAAACGGTTGCATGTGAAGTTTTAACAAATATGCAAAGGTTAGATGTATCAGTTCAGCTGATTTAAGAGAGAGTAAACGAGTTCTTATGTTTACTTATCCGTCCATATTTCAGGTACTAAGAATAAAAATAAAGCATTTTCGCTTGCATCTTTCAAAAGTTATACCTTAAGACAAATCCAAGCATCAGCTATTTTATTTAAATATATTCAGTGCCTTTCTCTGTTGAGGGCCTAAAGTAAATAATAAACGTAATTATAATAAACTTCACGAAGTTTGGTTAAATGGGGTTTCAATAATCAGATATTGCATTCTCCAAGAGCTGAGATGAGTCATGACGAATGAAACTGAAAGCTGCAGTTCTTAGTTTTAGCTATTTTAATATCGGCAAGTTCTTCGAAAGCAGATATTAAAAAGAATAGTTTCCTCTTCAGGTCTCCATAACAACAGTGGCTAAGGTAGAATGCAGTTAAATTGAAATATCAATATATTTCTTCTCAACTGAAAATTGATGTTTTTCATAGCCTGATTATATCAGTTGTTGTAAGGCGAATTTATGCAAGTTCAGAACTGAACGCTGCAAACGTAATGGTCGCCTCTGGATTTATGAAACTTTGGGATAAATGCATTAACAAATGAGAAAGAATAGTGCATTTGGGGGATTTTGTGATGAGTTTAATTGTGTAATTATAAACATAAACGTAAAACATGTATTTTCTTGAAAGGCTCGCATTTAATTAATCACCGCCAGTAACACAGAAAAATGCGTAATCCCTGAACATGTTTTTTGAAAATTACTAATTTATATGTATAAAAACAGCATTTTTAGTGTAGTTTCTGCTGTTGATTTCACAATTCTTCTTCCCTTAGTTTAGGTAAGGGGGGTAACATTTTCTAAAGAAATATCTAATCATCTTTAACCTACCATATCACCAAGTTTTTCCATTTAATAATGCATGATTGCTATTTTTATTTTCTACAATACAGCATGTATTTTCCTTTCAACTGTTGAATGAGTTGTGTAAAGGGCTCGGGAAATGTTTGAATGACACATATAATTACAGTTAAACGTAAAATTGTCACTTTGAGTGAATACCTACAAAGATTAATAAATTATAGATTATTATTACAATGTGTTTCGCTAAAATTGTGACAAGAATTAAAATGAACTAGTTGGTATCCGTCAAAACATAACGGCTGGATAGTAAATAAATGTACTAATACACAAATTATACTCAACACATCATGGACAAATGTTGAAAATCATAATATTAAGAATAGAGAAATACACTTTAAAAAATTGCTATTGAACCCAGCAAAGAGAAATATGGTTAATCAACAGCGAGGAATAAACAATTTCTGCCAGTTTTATTTCTATGACTCACAAACATAATTAAAAATAAAAAAAATGACCAAAAGAGAGCTAGAAAAATTCTTCGGATTAAACAAATTAACGTGGTTAGGCGGCCTCGTGCTTAGTAAGTATCTAAAGCCAGATTTAAACTTGTCACTGAGCATGCGCAGAAACAAATAAATGTGTTTATGCGAACTCTCGCTAAGTGAGTATATGAAGCCAGATTTAAACGTGTAACTGAGCATGCTCAGAAAATTAATTGTAAATTAATTGTAAATTAATTGAAAATTAATTGTAAATTATCGCTAATTAATAGAATTTGCTGTTACAAAAAGAAAATTTGACAGATATATAGATTACAACCTTTCGTTTAAGACCAAAATGAAGTAAATTGATGCAGTAGTTTTCTCTCATGGACTGCCCCAAAAATCCGCTTAACAACTTAAATATATAGATATTTATATTAATTTATATATCAGTATGAGATATAGCATGAAATATTAATTTAGGTATAATTGAATTAAGGCATTCCGTCACACCCCTTCATGCCCTGGTTCTGAAGGATAGCCGCTCTAACAGGCTGTAGGAAATGAAATCTTGTTAGAAATATGGTAAATGATGGTATCTTCTCCATGAAATTCTGATGATACCTCCGAAAAATAAACGAGCTTATTAAGTGATTTTTCCCCTGACCTATCTTCTTTCAGAGGGGCTTTTGCTCCTTATCTTTCTGAAAGGCCCTCACGTGTATTTGTAAGCGTGCATGTAAGAAAGGTTCATTAAAAATTAAAAGAGGAACATAGTCAATCTCCTAAGAGTCTGAAAGAATAATAAAAGAAAATCTGTATCGAATTTATTTAATTATTGCACAGTAGAATCATATTACTCATTAACCGTAACATGAACAGCCTTTTTCCTTTAAAATACCCCATAAGTTGTGAATAAATGTAATTATTTTATCATTTTACTGCTTACTTTGATGCGCTCACTATTTTCAAATTTTACTATTCTTTTTCAAAATGCAGTATATTAACTTATTCCGAAAGGAGTTAGATGAAATCTTTTAAAATAAATAACTATTTAAAGGATTAGAACATTGTTCATTGTTTATGTGATTTTTTTTTTCATTTAAAAATTCTGACTGCATACTTACTCTTTTAACTTATTTTCAGAGCTCTGAGATCTGATTTATACGATCGAGACTCGCCCAAACCCATTCCTTTACTGAAATATCCCTTGATTTGCCTGTTTCATGGCTGTATTTATTTACGAAAAAGAACCCAAGAAGGAAACTCACGTTTAATAGAAAAATCTGTAGCGTTTCGTGTTTCCAACTCGGTGATGAATAGTCAATTGTTAAAGGTTGACGGGTCACTCACTTGGATCGGGAATACATGAAGGGGGTCTTTATTTGAATTTCTTTCCAGCGCAGTGAGCACGGTTCCTGAAAAATAGAGAGTGAACAAAAAATAAGAGAGCTGTTGTAGTGGTTTTCGTAAACAAATTGCTATGATATATTGATTGGTGGTTTGATTTTTTTCTAAACAACTTTATTCTAAGTTATTCTAGTACGAAAACACATATATCAAACTAGCTGAATACCCGTGCTTCGCTACGGAGTGCATTCAAATTAAATACAACAGCCAATGTATGCAATTAATGCAATATATATATATATATATATATATATATATATATATATATATATATATATATATATATATAATATAAAATAAATACAACGGCCAATGTATGCAACTAATGCCAAAATATATATATATATATATATATTTATAAAAAATCGTAACGGATATTTTTATAGATAAAATAATGTAGAAGAGAATATTCAAATTAAATACAACGGTCAATGTATGCAATTAATCTGTATGTTTAATAGCCATAAAGCATACTAATTTGAATTAAATTCTTAAAAAATTCCATCTCAATTAGTCTAGTGGTTAAATTTCATCTTTTACAGTATTTTAATATTTCTTTTGTCAATTTATTTCGTTGTTATGCACGTGACGCAAAATTAATTTCAAGTATCAGAAAAAGAAAAGAAGCCTCGTGATCAGCATTTAATAAATTAAATTCTAAAAATTAATCTTTAAAAATTCACCAAAAATCAGAAAATGAAGGTAAAGATTCGAAAAAGATTTCATTTTAAAGGACTTTTTATGGTCTTTCTTGTGATATAAATTTTATAACCCTCAAATTATTATTTAAAATGCAAACTTAAAAATATTTTACAAAAACAGCTTAAAATTTAATTTAAAAAAATCTAATAAGAATTTTTCAAAAATCTTTCATAGTGCACCCCTACACTATAAAAATCACCATGCAAAATTTCAGCACTTTACGTCCAACGGTTTGGTCTGTGCGTTATCTGTCGGCCAATCAGTCAGTTAGGAACTGTTTTATATATATAGATTAAACTCTTAAGTATCTGCAGGCGTAGATTTCGTGAACATGATCGGGGGTTTTATTGTAACACACACTTTTATAAAATAAAGTACTACACTCACCGCTAAATTGTTTATTATATTTATTGCTTGTATATTTATTTTTTTCGTATACCCTTACAGCAAACATCTAACGAAATTTCTGCAAAACTTAGGCTTCAAACGACTTGCAATAAATGACGATGCAGATAAATTAATTCCCTTCTGTTGAGAAATTTCTATATAACAAAGTTTTTTTTTTCGATGAACAAGAATTCGATATAATTTAGTGGAAATTAAAATCAAGATAGTGTTCAAGGGCAAATATTCAGATCTCATAAAAATGTGAAAATATTCATGAACAAAATATTTGAATAAGAACATGGTAGTATGGAACAGAACTGCAAGCGGATATATTTTTTTCAGTTTAGGAATATATATATCATTCATAAAATTTTTTTATTTTATAATGTTTGACACTTCACAGACCTCCTTTAAAATTCTAAGTGTTTCCTTTACGTTATTTTTTTAACATTCTTTTCATTTTTTTTATCCTTAAAATTATAAACTTTGTGTTTTATTTGGTTGTGCGAAGTTTTATCAGAACATTTATTATTTGACCAATTATGTTTGAATCAAACTGTGTGCGAAACAGCAAACAGAGCAAAGTGAACGTAATTGAGCAATTAGATGTTCATTATTCCAACCATAATAATTTAGATTAGTTTTTTTTAAACGTCTTCCATTTTATCATGCTAAACTTCTACTGCTCAATTTCTTTGTGATAAAACAAGTAGAACGATGGAACTTCGAAAAATAGAGAATCTAATGAGTATAAACGAACCAATGATTGCCTTAAAAGTTTGTATATTCAAGAAATTTCAAATGCTAAATTGAAATCTCTTGCATGTACAAACTGCTTGAGTCACTTTTCTAAACTTAGAAATTACTGGATTACTTCTGATTACACTGAAGTGTAACACAGATAATTATTTTGCACTAATATATATATATATATATATATATATATATATACATGTGTATAAGTAATTAATGTATATATAATAGGCCAAGCCCACCCACTAACAACAGAGTAATTATGTGATTAAATAAATGTTTTTAACTATCGTAATTTTTTTCCTGAAGAGAGGTACCGGAACTCCGTTCCGGCATGTTCCGCCTCAAATCGAGCCTTGTATATATATATATATATATATATATATATATATATATATATATATATATATATATATATATATATATATATCTCACATGCTGATTCTAACTTTAACTATAAGTGATACGTAGAACTTTATACTCATCTGCAGTAAACCTATGAAATTATAGTTAAATTTTAGTGGGCCATAATAATGCAATCATGGAAATAAATTTTTTTTTTGTTCTCCTCTCCATGTTAAGAAATCCATTAAATTATTTGAATTAAATATTTACATTAAAAAAGTAGGAAGTATATTGAACACGAGAAAAAGCTGTCATCTGTAAAATTAGAATCTACGCATTTTACGACAAACTTACATGCATATTAAGTTATTAAAAATAATTAACCTATTATATTGTGTTCTTAAAAATTTTTAAGTTTCATTATGTGCAAATTTTATAAAAGTTTCTTACAACATAAAAACTAATTGGATATTTTAATATTTTCTAGTGTACATTAACATACCTTTTATCTTATTCAAAACTGGAAAATTTTAAAACATCGTAGATATTAAATACTAAATATTCATTAACAAATTAAGGAAAAATCACAAAAAAAACCTGGCTTCATTGCATTAATTATTGAAAGCAATTTTACTTCTTATTTATTTTGCTTAAAAATTTTTTTTAGTCATTGCAGCACGAAACTTCAGTAAATACACAAACTGCCCCTTTTCAACGATACAGTTCTGCATGCTGCATTCAAGTAACGGTAGTTGAAACATTGATCGTTACGCGCTTTATTCCCAAAGTAAAATTATATTTTATTCAGTTTTTTACATCAAATTATTTTTTATTTAGAATATGTCATATTCTTGCAATCGTCGAGGAAAATTATGTTTCCAATTAATTTTTCTTCAAATTCTTGATATGAAAAAAGATAAACGACAGAACTATTTCAACGATAATTTTTTTAACTTGTCGTAGTTTGTGAAACTGAGTTTGCTGGAGATTTTATGTTAACAAACTGAAAAAGTAATGATCAGAATGTGAATTTCACTTGCAACAATAATCATACTGCACTTTATTGTATAATAAACGTTCTTAGAAAATGGCTTGTTTTATTGTTTCATGCTTTGCCTTTCAAATTTTAATTCATTAAAATTCAAAATTGATATCAGTATTCATTTAATGTTTTACTTTTAATAACCTTTGGTCTACTAATGTACATCTATTGAATTATAAAGCATTAAAAAGAAGCTTGCCGTTTAGACACTTTACTTCTGGCGAACTAACAACATCCAAATATATCAAAACACTCACCAGCGTAACTTCAGTAGAAATAACAATGGTGTGACCACAAACATCCTTTATGTAAACATATAAATTTCTGGTTTGAGCGGGAACAAAAATACTTAAAAATATATCAAGGAATAACTCTCATAGGAAAGGAAAATTGCATATAAAATCGATTTCACTAACGGCTAAATCAAAACAAACGTTCGCTCGCGGCTGCCAACGTTTTTTACTCAAATACAAGGATTCCTGTTTTCATTCTTTGCTCAGCTGTGGCTTCGCCGTAGCTCGAGGGAAATGATATTGAGTTGACGATAATTTTCCCCAACAAAAGAAAAATGTGAAATGTTAATACAGAAAAAAAAATGTTGAGCAATTTAACTATGACCGTGGGTCGTAAACGTGTTAGAATCGTCCTTTGTTCTTAAGTGTCATTCTTGTTTTAAATTGTGGATTGTTTATCCTTTATGTCTTTCGTAAAATGACGGTTATTTTTAGACCAACAAAGTTTAAATCACATTTTTTTTTGCATTTCTTCTGAATATAATAGGGGTGGTATTCTACTAAGAGCTTACTTTAGTTTTTCTGGGATAGATTTCTGTAGTTCGTTAACAAATTTAATTTATTTTTCAATAGAACTAGAATTTATGAGCTAAAATATAATCGTTATCGTAAACATTGTTAAGAGTTTCGTCAGATGGCAATTTTACGATCCTACTTTCGAGTTATTCCGGGAACTTTGATTAGTCAAGCAGAATAAAAGTTAATATTAAAATCTCAAAATGCTAATAAATAACATGAATTCAGTGTTAATAACTTAAGATTTATCAGTGATTTTTTTTCGAAATAAGTCACTATAAGCAATAATGAGAAATATGAGGCTAAAATTCAAGATCTTTAAAAATTTCACATATTTTTTGTAAAATACTAACAAATTTTTGTTATGTTCTCATAATTATTTTACTATACGAATTGTTATTTTTTTTCCAATTGTAGTATTTCTGTACGTTATTTCTATGATAATGCGAATGCCACATTATTTTCGTATAATCAAATCCGATTTTTCTCAAACAGAATTTTCAACATATTTAAACTGTAACTTAATAACAAATTTAGAATGTCTGCCTTGCTTCAGAAATTTTTGGCGGTGACTGCGAACAGGATTTCAACAAAGGTTTTTTATACCATAGCCATGTCTACAACAGTTAAATCAGCAGAACTCGAGGCAAGACAATTATTGAAGCTTAGGGCTTTGTTTTAAAGGGGTTTTTTTAGTTAAAAACACGACCTGCACTACAATTTAACTTTCTGTGCAATTTACATGGAACAAATTTTTGATTATATATTCACTTAAGGCGAAACAAAAGCGAAAAAAAAATAAAAAGTTTTCTATATAATTGTATATACTTAACATTCCCAAATAAATATATGATACAAAAGTGTAACATTAACTCGGATTTTTTTTTTAACAAAAGAACGTATAGTTTACAATCAGCCTTTTCCCCCCCTACCCAGCTTGCGACAGTTTAAGTTGAATATTAGCGAGTTTGAGTATTCATATAAAAATGTTTCTCTATAAAATATGCAAGTTGTGTATTACTCTCTAATTTAATTTTTTTTATGAGCTCTAGGCTATTGACATCAATGTGTTCAAGAAATATTTATAGCATTTCATTTGTTAATTTCGTTAGTGTCTTCAGCTCAGCTTAACTTCGTAGATCACATGACTTCCATTTTAATAGTGTAGCACTCATTTTCAGTGTATAGGTATACGATTTATTTGGAGACATTGAAAAAAAATATCTATCTCTCCATAGAAGGCTGCGATAAAATATTTGTAGAGCTACTGAATAAGCTTTGCGTTTTCAAATTCGGAGCATTTTAAATTGGGAAGAATAAGTTTCATTTTACGTCAACAGTTAAATTTTTTGTTTGTCGCAACCAGTTTAAAATTTTGATTGTATTCCACGCAGGCTTCCCAGAGTTACAAAAATATATTCATTGATTTTTATAGATGCAGAAACTAAACAAAAGATGATCTTCTCCATAGTTTTACATTCTATTAACTTCGAATGGAGCTTTAAAAAACGCTTTGGATTCCAAACGCTGAATTCAGAATACCACTTGACTCCTAAATATTAATGCATCTTTTCCTATCGGAATCCCATGAATGAAAGAGCATATATTATCACGAGATCTCGGTCCATTTATAACGACAAGCATCTTGTTTTGACGTATAAAGATTGATAAAACCTTTTTTAAAGCATGTATTGATTTTCATTTATTCTACTTTCGAGAATATAGGGCCTGGTTTATGAAAGCGGAAACATAAAACGTGTCTGAAGAAATTACATCAAACTTCATATATTTCAAAGTTGCTCTCTTGAAAATTGCATTTGGAGCCATTTAATATTACTTAAAGTTTGATATGAAAAGGAGATTTATCTTCTATCAGTTAGAAATGCATTATTTTAATTTCTTTCTTTCTTTAGATTCAAACCCATTTATCTAATCTTAATAGAAATACTGGGTATCCGGGCTAAAAGTATTCAAAAGTTATGACTTATTTTTACGGAACTACCCATCAGAATTTTAAAAAATTGATTTAAATAGAAAAAAAAATCTCGCCAAGTTTTAATATCAGTCATGATTTCGATCATAGTATCATAGATTTTATGTGTGCACCTTTTGTAACACGACAAACGTCTAAATGGTAATCTAGTTCTCTCCAAGTGTTTCGTAGCATATCAGGAGTTATTACACGAATTGCTTGAATGATACACTTCAACTCATCCACAGTTTCAATTTTTTGTTTATACACAACGGATTTAATGAATCCCCAAGCAAAAAAGTCTAACTCCTTACATGCTATAAAACACTTGGAGAGAAATGGATTACCATTTAGACGTTGGTCGTGCTACTAAAGGTGCACACATCGAAATCTATGATACTATGATCAAAATCTAGGATTGATATTAAAACTCAGCGAGATGTTCTGTCTATTAAAATATATATTTTTCAATTCTAATGGGTAGTTTCGTAAAAATAAGTTATAACTTTTGGATACTTTTAACTCGGACATACTGTACTATTAAAAGTCAAATTTGCTATTGTTTTGTATTTGGTTATAGGGGAGAAAACATAGATTTTTTTTATTCATCTCTAGGCTTGAATATTTTTATAGTTTCTGACCTCTACTATAATTTGCAAATTAATGTCATTTATTTTTCTTATCAAAGAAGGGTTTATTTTAAGTGAAAAGATGTTGCATTTACACCTCCATAAAAATCAGATGAAAAAAAACCCTGTATTTTTCAATAAATATTATAATTTTGATGCTACATAAAGAACATTTAGAAAAATGTCAATCAACCGTAACATGAAACTCTAAATTAAACTCACTGCCTTTGTGTCTGACCATAAAAACGCCGTGTAAGTTATTCGGCCGTGGTAGTGCTAGTTGCATTCAATGTGTGGCAAACATATGTAAGACGGGGTAAAGTGCAAACTAGAATTAAGTTATAATAACTGTATGGGTATAATAGCATCTTTTTAGTTTCTAACACGAATTTTTAAGTTCCCGTTCCTGTCGGGATTCTATACAAACTCTTTCTTAACGTCTCACGGAACTTTCGTTCGGTGCAATTAAAATTCGATTGACGCAAACGAGGTATTTTTAATGTAAACTGAAACATTTATTCAAGTAGTGAACTCGAGCAAGAAACTCAATTTGTTTGTTACGTCAGGCTTCATTTTTAATCCTTGCCTCTGGAACTTGGGCAGGAACTAAATGTTAGTTAAAAAATGATGTTTTACAGTTATCGTAAGAAAGAAAATTTTCCTTTTGCTTGTTGAGAAATCATAGTTTTTGCAAATAAGTTACTTGGTGATGTATAAGGATCAAATAAAATTAGAAAAAATTCTTAACTTAAATAAAAATTGAACCATGAAACAGATTCACTTGGACATAAATAAAGACAAATTTTTGCTTACATGAAGATTTCGCGTAAATCGGAAACACGAACGTAGACTGTACTTTGGTTCGCAAATACAAGAAACTTTTGTTGAAAAAGGAAAGAAAGTACTTTCCTATCGCATATTTAAGGTGCTATCTCAGCAATCCATCAATATCTCTGAGCGTTGAATTCTGACAGTTTTAAATTTACATGTCAATATAGACGGCTTCTGAGCATTTCTTAGAAAACATTTCTGAAATTGAACTAGGTATTTATTTTTTTTATCCCAGTTCTGGATGCTTTTTAAGGAATAAAATTGCAAAAAAGCAATGTTTCGAGGTATTTTTAAAACTGTTTTATAGGCAATTTTTTGGTTAAATTTAAAAATATCACAGCTAAAAACACCATTTGTGATATGAATAAATTAGAGTCCTTAAATCAAAAACAATATAAAAGATGAAAAAGAATCTTACCATAGATGTTCCATTTCAATAAGATGTGCATTTTTAACATTAGTGTTTTATAGACTCCTTTAAAATAATCATAAGGAGAGTTGAAATGCAAAAAAAAAACTTTAAAATCGTCCTATGCTTGAGTAAGTTGCAGACATAAGTTTACATTTTTTTTTACAGTTTTCAATATATAAGTTTGAGTGCATCAAAGTCATATCTATTTTAGCTTAATTTCATTTGAGGTATTCTTATTGCGAAATTATAAACTGTCATTAAGCGATATCTGGTTTCAAGTTTGCGGTATTGGAAAATGGCGGCTTTTATTGTTTTCTGTAAAAAAATAATTCAAAAACCATTTAAGCATATAGTTATAAATCTCACGTTAATGTTTTACTCAATTTAATTTAATGAACAGTATGATGGTAACTTTTAAGTTTTAAGAGAATAAAATTACCAAATTTCCCAGTTTTATGATTCGCAAACTGTCATCTTGTCTTGTTTTATAGTATACACTAAGTGGAAATAATTTCTATTTTTACAGGCTAATATTAATACAAAACTTTGTCAAGCGAATATGACTACAGCAAGTAGATTAGTAATAACGACTCAGCAAATCTCATTTTTACTTGCAGATTTTTTTCTGGTTATTATTCATTTATAATAAGACAAAAATTATGCTATCAAACTTACTTTTGTTTAATTTACTTAAAATACTTTCCAAACTTAAAACACCTGATTACAGCCACTCGTTCATCGAAGTAAAGCAAGTTTAGCATCCACATTTCATGAGCTAAAATATCCGAGCCAGATATCCACTTTTTTTTCAAAGTTTCTCTAAAGAAGAAAAGACGTATAAACACCTGACGGAGCAGAACATTTATTTATGTCTCTATAAAGATTCGACTCAAACATACGAGAGGAACTTGAACTTTGACATTCAGTTGACCATCGAACTCATTCAGATAAACCATTGTTTCAAGATATCTCTTGGATTTCATCTTCGGAGGAATCCATCTTGAAACTTCGAGGTGGAATAACAGCAATGACACACATTTTAGTTCAAACACAACAGTTACGTCAAATCTTATATCAAATATTGGTTCGCCCCAAAGCTAAAGAAAATAAATCTGACTTATGTGTTTTTATTAATCAGTGAACTGAATGTTTTTGTAGGTAGCTTGATATAACTTTACTTTAGACTGAAGAAAGAAATCGCAACGTACAATAAGTACAATCGCAACGTACAAAATTTGTATCTCTGACAAATCTCGGCTATTACTGTTATAAAAATTAAGTTTTTTTTTACTTAAGTTCTAAGGAACAGTATTACTAATTTTACAACAAATAATTACAAGATAAAAAGAACTTTTTATATACCATGTTTTTAAATTTTCTGTTGAATCATATAAACTTGACAATTCTATGTATTAATAAATATTTAAAAAAAAATATTTTGATGAATTATCCCATCAACTTGAACGAAAATGAAGTTAATTGGAAGTTAAGTTGCGTCCCCGTCCCGGTCGATAGATAGCTTCACCAGTCTACAAAACAAAATTAACTGAAAATGGATTCAAATCTGCTTAAAGATACCTAAAAGTATTAAAATAATGCATTGTCATCGTGTTCTGAGCTATTCTAAGAGTTTCAAATGTCTAGCTAGTCGAGAAGTTAGTTAAAAATCGATTGTAAGATTTGTACTGGACAAACACACACACAAACAAGAAAACGAGTTAATAAAAACATGGTAAAAATACTTTTTGACCAATTGTCTCTGTATTAAGTTCATTATTTTTTCTTCTAATGCGGAGGCGCGTGTCGTGAGACAGATTAAGTTCAAAATAATAATGCTTATTTTAATTTTAGGTTTGTATTTTTCAAATTGCTTCACTTCGATATATATATTTAAAATTTAAGCGTCAATAAGGACAGTTTAACACTTTATAATGAAAGAATCAACTTGTAAGTCGATTTTCTTCTGAAATCTCTGAATTTGGTAAAATATTTTGAACGTTGATTTCAGTTGATTGGCAAATCAATAATCTTATTATTATTTATTTTTCATTGAGCTCATTGAGATCTTTTGTAAGGTTTAAACACACAAAATTAAGATGAACTCTAATTAATATCTGTTTACATATAACTTGTGAAAACAGTAATAGATATTAATCATGCTAGAACATTTCTCTGTAACATTACTGATCAATGCAAATACACAAGAGTCATTGGTAGAGCACAAGATTACTAGTATTGGAAATCTGTTTTTTTCCCTGTTAGTTATTTTTTTCATGAAAAAAGATTTATCCTGTGCAGAGTGGAAATTAACACAGTATCTAATAACAGAAATATGAAAAGAAATAAGTGCCCAATTCTAAACTCGACAGTTATAGAAGAAAAGAAAAAAAAATCAAGGGGACATTCAATGCGAATTGGAAATGAAGCAAAACCTATTTCTACGAAAAAATATTAACAAACCTAAATTTAAATAAATTCAAACAAAAGAAACCTTTTATTTGCTTCATCTGAAAGTGGAATTTATGCAAAACACAGATGTAATTATTCCCAGGGTCGGAGAAGATGATATGTGTAACTCGCATTTCTATCCCTGAACACTCACTCATGCAGAACTCAAAAAACAATGAAACCACGCTGTAGTGGACATAATGTCCTCCTTCCATTACTAGTATTACTGAAAAACATGATCTAAAATGTAAATAAATAGCTTTAAGATTGTATCAGAGACAACGTGTGTTAAAATAACCATTGACCTGCAAAGACATTTATGGCTAATAAGCATTCTTTCTTGAAGGAAATGGCGTATGGAATGTTTAGTCTATAATTTAATACGTAAATAACAATACATAAATTACAATGAAAATTGCCGTGACAGGCCATGCTTATTTAAACACAACCTTCAGATTTTAAACAATACCACATGACTTTTTGAATTACTACTGAGATGTTGAAAGAAGTTCTAATTAAGCACTTACAAATGGAAGAATACTTAGGAGGATGAATTAAAATGTTTGCATAATGAATAATGCTATCATGTATTGTGTTACCACGATAAAACATTTCAAACGAATCGGATCTAAATTTATTCACGTGTTTACATGAATCCTGAATTATGTGACTACATTATTTACCAATTTTTGTACCTTATTAATGAATTTCAAACATGCCGTGTGTTTCCAATGTATAGAGTCGGTGAACTGACACAAAAATTCATCTTTACCTTGAGAGGGCAGTTTGAATTCCTACCAACAGCAGACTTTTACATACACTCTCAAAAAGCTCCGTGAAACTTGCAGCAGTCAGATCATACGTTTCTACTTCGGAAATTACATTTATTAATGCAGTTACATGATTCGACTGCCATTGATACGACTGCATGGTTAAATGCGCCTGTAATTTTGCATTTTTACCATATGAAGACGAATGTCCAATGTTTGGATTCTTGTAAGAGTTCATCCTGTATCATGCCTCTACGTATTCAAGCGATGTTTCAGGGACCGAATTAACCAACGCGGTCAAACTGTTGCTGAATTTTCGATCAGACTATCGCAAATATTTGAGGTGTTCGAAAGTTTGTGTAGAAGTCTGTTGTTGGTTATATATAAAAAGGAATAAACAAAGCTGAACTCAATTACTGTGGTGCGTGTCATTGCGATACTGGGTAATTTATATGTTAAGATGGAAGCTTATTTTTTGTGCATTTTATATCATCCTATAGTTGAGTTAATAAAAAGATCAACTGAAAGTCACAGTTTGAATTCTCAAATTTTTATGCCGTGATGATTGTGGCTAACTATAATGTACAACAGTAGAATGTTAAGAAAATATTGTATTATAGTATATTATCCTCAAAGACTCATAATGCGTTGAACGGATAACCGCTTGATAAAACCGTAGATCGAGGTATTTCTGAAAATGCATGATTCTGCTTTTCCTGTTGGAAATAAATGCATAGAGAAAAAGACAATAATAATAAAAAAATCTTTTCAGAATCTATCGCGTAATATTAGCTGTTAATGCAGCGAGAAGCTCAAATTACAGCTCTTCTACAAACAAGAGGAAAACAAAGTATATCTACGTATTAGTACCTGAAATGGTATATGAGCTTTTGCTGGCATAGTATCAATGTCGGAAGCTCACAGATAAGAAATATTAGCTGTAATCTCGGAGCTTCTATGTTCTTCAGCTGCTGTTGTCTACGTGCCCTGGTATTAGGAGGAACAGAATGAGCAAAAGAAAATAGAACTTTTCTTTCTGGTCAAAGACGTACTATTTGATAAAAGGATCAAAGGATTTACTCACGAAGATATGTTACAAATAACTTGTTATCGAAACGTATGTTCGAATAGGATTGCATTATAAGTGTGTGTGCGTAAGAGTGAGAATGAGAGCTCACTTACATTGTTCATTTTTATTTTTATAATCAAAATGAACAATGTAAGCAGGTATGTGAATAATAAAATTAACTCTATAACTTATGAAGTCTGCCTTTCACAAAACGAGCGAGTTCTTATCTAAATGATACGGATTATTCAATAACCATATCTTGTGATTATATTACCATGTTTTTATTAACTCGCTTTCTTGTTTGTGTGTTTGTCCAGTACAAATCTTGCAATCGATTTTTAACTAACTTCCCGACTAGCTAGACATTTGAAACTTTCAGAATAGCTCAGAACACGATGACAATGCATTACACGATGACAATGCATTAATACTTTTAGCCATCTTTAAGCAGATTTGAATTCATTTTCAGTTAATTTTGTTGTTTTTAAAAATTTCTTATAATTGCTCTCTTTATTACGCAGTTGATCATTTTCTTTCAAGTTGATGGAATAATTCATCCAAAAAAAATTTAAAGTATTTATTAATACGCAGAATTGTCAGTTTATATGATTCATCAGAAAATTTAAAAATGTGGTATATAAAAAGTTCTTTTTATTTTGTAATTATTTTGAATGTTATATTACTGGTGTAGAAATAAATGCCATGCTTGCACGAATACTTACATCAGCTGTACATACATTTGTATTCGAATTACTTTTAAATTACACTCGTATTACAACCTGTATTGCTACAACATATTTAAAAATATTTACTTATAATTCATATATGTTTGAATTAGGTATACTTTATGAAAAAGAGGGTAATACAATGTAATGAAATCCTTTAAATTTAACTTTAAGTGAAGAAAATAATAGAAAAATAATTTCCAGTTATTTTATTCGCGCTTTTAAAGTTTTTGATTTTTTAATGGGGGTCTGTGTAAGAATATATCTGTCCTACCACATGCGTTTCTATTCTTCTACCTTCGGGTTTCCTGTAACTCTGTTCACAAAAGACAATTGTTGAATTCTGATTTCAATTCCTCTTTTACTTAGTATTTTCCAGCTCATAAATAAAGTTTTTGCCCCCTTTATTTTCATATATTGTATTTCATATTAAAAAGCATAGTTAGAAACACGGTAAAATATTCAGTTCCTGCTATATTTAGAATTTACAACATAAATTTGCGCCAATTCAAAACTAAACTATCATGTTTATCGGAGTATACGTAAGGAGAGATTGTCATTAGGGCCAGAGAAAAGAGGTCACAATTTGCATGTAAAGTGCAATGGCTTATGAAATAAAGGTCTTAAATCTAAATAAAGTTTTCCCACCAAGGAAGGGAATTCTTATTTCTGAGTTGATGGAAATGTTTGGTCGAGACACACGACAGAATGATGAGAAAGTTCGTGTTAAAACAATATATATATATATATATATATATATATATATATATATATATATATATATATATATATATATATATATATATATATATATATATATATATATATATATTAAAACTTTTCTAGCCTGCAGCCCCTCAAAACGACCACATTTTCTTCAGAATCCATTAAAGACTCCATAGGGCCAACGTTATGGAAGAAACCCCTTTCCACGGCCACCTCTCAACAGCCAATTTTTTTCCCTAAGCATTACTGGCCGCCATAGAGAAGTTTCACTCTGTGTGTGTGTGTGTATATATATATGTTATGCCAAAACAGTTTCTCAGTCCATAACTTAATTAAATGCAGGTTTTGTCCTATAAATTATTAATTTTATTGACGTCGTTAAACCTTTTCGTAATTGTTATATTTGTCCTCAGGTGAGCTCTGAGCTGAAAATGTCCAGTGAGAAAAGAGACAGCTGAGCAGTTTAGAGATGAAAACGATTACCGTATAAGACAAAGCCAGGCGATTTGAAACTTATATATTTTCTGACCTAATGATAATTATGACCACAGGAAAGGTCTACAATAGGAATTTGAAGTGATGTAGAATTATGATTTTACTTTACTTTATTCGGGAACCACACGAGGAGCATTTATACAGGCAACACCTTCGTTTTCTGTCTCGAAGCACAAAAGTGTTTTAATAAATATATTTTGAGTTAAAACGGTGCGAGTATTATTTAAGTGCCTCAGCCACTGACAGCAATTGGTACATTGGATTTTAAGGATATATATATATATATATATATATATATATATATATATATATATATATATATATATATATATATATATATATATATACACTTCTTGCTTAGATCCTATTCTGTAAAATCAGTGAAGCTTATATCACTTGATTTTAACTACCCAAATTTCATAACTTGTCGTGTAAGGTTTAATCATGGAAGCCATAGAAAACATGGGAATTTCAGGCGATCATCTGGATTTTGATTCAGCTGTCAGGTGTTTTGTAGATCATGACTTGCGGAACGGTGTTAAGGTCAGGCCTTTGCCTGCTAAATAAATAGTTTATATTTAAATCATTATAGGAAAGGGAAATCGAATGTCACCTTAACGGTATAAAATCCCGAAAGCCCTTTCGAAGGAACAGATTAATATCGGAAGGGAAGTTACTTGGAAAATTTTATAACAGCTCGGCAGCTTTTAGTATTTAATATTTAGATTAATTTATTTAGCTTCAGGCTGAACAAAAAGTTGCGGAGCTTTTTAATTATTACAAAATTTTACTCATTACTTAATTATATTTTTTTAAGAATACAGAGACTGAGTAAAAAAGGGAATTTTATTAACATGCTTTTAAAACATATAATTTAAACCTCCCCTGTTAAATTTAAAAGCTGTTTAAAAATATTCGATGTTTTCGGTTAAAAAATACGAACGACTTCTAAATTTAACGAGAAATAACCTTAGATGTAAATGAATTATCAAAGTTCTGAGCTAATGCTTTGGGACGATCAGACGTATGAGGAACTCCCCTAAGATGTATTAACCATAGACCTCGATGGTATTAACAATGGCCGGTTGCATCTGACGATTTGGTCACGAGGATCTGTTGTGATTCTATTTATTTATGCAAACGCTAAGGATGTCTTTCAGCCACAGATTAGAAGACCATGTAAGGTACAAAATGCTAAACAAACTGGGTTAATGATTAATAATGAGTGAATGCATTTGGGGGCAGAAGCCAGTTTAAAGACACGTGCGAGAGCCAGGTTCGAGTTATTGTTTGAGCTGAATTGCTACTTACAACACAATCGGCGATTCGTGTATCGTGGTCAGCAGATCCTGGAGTGTCAACACGGATAATTGGCTCGAAGAAACGCGGATTACCCTCTCGACGACCGCAACAATAACTTCTTCGCAATTGGTTTCATTTGCAATGGTGTCGATCTCAACTGTCTTGAATTACAATCTAATGGTGCCGGTGCCGGGCCTTGCTTTTTAATTTACCACAATTTTTAATTTGGTCCTGACTAACAATGACTTATCTGGAGAACATGTCCACTTTGTTAGGAAAATATTCAAATTAAACGAGAATAGTGCTATTGGTTCTGTCCGGTTTACATCGTTGTCTGATCATTGCCGAGAAGAATGATGATGAGTTATACAAGTCATTGGTTCGAAAATCTATCCTTTCAAATCTTAACTTTCACTTTTCAAATATGTAGGTTTCGGACATCACCGAGTATCGATTATAGGTATTTATCGAAATGTCCGGACTTTGTCCCAGCAAATGGATAATTTCTGCCATTATTTCTCTAGGGAATTTTTTTTTTTTTAGAGAATTTCATGTCTCAACGGTTTACATCATATACCATAGCTAGTGATATCCTTCATATTCTTTTCAGTTTCCGATAAGAGCTATTGTTTTTCCTAAGCAATACCCATACTAGTTAGAAACTTATAATGACTTATTAACTTATGCGTTAGCCCTATATTAGTACCAAATGTTTTAAAACCATCAACATATGATTGGTTTTGAATAATTATTTAATGCAAGTTTTAAACTGTGTTAATATTCAATTTAACATCCATAGAAAAATAAATGGTTTACATTTGTAATGAATAAAATTGAAATGATAATTAGCATTCAACTTTTAGAATAGTTAGAAAATAATAAAAACTATCTGAAACAGGAAATATTGTCTGTGTTTTCATTTATGGCAGAATCACATCTGTGGTTACCATTGTGGAAGTAGAAGTGGGCTGTATACGGATTTGGTTTGGTTTGGAGCACTACGGTCAATTTTTGCTACACGGGGGCTAATTAGACCGGGACCTACTGCTTAAAGCCAATTCTGAACGGCTACAAACGTTCATGCCTAGAATGGGACTCGAACCCACAGACTCTGGTACTGACTGCCAGCGCCCTAGCCATTCGGCCATCAACCGGCTCTGTATACGGAGAAATCTCCGGTAATATTTAAGAAAAAGGCATTTAAATTTGTGTCTTGAACTATCGACTCTCAATTTTTAATCAGTCCCTAAAATATCAGGAGAAAAAAAAATATGGATATTTATTTTATTCATGTCGCTGAGTATTTTCTAGATTAACGTCTCATTTTCCATTAACATTATCCATAATTTATTAACTTCCTTTTTTTGAACATTTCATCAATTTCATATACACAAGATACATGCAGTAAACAAATAATTTATAAATAAAATGCGTTTTGAAGGCCTGAGTTTTAATGTAAATTTTTAATAAATTTAAAAATATTTTAAAGTTTTCTTTTCTTTCAAGCTTAATTGAGGGGTTTGTGTGATAAACTTTTATCTTTTATGTTTGAATATTATTGTCTTATTTTAATGCCTTTATGAAAATTTTATAAGTTTGTATTATAATTTGTTTACTGCGTTTTCTTTTCCCGTTTATATCTGTCTAAGAGAGAGATGTACACTAATACCCCTGCTACCCGGACTTACGCAAACTCGGAGTTACGCTGTTTTTGATATTACCCTATATACCTCTCTCTAATTTGACAACGCCATGTTGTCCTTTGTTTATGACACCACAAGACCTTGAGAGGACGTTAAAAAACAATTTAACAGGTCCTTAATTCCATAGGTACCGATTTAATTCGTTTCATTTCTTATAATCCATGTGCAAAATGTGCATAAGTACAATGTAGACTTAATGAAATAATAGTGCAGAAGTACAATGCACAATGAAAAGCCAAAGACAATTATAAACTTGACAGAAGGTCTCCAGCGCAATTGAGATGGGTTACAGATTTTTTTAGAGAATATAGTCTAATAAAGATAGCGTGATCACGACAAAGCAGTGAGTAAAAAAGTGTTATTCAGATATGAAGAAATTCTTTGCGAAAAAAAGGCGTTAATACGGCAGACTACTTTATTGGATTTTTTAAAACCATCAACATGTATTTTTTAATATCTTGTACATATGTATAATGTTAATATTTAATGCAAATTTAAATTTCAATACAATATTTTCCCTTTAAGGCGATGGTGGACATTACGAAGCGATTTTTAAAAAATTTTCCTCAGAGACATGAAATTTTGCATACATATTCATTAAAGTATAACTATATTAAACACCTTATAAAATTTTATGAATATTTAAAAAAATTCTATTAAAAAATTTCAGGTAGTCTCTTTTAACGAAACTATCGCGGGTTATTAATGTAGGATTACTTATCGTTGCTTACCTCTTTTGTATGTATATACGAGTATGTATCTATATATGTGTACGTATGTATATATGTATGTATATATGCATGCTAAATAATCCTTGCTATCCAATTTTTAACTTCCCCTTAATTTTGTATTTACATTTCTTATAAATAAACTTTGAACAGATTTATGTATTACTCTGTGCTTTGGTTAAATAATTAATTTTTAGGAAATATTTTTATGCTTGTACTCTGAATTTTCTAGCAATTTTTGTACTTTCCTACACTTAAGTTAAAATTTGATAATCCGAATGATGTAGAAATCAGAAATGGATACATAACTTTATTTTAATGTATTAGAACAGTCTTTTTTATAAACTTTATAAAATTTCGTCAAAAATTATGACTCAAGGAACATTTCAAAGACTTGAAAAATCTGGAAATGACTCATTTTGAGAAAGAGCCATTTAAAAGATGTTTTATCACCTACCTTTAGTACTTAATTTTCTAAAGCCACCAAATTTTCATTTTACTTTTCCCTGCATATATTAAATGCATTTTGTTCCAATCTATATATATAACAGTTCCGAAACTGACTGAATGACTGACTGACTGACATACAACGCACAGACCAAACCGCTGGACCTAAATGGCGATTCTTCTTATAGTGTAGTAGTGCACTAAGAAATATTTTTGAAAAATTCTTCTTAGATTTTTTTAAATTAAATTTTTAAGCTGTTTTTGTAACTTTTTTAAAATTTGCATTTAAAATAATAATTTGAGGGTTATAAAATTTATATCACGAGAAAGGTCATAAAAATTCCTTGAAAATGAAATCTTTTTCGAATCTTTACCTCCATTTTCTGATTTTTGGGGAATTTTTAAAGTTTGATTTTTAGAATTTAATTTATAAAATGCTGATCACGTGATTTCTTTTTCTGGTACTTTAAATAAATTTATCGTCACGTGCATAACAACTAAATAGACAAAAAAAAAATTTTTTTTCTTACTAATGCGGCAGACGATTGGACATTATCCAAAAAAATATTAAAATACAATAAAAGATATTATGTTCCTCAAACTGTACAATATTAACTGTACTATATTCTTTAGTATGTCCTATTACATTTAGTTTGAATATTTTCTTCTACATTATTTTGTCTATAAAAATATCCTTTACGATTTTTTTATAAATATATATATTTTTTTTTTACATCAATTGTATACATTGATCGTCGTATTGATTATAAATATGTATATATATATATCAATTTTTTTTTGGCATTAATTGCATACATTGACCGTTGTATTTAATTTGAATGTACTCCGTAGCGAAGTGCGGGTTTTCAGCTAGTATTTACATATTTTTAAAATATTAATACACCTAAAAAAATTCCAATTGTTGTTCGATATTTGGTAATTTGAAAGTCCAACATCCCCTCAAATTTTTTTTTTTTTGAAAGTTCTTGGACCCAAAGAGACAAAATTTATTTGTATTTATATGCAAAGACGATCCCCGACTTGTCGGTCCCACCTATCGCATAACTTCGGGGTATTACTGTATCTGCATAATATGGGCTTCTTTTTTTTAAGATTACCTTCACAGCCTTCATTGTCTGTAGTCATTGAAAAAACTTAAATGATGTTGTGGAGACATTTCCTTGATACGTAATTCTTATTTTATAAATGCATTTTCGTGCAAGAATAGCCTCCCCTTTAATCTGAAAAACAATTTTGAAATGTGGAAATATGATAAAGATTACGTCAGTGAGTAATAAATTTTATGAAAGAAAAATGAAACTGTCAAAAAACGTATATTCCTTTGTTGTGGAAAAGTTTTACGCCTTTTACGATTGTGATATCATGGTAGAAATAACAGTAATCAACCTTTACGAGGGGAATTTTATTACTCAGCGATGACGTAAAAGAGCATCTGGAATATTTTAATATAACTGCTAAGAAAAATTTGTTTAAAGGATGTGGAAGATAAGATTAAGGATAAATAAGTGACTCATGCCAGTGAAATAAAATTAGCTGATGATTTTTTAAAAATAATAACGTTATTGTATCTTCAAACCATGTAATGATTTTTAATTATATATATAATTGTCGTTGTCTCTGTATAACACTTCTGGGCTGTACTCATCTTTCAATTGAAGCCCTCAGTAAACAAACGGCCGGTTAGGCTTAATTTCAATTTCAGATGTGGTTCAGAATTTTTTCTTACCTAAAAACTAATATCTTCTCCATCAAATCACGTTTGTTCAGCCTATTTTTCCATAAAACATTCAGAACTAAAAAAATTGGATGCTTTTAGCTATATATTTAACAGTTTTTAAAAATCTATTTACTTTTGCGATGAATTCTGAAAGTAAACAAACTTGAATGTGAATGAATCAAATAGCTCAAGTATTCATATCGCGTAGTGAGCTGTAAAAAACTGGATGGCAGTCTACTACTCCAATCGCATGAAAAACTAAAATAAAAAATAATGAAAGGGTTTTCTTTTACAAGGTGTGGATTAAATGCAATATTGTTAGATAATTCGGGATATTTTGTAACTTTCATATACTTTTTCCATTATGACGTCATTATTAGTATTATGACGTCAAAATGACGGGTTACCTTCTAATTACCAAAATATCGAAAGAATTTTTTTCAAAGGTGTCACAAGAAGGTAATGGGAAGAGAAAAAACTTCGATTTTTATGACTAGATGCCGAGCTAGGAAATTAATTTTTATTTTAGCAAAACTTTTCTATATTGATAGAAAGAACGGAAGACTGATTTATTAGCTAAAATTCTTCTGAATGGAAAAATAAAAAAACCTCTCTTTGCAAAATGTTTTATTTCGTTAAGATAATGATGCACTTTAACTTTTTCAAATGAACTTTTTCTGATGAACCGCATACACTAATGGCGCCTGGTGCACGCAAAATCTGTCGTGGCTGAAAAGTCCTCCAAGTTCTCAAATTTACCTCTGCAGGTGCGGGGTCGAGTGTTCCAGTCTCGGTTCTAAATTACGGGAACGGCTTGTAGGAGGTAATGCTGGCCACCTATACGGTGCCCCCTTAAATAAATCGCCAGCAATCCCGGCTTCAAGTGTAATGGATTAAGTTCCAAAATTGCTATAAGTAGCAGCAACTTTTTCAGATGACGTTTATAATAAGAAGTCTGTGCTTTCAAATGAAATTTTCTGTTAGAGGAGTTATACAGGAATTTAACGAGTTATCGAATCCTATCAGTAATTACTGATGTTAAACGTATACACAACCCATATTTCGAGCTTATTAAATCATATATTAATGAGATAAACTTTCAAGGAACATTAATATTGTTCTTCTCACGTGCTAAAAGCAGAGCTATCTCGTTTAGATTTTTGGTGTCATCGTTAATTAACATCAACTAACTTTCTAAAGTGGATATCCGCATACATATGTATAAGTTAAAGTTACTTGTATGAATAACAATTTATACACGCACACTTCGTTCTGCTCCAAATGTTTGAAATCCCGTACATTTAATTGATCTATTAACACTTCTGCATACAAAGCGTGTAGATATTTAGTTAGGTTTTCAACAAGAACCTTTCTTCACATTTTTCAATAATCTTTCGCTGTGACTAGGAAATACATACTTACGCACGCAATACACCTAACGGTTTCATTCAGCATCGTGTTCCACAGTTAAGAATACGTCCGCACAGACACGGTAGAGCTTACACGAAAATCGCTCTAGTGGAACGGCATATTGTAGTAACACACGCCCATCAAAAGCATGATGTGCGTGCACAGAATACTGGGAAAATTTAAAGAGAAATGCCTCTCTATAATGGATCCCTAATTGTTTTTCGAGCGTGTTTCCCAGGAGAGAAAACTAAACGATACATTTGGTTTTAAGGGGAATTTTTCCGCGTAATATTTACTACCATTAATTTTAATGTTTTATGAACGTTTGGGTAAATAATGGGTTTATTTCGGGAATAATTCCATTTTGTTCACGTAGTGTGAGGTTCTATTATTATCCAAATAGGATTATTTTGTTTAGAGCGTCGTATTACCTCGTCATGGGTAGATATTTCTAAGTTACAACTTCGGAGATAGCTGGAGTTTTTGGAAGAAGAAACAACCGATTATTGTCTATTAACTGATTTCTGAATTATAGCAATGAGAAAATAAAAACACACTTCATTTTCCGTATCTTCCACTGTCTTTAGTTGTTCTACTTTATAAGAAGCTTTAAATGGGGCAAAAGACCATAAGGCGACCAAAAGACCATACGGCATTAATTATGCCGTATTCATCTGATATTCCAGGAAATACCCAGAAAAATTTGCTTGCATTTTCTTAAACAGTCCTTTTATGGTGTTTTGAACTGCTCATTCAAGCTGTTGAACTCTTGTTGCTGAAAACCATAACTGCCTTTGAAGAAATTTAAGATAACCAGTATAGGTGAAGACGGAAAGTTCTTGACACAAAGTAGGAGAATGATTTGAACCTTATATTTGCATAAGGTATGATCGTCACAAAGGACAGTATATTACCTCTGAAATCTCATTTGCTGGAAGGGTTGACTATAAGTTCCGTTGCTATAAAATCCCCGAAAATGAACAACCCGTGCCAATTACAACCAAATTAAATTGGTTCCCCTATTTTTGCGTAATCAACACAATGAAATAAAATTATTATGATGTGAGAGGAGAAGATAGAAATTCACATTGTTTTGTAACTCATTAGGGTTACAACAATACTATCAAAGTATTAACTAAAATTTCGTCGAAGTTTACACAGTAAAAAGACTCAAATCACTGCACAAAAAATGACTATTACACAGGAACGTATTTTATTGCAACGCCTTTATTTCAACGCCTCATTTTCATTCAAAAATAGTTTTCATTAGAAAAACAGTATTGCCAATTTATTCAGAAAAAAAATATTTCAGAAACCAACAAAACCACTGAGTCAGGAGTTCACAATACATGCTGCTACAGTTTTACTTTGACGCTACAGTTTTTTAAAATTTTATTTTCTTAAGATTTTGAACAACGTTTAATCCTTATTCAAATAAAGATATGATTTAAATTTAAAATTGTTTGTTTGTTATTGAAATCGTTTTAAATCTAAAGAATAAATCAGCAGAGAAATCACTTATCTCCTTCAAGCCAAGTCATGAAAGAGAGAATTCGTTTCCAATAACTACCGATTATACTAGATGGATAGCCAGCTTTTAGCTGGCTTAATTTATTCCTCCTTAAGAAGGTAGGAGATGAAATTGCTTATACCGGATAAGTCCTATATTTGATTTCTGGTATTCCAGAAAGTGCAATGCCAAAGCAGAATTTTTTTTCCAACATTGCTGTTTTTTTTTTTTTAAATTGTAGATTTAAGACATATTCCCTTTAACCCTTTGAGGGGTGCCGTTTGCACAGTGCACACGCCTAAATCGAGTCTTTTTTTTACTTGCATTCAATGCATCCCAGTTTAATGTGCAGAAAAATGGCTAGTACTGCCATCTGTTATCAGTTTAAAGAATTAAAAACATTTTGTAACCTTTAATTGGAAAAATTTCAAGATTCTTTCGGTTAAAAAAAGATCGGGAAAAACTCTACACCGTTCAAACGGTGGAGGTTGTTTCCCCTGAAAGGGTGTTCAGGTGATTGCAAGAGAAAGTTCTTTCCTAAGACGCCAAAAATCTTTTTAGATATGTTATTTTATCGATGACTCATGTCTAATTGGTATCATCAATCAATTTTGCATTTCATTCACCGTGTAGAGAAATATGGAAGGCTTTAGCTATAAAATGACTTTAAAAGCCCTTTTGGGTAGACTTTAATAGCGGTTTTTCAAAATTTTACTTTTATTCTACCATTAATTTTTATAACTATTCGTTTTCATTTGTGCTACTCTCAAAACAGATTTTTTGCTTTAGTTCAATGCATATTATACTTTAATTAGTAAAACATTAAAAGATTTATAAAATTTAAAAACATCCCTGAAGTATCCCTTCATTTCTTTTACGTAATATTCCCTTATTTTAAAATTTCTTGATCCCACTTTACACATTTTGCTCGAAAAATCTCTTTACAGAGCAATAAATCTATTTACTTGGATCTTTCACACCAGCTATTTTAGAATATTATACCATTTTTCTCAAAACTTTGATAAATCTTAAGGGATGTTAAGATAAAAAAAATATATATATATTACTTTAGATTAGAAATAAAAATTTTAATTTATAAAAATGGCGTTACAAAGTTGAGAGAAAGATGGAACGAGTAAGTTATTTCATTAATCAAAATAAACTTCCTTTGATGTGATAAGAATGTTTTATTTTTTTTTTTCTACTCGCATGTCACGAAAACTATTGTTTAGCTTTTAATTACAGAGGATTGAATAATTTTAAGTGTCTATGAATTGATTAAGAAACTTATACGTTTACGTTTAAGGAACGTAGAATTTGAAGGAGATAAATTTAAGTCTTTGTATTTCCAAAACTTTAAGGGAAAATAAAATAAAAAGTGACTTTCGAGATTTTCGCCCTCTAGCAACATGGAAATTTTACTTAATTGCAGGCACTGTTTGAAACAGGGAGGATTTCTAAAGTATTTTTGATCGTTAGAAAACAAGGGAAAAAATTGCGTCTTCAAAAGTTTTCTTTCAAACAAAGATTTAAAATCCAGAAGAGAAATCGAATTACGTGTTATTTCAGCCAGGAAATGAAATTTAGAATGAAACGGAAGATGTTGTTAACTAATATATATATATATATATATATATATATATATATATATATATATATAATATTTATAAAATCTGTAGATAATAATTATATTGACACATTAATGCAAAATAAGTATTAGGGTGAATTTTTGTATTTTTTTCATCTATTGAAACGAATGCAATCGACTATATCCCCGATTAAACGTGAATTTCTGCCAATAATCAATTAGTAATTTTTTTTAGTAATTTGTCTGTTGCTATAATTAGTAGTTAACTTCACTATCAGTGTCTCGTTTGGACACTGACTATTTGATGGTTAGGAAGAAATCATAGTATTTCAGTATTGTTCCAACATTGAATTTTGTTTCAGGAAAAAAAATTAATTTAATATACCAACCAATTCATGAGCTACTTGTTATTAAAAACTATATTATTTTCCGTTATTAAGAGAGAAGTAACTAAATGTTCTGAAGAAAAGATGTCATTGACGACAATATGTTTTGGTTGTTTTCCTTTCTTTCAAAAGAACTCGAGTATTTTTATTTTTTTTTTTTGCAGCAAAAAGCCAGAAGAAAATTATATTAAAGTAAGTTTCTTTGATTAAAATTCAAAATAATGTATTTATATTTTTTCATTCTCTATCAATATTTTTTGTTGTTTCTAATACCCCCTGGCTGGAATGCATTTCCAGACCAGGTCCGTATACGCTTCGGGTTGAAGTGTGAGTCTCCGGTTTGAATAGCACCGCAAGGGTCGAAGTCCGTCTTTGCTAGTTGCCACCTCAATTTTGACCGAGCAACTCCAAGGGCGACATTAGGAGGGGATCGTACCCTTTCCCACCTTTAGTGACCTTCATATAGGGACTTTTTTGTCTATGGATTTAACGTGTTCATATCCAGAATAGACACGGAGGTATTTAATAGAGGATGTCGGGATTCGATCCGAGCACCCCCAGCTTCGAAAACCAGCACATTTCCACAAGGCCACCTCGAGCCCATAAATATTTTAAAGAACGTAATTAAATAAACAAGGTATAGATATTGTCCATTAACAACATTAAATAGTGCAAATAAATACTAATAATGAAGACGAGGAACAAAATTTCGGTTTTTTTAAAGCGATTTTTAAATCTTATTTCTGTTTAGGGTATTAATGATGAGCATTTAGTGAAAAAAGTTTTGGCTTCTATAGTCTGCATTTTTATTATTTATTTGTATCTTTTTTGGTGTGTGTATGTATGTATACGGGGGGGGGGAGGGATATTCCATTTATTGACAAAAATGCATGTTTTTGGATTTTTATATGGTATTAAAATCTTTAATTTTACAAAAACATTTTCATTCTAATTAGTTAAATAACCATTAATAATGAGCATTGAATTAAACGATACTGAGTTTTACACATTATTTTACCATACTAAATACTATTTCATAGCTTAAATTTTCAGTTTCAAATATGTAGGAATGCCAGTCTATAGATTTTTCTAAAAATAGTTTTCTAAAAACTATTTTGGGCGACAAATGGCAATAATGTAATTTTAAACTAATTTGCCTCTTGCCATGGCAGTCTGAACTATGAAATACATTTAATTTAAAATGTTAAACTATGAAATGTGACTAAATAACTTGTAATGCATGTCCGGATTTTAAATAAATTTGTTTTTTTCCTACTTATTTCGGGGTATTGTAGTCTTGCGATTATGATTCTGTTGTACGTATATTTTATGGCTTCCAACTGAGCTAAGCAATTTCAAAACTCTAATGTTATATAGATAAAACACTGTACTGTACCGCATACAACTTATTTTATTGATATCTAAAAACTGCACGTTATATTGCATAGTAGTGGACGTTCACCGTTTCGCCTCATTCTCCTCTCTTGTGTATGCTTGTGTGTTAGTCTACTTTGTTGATATTGTAATTTTAAACTTGAAAAACATAACTTTTTTTACAGTGCAGTGTTTTGTTTCACTCTTTTGGATTTTTTTTGGACCATTGAAAGCAAGAATTATTGTACTGTGAGATATTTGCCCTTATTTCACTAATGTCTTGCGCTCCGAATTTCCACAAAGGGGAAGGTCCCGCTGCATTTATAGTAGCTTTGAACAATAAATTTGAGAATTCCAGCTTAGTAAAAATTACATGTATTTACTAGATTTATAGAGGGCAAAAGGAATTTGTATAAACCATTTTTCTGCCCACACCACCTCTTCTTTCTGAGGACATTAATACCAGGAACTGGTTAATGTGTTAGGATTGTAAAGTAGCATAATAATAATAAAAAAAAACTTTTCAGACTGTTCAGTGACATTTTAAAAAGTCTTGTATAAAACACATTCAGTGGTTCCCAAGGGATTTATTTTTACACAAAAAGGATAGATATACGTGGTTTTTTAACGTTACTTTTTCGAGACGTATTCAGACTAGACTTGACTTGAGATTGTGATGGGAAGAGAACTGTCCTTAAAAATGCCCGTATAACAGGATGTGAGAGGTGATAGCTTTTCCAAGACAATTGGAATATCCTTTTAGAAAATTTGTCATACATTTCCTGTTTCAATAATTACAAGATAAAAAGAACTTTTTATATACCATGTTTTTAAATTTTCTGTTGAATCAAATAAACTTGACAATTCTATGTATTAATAAATAATTTTTAAAACTTTTTTTGATGAATTATCCCATCAACTTGAAAAAAAAATGAAGTTAATTGGAAGTTAACTTGCGTTTAACTTTTCGTTCCTGTCCGCGCTGATAGAGGGCTGCACCAGTCTACAAAGCAAAATTAACTGAAGATAACTGAAAATTAATTTAATTCTGCTTAAAGATGGCTAAAAGTATTAAAAAATGCATTGTCATCGTGTTCTGAGCTATTCTAAAAGTTTCAAATGTCTATCTAGTCGGGAAGTTAGTTAAAAATCGATTGCAAGATTTGTAAGGGACAAACACACACACAGACACACACACACACACACACACACACAAACAAACAAACAAACAAGAAAGCAAGTTAATAAAAACATGGTAATAAAAAAGTGAGGCTAAAAGCTGTAGAAATTGCTTTTTTATTGTTTCTTTCCCGTATTTAAAATATTATAACCTGAGGAGTAGTCGAGAGAACATTATCTCTTGAACAATAACTTGACTGTCATGTTAAAAAACCCAAATTTATTAATTTTAAATTCTGCATAAACTTAGAAGATGCATACAAAGAAGTAATGAAATATTTGTTTTAATTTCTAAACCATTTTGCAAGGGCTTTCTTTACAGTCGCCACTTTTTAGTAAATTTCTTCCTACCACTTCAGAGTCTCTAACAAAATAGGGGTCAGATGATAAAACCCAGGAATCTGTATTTGAGAAGGTTACGCAGAAAGCGGGGTGATAGAGTGAGAACGCTCGTACTTTAAGCTGTATAGATATTATACATTCAAATAATTGAATTAGAAGCTGGACCAGAGCAAAATGATACATAAGTGTAGCAGAGATAAATAGCGGGCGGAATTAAGCAAAGTGTTACGAATTAGCATGTTAGTTTGGCTGAAATATATTATTTGAGGTTATTGACGCAATATCTTGGAAAGTATTCAGTACAGTTACGAGTGTTAATTGAAAACGTTATTTATATTTTTGGTACAATCAAGTAGAGATGTGGACAAACCTACTACTTGTTTTAATTTCATATTTCATATTTTCTCTTCGCAACTTTGGAAGAAACCATTCAGTCAGAGATTCTTATCGAGATAAAGGATGTTTACAATACTTATTGGTTCCAATTGAAATGTATAGTTTCATAAAGGATGATCTGCTGTTTAATGTAAGACTGATTTCTTTCACTAAACGAATATCAATATTTTTGATGCAATTACCAAAAAGATGTAATACGGACATTTTGTGACGTACTGCTGAGGAGTGTTACAACTATGTAGTTCATATTTTTAAATCCCCTAACACGTACATATCTGAAATTTCAGCAATAACTAAGCGGGTGTAGGCACGACTCTTTCACTATCTGAGACAACACTTATTCCAATAAAATGATTTCATTTGACAGATGTTAGTACTTTTGATATTTCTTGAAAGCAATCTCTCTGCAGTTATTTGTAATTGGTCAGGTAATTTTACGTGATTCTTCATCAGAATTGCATATTTACTCGATGAAAATATTTAACGCCTAAAAAGGTTGTAACAATTACAGCTAAATCAACCTTACAACTGTTGTTTCGTAGTTCATTCAATCTTTCGGTTACACCAAAGTACAGATGGAAAGAAATATTTCTGGGCTTACATTTAAGCAAATTTTTCTCTTTAAGATTTTTTTTCTACGTAAAAAAATTAACCTTTCTATCGTGGATGCTGATAAAAAGCTCATACTTGGTTGAAATAATTTATGTGCAGTCTAAAGATATTAAGGTCATTAGTTAAAGGAATGATATATTATGAAATGTTTTCAATAAGTGGCTATGCTTTAATAATGTCATGAAAAATATTGTTCCGTTTTCCTGGGTTCAATAGGATTGAATAAAATCTCTTCAGGAAATGCACACAAAATAAAATTTATTATTCTGTAAATTTTTCAGGCGCATACACAAATCCAAACAGAATAACACGTAACAACTGTCATCTATACAGCAGAAAACACTAAAAAAACAGAAGTCAGGATAACAGTCTTCAATACAATATACGCCTAACGCACCTTCAATACATTCAATTCTCAGCAGAAAAGAACGCTGAGTTCCAATGCGAATGTCAGGTATATTTATAGACTTCCAAAGGGCCCTCTATCGGTCAACCAATTAGATATCACCAGAAGATTCCAGAAAGGTCCAGAAGGTTGGGGACCATTTGTCGTCATATCGTCAAATTTGGCGACCAAAATAACTTGACAATTCTATGCCAAATCCATCGCCAATTTGGCGATAACTCTGATATTTGGCAAGATTACTATAGACTCGTAAAATTCGTAACATTATTATGGATTTATGAAAGCAGCTGCATGAAAAAGAATTTTTCTGCAACACTAAGAATTTTTTTTAATCAAGATATGTTTTTACAGCCATTTTCGCATGACAGAGATTTAAAAAAAAAAATAGAAAAACCAAAATTTTTAACACCTATTTGCCTGACTTTATTTAAAAAAAATGATTTTAAAAAACTGTTATGTATCCTTTTTGCAATTTTTTCTTGTTAATGAAATTTATGAAACTTATGGAAAAAATACTAAATCTATAAAAATAAGAACTGCATGAACTCTGAATTCAACAGTATCTCAAACATTACAACAGGGGAAAAATGTATAATTTGGAATGATACACTCATTGTTACAAAAAAGCTGTTTATATAGCTCCAGACATGTCGTAGAATGCTCAAAATATACGAAAAGAGAAAAAAAGAATAGAAATCAAAATTTCTCATCCACAGAAGATAAATTTTATGCTACCATGCTTGCTGAATAATTAAAAAAATACATTCAAGAAAAAAAATGGCAGTAGGGAAACTATGTGACAACTATTATCCATTCATGCTAATACCAGGAAACGAAACATAATAAGTTGAACAACATCATAAATGTTTTACACATGGTCACATACAAGTGGTGTTTGCATAAAAAAGCCTATATACTGCAAACAATTCGGATGATTGTGGCAACAGTGAAAAAGTGAGACATTTTTCGAGGTAGCAATTGTTTTTTTAAAAAATAAAATGCGGTAGACAGATTTACTGAGATCATTCTGTCTGGTTTGTGACAATCAATAAAATATATGAGCTTTTTACACTCTTGTAAAACAGCTTTTTTTTACAGAATGGCATTAAAAACATAGATAGGCAATAGAGTGGCATTAAAATTTTTTGCTTCTATAACTCAATCCTACACGAAAATTCGAAGTATCATACATTTATTAAGGAAGCTATAAAGTTTAGGACTGAATTATGTTGCTGATTTATACTTTTAAAAAACATTTTCATAGCATAATCTATTACTTCCTCACGTTTTATAAATTTTCTGATCTACTTCTTTTTTGGGGGCATCGTTTAATATTTCTTCGGGAAAATCATAATTACAGGGAGGAAATGATTTATATTTTAGTTACAGCGGTAACTTTCGGCGTCTTTAAGTGTTTCATTTGCTAGTTTCGGTCAATGATCGGCTATAAAAGTTGTTCATAACAAATGAACTTTCATATTCTTTACGTTTCTTCTATTCTTTCCTTGGGTCAAACGATAAAAAAAGTTCCGACTAAGCGATGCACTTATTTTCTCATTATTTTTGAGCAAAAAAACAGTCAGAAATTTTAAAATGATACCTTTAATATATTTCAGCTTAAAGCGGAAGGTTTAAGCGTTGCATTAAAAAAAAAATTATGCATAAATACTATTTACCTGTTACGCATTCAATATGCAAAGACATTTTTTAATTATTCTTTGTGCAATTTCTAGGTACTGTGATTTTTCCTCGTGTTTTAGGTCTAAAAATACTTTTAATCAGCATACATTTATTTCTATATATTCATATATATTTGATTTTTACTCTTTTATCCAGAAATTTATACAAATATTAGCTGAATACCCGTGCTTCGCTACGGAGTACATTCAAATTAAATACAACGGTCAATGTATGCAATTAATTCCAAATATATATATATATATATATATATATATATATATATATATATATATAAATACATATTTATAAAAAAATCGTAACAAATATTTTTATAGACCAAAATAATGTAGAAGAAAATATTCAAATGAAATACAACGGTCAATGTATGCAACTAGTTTGTATGTTTAATATCCATAAAACATAATAATTTGCATTAAATTCTTAAAAAATTTCCATCTCAATTAGTCTAGTGTTAAAATTTTATCTTTTACCGTATTTTAATTTTTTGTCAATTTATTTCATTGTTATGCACGTGACGCAAAATTTAATTTATCTTCAAGTATGACAAAAATAAAAGAAACCACGTGATCAGAATTTAACAAATTAAATTCTAAAAATTGATCTTTAAAAATTCACCAAAAATCAGTAAAAGGAGTTTCAGATTCGAAGATTTCATTGTAAAGGAATTTTTATGATCTTTCTTGATATAAATTTTATAACCCTCAAATTATTATTTTAAATGCAAACATTAAAAAGTGTTACAAAAACAGCTTAAAAATTTAATTAAAAAAATCTAAGAATTTTTCAAAAATCTTTCTTAGTGCACCCTTACACTATAAGAAGAATCGCCATGCAAAATTTCAGCCCTTTAGGTCAAGCGGTTTGGTCTGTGCGTTATATGTCAGTCAGTCAGTCAGTCTGTCTGTCTGTTACGGAACTGTTTTATATATATAGATGTATGCATTTATGTAAATGAATACCATCAAAATAATGAGTTGCCTACAGTTGGTATTATTGTAAATACCTGATTACCCTTTTCTTTCTAATTATGAACAACCATTCAAAAGAAATTGAATTATCTGAGTTGCTGAAATTAAATTTAACTAGTTACTTGCATTATGATGAGAAATAATTTATAAATAGGAACAATATATTTTTACTCTACGTTTTAGTAATGTTAAAATTTTCTTTCCATTCAACCCCATCTTTATGTTTATCTTTCTTTCTGTTCAAAATTATAGTGTGAACAATGTTTAGAATGATTGTTTGTAAAATATAACTATGTTTGTTTTATATGTTTTTGAAGTACGAAACTTAAATAACTATTCAATAATCCATCACTCTTATACTTTTAAGCTTAAATAGAACTTTAACTTTCTGTAATTATTTTATGAGTTAATAAGTGGAATTACTTTCTTTACTTTCACCCATTCATTAAAAAAAAAATCGATTCTTAAAACTTCCTTACAGTAAAAGAGAAAAAAAATTGAACTGTTCATAAAGCGAGAAGACATTTTGTGAATTTTCGAATTGCTTTTGAGAATATGTGAATGATAAGTTCTCTTGATAGGAAAAGAATATGCGTTAACTCTGTTTTATTTGACCTAAATCCAATTTTATTAGTCATTTTTCATCAGCTAACATGCAAAGGAATAAATTATTATTATATTTTGCCCAAAGAGAATACTTGTAACTATGACCACAGACATCTTAAACAAAATGTTAAAATTTGTTTCAAGTTATATATATATATATATATATATATATATATATATATATATATAAAGAAAAAGATTGCAATCAAGGAGATTGTGGATACTCAGTTACTGACTTAATATGGTTACTGTATTTTGGGACTATTAAACCATTATTAATTTAGTTTTTTATTATTATTACTAAGAGATATTTTTATTCATATTTTTATTTTTAAATATGTTTTTATTTTATTTGTTATTTTAAGAAGGTATTTTTTCTAATTTTTCTTATTATTATGTTTAACTTATTAAATGCAACAGAACAAACTTTTCATTAAAACTAAAACAACCAATTATGTTTTTGGATAGACTTTCGGGGTAATTATTACGTGTTAGCACAGCTTTCAAGTCTAAAATATGCTTAGACATAACCTATTTATACGAACTAACTGATTTACAATAATGTTATTAAAAACAGATTTATGTAAACAGGTTAGGCAATTTTGAAATTTAACAATATTAAAATTATAGTCAGATCTTTTGTAGTATAAGTCAAAAGTAAATTTGTTGTGAGAATTTAATTTAATGTTAATATCTAAAAAGTTTTCATTAATATTATCATGGCTACTTTTAATTAGTTCCAGATTAGGAGGGTAAAAATTTATTTCTATATGGTTATTACTTTTATTAATTACTATTATATCATCTATATACCTAAATATATTGTAATTGCAATTTTCGATATAATTAATTTCAAAATAATATAAGCATAAATTAGCTAGCATACTTGAAGCATCACCACCTTGTGGTACACCTTTGGACTGTAAGTATATACTATTATTATGAACTATGAAATTATGTTTAGTTACTAAATCTAGGAGCCTATTGAAACGGGTTAGTTTAACCGTCCACTTACGAGGGTCTTCTACTTCGTGACCGATGCTTCAAATATCCTCGTGTATCACGGTCTTTTATTGCAAGATTGATTTGCATAATTCTGCTGAATATCTCTCATGTCAGTGACATCTAACGGTGACTTTTTTAGCTTTATTAACTTTTTAAAATTTTTAAACTTTTTAAAAACTTTTAAAACTTTTTTCGGCTGCTAAAAAATTCAGACTTTCTTGTGAGCCCTTTCTTGCAAACCGCACTTCTTTATCTTGATTTCTTCCTTTTTTATGAATTTTTAAAGTTTTTACGAACTTTTGGCTCCCATATATATATATATATATATATAAATTGTTATCTAATAATATTAAGATATTTTTCGGAAAATGTCTAATATTTCAGTATATTTTGAAATTTCTTACATTTTAATTATAGAGGTGTCTAAGAAACACGTGAAAAATTAAATATATAAAAGAGTTAAATTCTGTTTTTAGTTTGTATATTTATACAAATTTTATATCCAGAAACTGAATTTTTAGTAGCCGAATTGCAAATGTTAGCCGTTACATTTTGAAAACGTTTTCATTTGTCAACCTTGTTCACACAAGTACAGTTTCACCGAAAAATTTCAAATATATATATAATCCTTATTCTTTTTATTGCATTGGAGGTTAGGATTCTAATATTCATTTACTTATGATTCTGAAGACAGATAGTTTCATGGTTTTTCAAAATACGCATTTATAAAAATATAGCTACCTTTCCACAAATAAAAAAAAAGTCATATTTTCGGTATAAATCGATATAAGACTGTGATCTCTTAGTAATTTCACATTTTGAAAACATGTACTCCTAGATTATTTCTTCTATACAGCATTTTCTACAAATAATAATAGATTTTTATGAAACGTATTTTTAACAAATACGTTTTCAACTGTTTATATCTTACCAGAGCGTGAATTCTTTCTGCGTAAAAATTCAAGTGATTTTTCCTCTGTTCAATTTTTAATATTCACCCAAGTATATATATAGCCTTTTTTCTGTCTTAAAAGAACTTCATGCAGGAAATTAACTCAATTTTTTTACATCTAATGTCTGTAGTCAAACTGTCAAAAGACTCACTTAAAGTGTGTTCTTCTCCTTACTTATGATTTTATGATGTCATATTCTGACAATTTTACGAGCTTTTAAATATAAGTGATTTATGTAACTTTAGGTAGTAACATAATAAACATTACTTTACTGAAGGCCTCTTATCAAAATGTTTCTCCCTTATCACTTATAAACAGTGATTTTAGATTCTAAAGTAAAGTAAAAAACGAATTTCTTATTTTTTTTATGTTTTAGCAAGCTTACTATATTTTTTATTAAATAAAGTTGAAATATTCCGAGAAGTAGAGAGCTAATTATTCTCTAAACTTGGTGAATAAACTGATATAACCGGGTATACTTGTGTAATAGGGAAATTACACAAGTGTATAATTAAAATTTTTAATAGAATTTTATGGTCATCATGGTTAAAAAGTGTTTTTAAAGGTCATCATGCATAAGTAAGCTGTTGGAAAAAGAAATAAGTTCATGTAGTCTCTTTTAATGAAACTACCGAGGGTTATTAACGTAGGATTACTTATCGTTGCTTACCTCTTTTGTTTGTATGTATGTATGTATCTATATATATCTATCTATCTACATATATAATGTATATATGTAAATATATATATAGATATATATATATATATATATATATATATATATATATATATATATATAAAACAGTTCCGTAACTGACTGACATACAACGCACAGACCAAACCGCTGGACCTAAAGGACTGGCATTTTTCTTATAGTGTAGGGGTGCACTAAGAAATATTTTTGAAAAATTCTTCTTAGATTTTTTAAATTAAATTTTTAAGCTGTTTTAGAAACTTTTTTTAAGTTTGAATTTAAAATAATAATTTGAGCGTTATAAAATTTATATCACGAGAAAGATCATAAAAATTCCTTCAAAATGAAATTTTTTTCGAATTTTTACCTCCATTTCCTGATTTTTGGTGAATTTTTAAAGATTAATTTTTAGAATTTAATTTATTAAATGCTGATCACGTGATTTCTTTTTCTGGTACTTTTAATAAATTTATCGTCGCGTACATAACAACGAAATAGACAAAAATATATTATTTTTTTTTGTGAATGCATCAGACGATTGGACATTATCCAATAAAATATTAAAATACAGTAAAATATATATTCCTCAAACTGTACTATATTAAGTTCACTATATTCTATAGTATGTCCTATTAGATTTAATTTGAATATTTTCTTCTACATTATTTTGTCTATATAAATATCCCCTACGATTTTTTGTAAATATGTTTATATTTTTTTTACATCAGTTGCATACATTGATCGTCGTATTTATTATATATATATATATATATATATATATATATATATATATATATATATATATATATATATATATATATATATATTTATTTTATTTATTTTCGGTATTAATTGCATACATTGACCGTTGTATTTAATTTGAATGTACTCCGTAGCGAAGTGCGTATTTTCAGCTAGTATATATATATATGGATGTATGTACGTCAAAATTTTTGCGCATTTTGGAACTTTTCTGTTTAATTGCTTACTGCTTGCCCAAGCGATACAGACTAGATTTGGCGAGCTGCCAAACTTATAACTCGCGACGCAGGACATCTTAAATTTTGTTTTCCGGAGGACCATTATGGAGGAAAATAATCCTACGTTAAAAGTTAGATAACAAAGTTGCAATTGCAACTTAAATTGGCAATATATGACGTTTTAGCTAAAACATTTTAGCTAAAGATAATATCAAGTTTTGATGCAATTTAACTTTTAGTGTATTCAGGGAAATAAATTTCCTCTGCATTCATAAGCTTTTAAAAAATTGCCTTTGCAAGCTGCTGAAAAAGTAAACACTACCGTAATTTTACTATGTGTTTAGTAGTATATTTCTAAATAGGGTCATGTGTATATTTGATATGAAGTCAAGAAGCATAGATAAGAATGGAAAAAGTAAGAACGATGAAGCAGGTAATTTATTAAAAAGTAATGATTCAATTACAGTATAAGCTAAAAATGTTAAATATAGTTAAAAATCATATGGCATTTGACAAATACCATTTCTGAGGCCATGCAGTTTTGCACAGCTAATCCTTTTTACATATTCAGCATTTTCTCGTAAAGTCCTTTAAAAACTGTTTTCAAGTAAGAAGAAAAATACCTTATCCAGTGCGGTACAGTGCGGAAAATGAATTCAAATATGCGTCTGAGACAGTAGTAAATATCTTTGTTGCAGATTATCATAAAGCACGCAATGAAGCGCGTCTGTTCTCCAAAAATGTTTTAAATTTAGTTTCCAAAATTTATACTGCGTTACCAGCTTACCTTGTTGTAACGAGTAGGAATTCAAAACGCATAACGGTTACTCAAGAGGCAGTTAAGCAAGAATTTCCTGTACTCTCCTATGCAAGAGTTCTGTATACGAGTAGTTCGCAGCCAAAAGCAGGAGAGGAAATAAGAGCGTGTTTGTAAACATTTAATCAAAGTTGGAGTTGTTAAGGAAAATACCGAAGAAAGTAGATGTAAATTTTGCTGTGTACATAATAGGGTGTAAATGGTGGAATGTATGAAATGAGAAATTAGGGAATTTCCCTGCTACATTTAATATGAGCCATGGAGGCACTGTACATGAAAGCTTTAATTCTCTAAGGTCACACACGAGTGAACAAATTGGCTTGTTTGTTAAATATGAAAATTCTGAGTCTACTTCGAAGTGGATTTTACAAAGCTGAGCGATGAAGTTTGAGGATTATTATAAAAGACTCGCATCATATTTGTATCTATTTTGCACTAGATTTTAATTTGGTACTTTGCCTTAAAATTATAAGCTTTTCAGCACAATTATCTATCTTATAGATTTATCGATAGCTTCTTTTGAATTCATGGTTGCATTATATAATTCGGTATGTATATTAGTGGACGAAGACAATGTGTTTGGTCACTTATATATTTTCAACATAAATATATCCAGAAAGAGCACTTTTCATTTTGATGACTGTATAACAAATTTTCATGATCATATATATATATATATATATATATATATATATATATATATATATATATATATATATATATATATATATATATATATATATATATATATATATATATAGTAGCGTACTGGAAATAGGGTCTTATTTTTTCCCACGACCCCACAAGGGCTTGAAACACAGCTGCGTGTTTTTCAAGGAATGTGTTGTTCGGTTCCACCAGTTCGGAACACGTGGGGGGATTAAAAACCGTTTTCCTTACAGATGCAGCCACTAAAGCTGTCATCTTGACGTTCTGGAATGTAGTAAAGTTCGGCGTCTAACAAGAGCTGTCAGCCGATAAGCTGCCGGCCCCTCCACCCCTTCTGAAAATCCAGACATTGGGGAGAGACGCTTGAGAACGCGGGCGGTGCGGATGTGTGTTTCGGCTCCGTACGTTGTGAATATGCACGGGATTTTAATTGAATATGTTTCATTGTTTAAATGTTAATTTTTTTTGTTAATAAATTGTTGAGTTTTCGTTTTAAAAATTTGGCCTTCGCTTTTAATTAGAACTGTCTTTCTTGGTATGGATCAGTAGTTGTGAAATTTCTTCAAAATGCCTCAGAGAGAATCGCCTTACCAACTTACAGTGACGCCACAATATATATATATATATATATATATATATATATATATATATATGTATAAAGAAAGTCCTTTTTAAGGCTTAGAAACTGTAGTTTAAAATTTCCAAAACATTAAATATGTCTTAGAATATTCTATTCTTAGAACATGCAGTTTAGATGGAGGATATCTCTCACTAATGAGTACAAGTTTCTAAGTAAACCAAAACCAAAATCCTCTATCCTTTTTGTGTCCGCTATTTCTCCTCTCCTTGTTGCAACGTTGTCCCTTAGAGAAAAGTGTGAGTTATAGTCATTCTCAATTCTTTCAAATTCTCTCATATAAAAAGGCGGCATTTTCTTCGAAAACATTAATGTAGGCAGACATGCCACACGCGAGGCATAGGTCTTTAAAACACCCATAAAGTTTTGTACATTTAAAAGATGTAAATGTGTTTATCTCCAAGCTTATTGTTTGCTGTGAATTGCGGCTCTTTGGCATTTAAACATATGGAAATGAAAATCTATAGCACTTTTTCCCGAACATCTAATTAATCTAGTGTTTTAGTTGATACTTAAGTTTATAAGCCACACGCAGGATTTAATGGAATGGGGGGGGGGACTCAGAAAACACAAAAAACCTGAATTTTATCGAATTGTTAATGTTAAAGTATATTCTCAAGTATATGTTACCATGTTAACCATAATTAATAATTCTTCAAGGCAAGGTACATAAATAGTAATATGAATCTTTAGAAATTCAAGATTTTATCTTTTATTTATATATTACTCGCTTGGGAGTGTCCATGCTATTTTCATCCCACTAATTCTTTAAAAGATGTAAAACAACTATTTATCAACAAACAGGTAAATAGACATTCTAGTTCTGTACAATAATACACATAGCAATTAAATACTTGAGGAATATAATCTAATTTATAGATATCCATACACTAATACTTTTGCGACAAATTATAGCACTTTTCTCACTCTCCCCCCTTACTGAGAAAAAATACAAAGGGAAAGAGTGTAACGAACAATCTAACAATCAAAAATGTTTTATCAACTTAAATCGAAGAATATTTTTATGGAAGCTTCAAATATCCTTGGTGTAAGAGCAGAGTGAAAAAAGCAACCTTCAAGTGTATGAAATTCAGTAATAATTCTGTAATTTAATCCATTAATTACAGTAAACTTATTTAGAAGTCCAAAATGCACAAAGATACAATTGTGTAAAGGTTTAGATAATGAGACAAAACTATCTGGATAAGATGTCAATCATCTGTATTGAGTACCATTTCGCTCATAGTATTGTATTTTAATTAGGGATGCGACATCGATGTGATGTTTTCAAAACATCGATGTTTTAAACATCGATTTATTGAGGCGGATGTTTTTTTTAACATCGATGTTTTGTGCTCGATTTTTTTTTTATGAAAAATTACCATAATAATAAAAAAAATTACCACGTAGCATAATTTTCCCACTCAGTAAATGTAAGTCTGAATTCTGAAAAGGATGAATACAAAAGGGGAAACGATTCCTTAGCAAACAGACAAATGGCAATCAACGACCAATGAACCAATCAGAGCGCTTGGAATGTTCCTGACACTCCAGAGCAATCCCTGGGGTTTTATTTTGCAAATAGTATATACACGAGAGCAGCCGTTTTTGTTTTGTTCTGGTTTTATATAAGTTGACGTTAATATTATTAGCAAGATACCTCCCAAAAGTACCGTTTGGAAATATTTTTGCAAAACCTCTGACAAATTGGCGAAATGCAATATTTGCCTTAAGTCCCTCAAAACTTCTGGCAATACCACGAATTTATCTGAACATTTGAAGGCAAAACATGGCGATATTTACAACGAGAATTTTGAAGTCATCAATGTAGCCCAAGGCAAAAGCAACCAAGTTTTTGTCATTTGAATCAGCCCAATCAGAGAGTAAAATTAAATCACCCCCCCCCCCTCCCTCACGACTAACCGAAGTAACATTAATGTTAGAGATTACTAAACCAGTTTTAAAAAATAGATGTTCTAAAACGTCGATGTTTAAAAACATCGATGGTTTTTGGGCGATGTTTTATTAGCATCGATGTTTTAATATTGAATATCGATGTTTTAAAACATCGATGCTTTGTTATCGATGTCGCATCCCTAATTTTAAGTCCAATATACAATTAAATTCTATGTTATATTATTTCTCGACAAATGATAACTTTCATTTTGTTGAAACAAATACAAAAATTTTCTAATAAATTTAACCCCTTATCAACCTTTTGTCTGTTAGGAAGCTTAGAGTTATTACTCCGTGGGTAAAATTCTAGGGATTTGAGTTTGAGACTGCTATTCTAGGTAACTTGTATAGCGGTTGGAGCTTCAAGCTTCCTAAGCGTGGGCCTCCGTTTAATTCTTGGGTAAGGTATGTATGTTCCTATCTTATACCCTGATAAGGAGTAATTTTGGAAGCTTCTATAATAGTGTAGTCGACATATTTGCATGGGTGATTGTCTTTAGGGTAAATGACAACCGCATTAGTGGGGAAGGAACATCAATTAATATGTCAATCCTCTAGCGTGACTGCCATTTGACTCATTGTACCATGTTTATAGTCCGATAAAGGAGCATAATAGAGTTAATCCGGTTATTAATTTAGACCTCTAGATTAAATGCCACAATTTTCATTGCCATTTAAAGATGCTTGGATTTTTTTCTTTAGTAATGTATATTACACAGTGTGACACATTAAAAACATAATTAACAGCATAAAACTTTATATCAAAATTCTCTGTTAATACAATTTTTTAGACTATTTCCTTCTTAAATGCCCATTAGGAAAATATACAGTTTGTAGTTTCCAGAATTATAAACGAAGCTGACCAGAGAGACTTAAATGCTTTCCTCCCTGATAACGTCACAGAATTCTATCGATCTTTACTACAGCACTGATTCCTAGGACCTCTTTTGTCCAGATATCGCATGTAAATATTTAATTCCGTTTTCCCCGTTCGCCCAAAGCATTTCTTCTCGGCTTTTGAACGCTGCGGTTTACCCAAAAGCTTATTTCAGTTATTAAAGGTGTTTACGGCAAGGGGAGTTCCCCTTCATTTACCGGGTATTTGGAGGAGTAATTTGTTTCGGATTTGCAATTTCGATGGCAGATTGGGGGAGTGAATTGCCTCGGGCTAGAAATTACATGATTGAGAACTTGTGAGGATGCACGTTCGTGAGATGAAGACGTATTCGCATGTATGCACTTTACACTATTGATTTCGCTCTCATTTTATGCAGATTGGAACATGGACTCTCACTGTACCCATAAACATAAATTTGCGAATACTGGCTCGTATACGTCACTGCGACACACGTTTACGCTTAAACGCTACTAATATTTAGCTTGCTTACCAGTTGTCAAATTGTTTGGCGTTATTCCTAGAATTGTGATTGTTCAAGAAGTTAATATGGCATATATATATACAGGTAGCCCTCGCACAGCACAACATCTTACAACACGGTTTCACTCTAACACGATAAGATAAATTGCGGGAACCCTTATATAACACTGCAAACTATAACACGGTTTCGCTCTAACACGATACAAAAAATTGCGAAAACCTTTGTACAACACTGTACTTCTATAGCACTAAATAACATGATTTTTGTTTAACACATTTAAGAACTAAATTACCTTAAAATAATGACGGGAAGGAATAATGAACTCTAATGGCTTTACATGAAAATGTATAAACAAATTATAATTTATTCATTTATAACTCTACAAAATTACAAAAAGGCCTAGGCTTAGCTGAAAATATTGAATCATTTTCCCTAAATGCAGACCCTTCCGCTGAAAGAAGCCGAAAATTCAAAAAGGGAACTGCAAAATTGTCTATCTCCATACCGTGAATCTACAATGACCTTGTAAGAACCAGCAAATAAAACAAAATTACAGATTTTGTAAAGAGGATAGAAGGTGCAAAAAATCTAAATGAAGAAAAAGGTTCTGAAAGTGAAGGTGGTATCGTTCAATCGAACAAACGTTCTCGTTTGATTATACTGAGCAGTGATGAGGAACAAATTTATTAAATTAGGGTCGCATTAAATGAAAATATTTTTTTGTTTCTTTTCGTTTTATGTTATACATAATTTATATTTTTAATAAAAATTAAGTTTTCTACATGGAATTTAACAAAAATGTTTGTTTTTAATAAGTTTTCAGAACGTAACCCCCTTTTTTGGAACTGCCTCTGGGTTTCATATAACACCGTTTCACACAACACTGCCTTTTCTAGGAAGCTATCTACCGCTTTATAGGAGGGTCACCTGTGTATATATATATATATATATATATATGCATGTATGCATATATGCATATATATGTACATATAGTAAAACTTCTGTAGCCGGTCACCCCTAAAAATGGCCATTTTTGTTCAGAATCGATTAAAAACTCCATGGAGTCAATGTCATGAAAGAAACCCCTCTTCGACGACCATCCCTCAAAACGGCCACATTTTTTCAGAACTATTAATGGCCAGCATAGAGAAGTTTCACTATCTATCTATCTATCTAATCTATCTATCTATCTATATATATGCATATATATATATATATATATAATATATATATATATATATATATATATATATATATATATATATATATATATGCATGCATATATATATGCATATATATATATATATATATATATATATATATATGCATGCATATATATGCATATATATATATATATATATATATATATATATATATATGCATGCATATATATGCATATATATGTGCATATATATGTGCATATATATATATATATATATATATATATATATATATATATATGCATATAACTGAACAAAATAATATAATACTATATCATCGTGTGACCTTTAAACCTTAACGGATTTCCAATTCTCCCTATCGAAGTTAAATTTTTCAAATACATAATTCCCATAATCATACAAAAGGGCATATCTATGGAAATGGAAAAATGCAAAACTAGGAGAGAGAGAAAAAAAAAACTTACCCCTGATAGTGGCCGAATATACGTTGTATCTATTCAGAGAAATGTTCCCAAGTGTTGCGCACAAAAGCAGAATTCCGCATTGTCAGAAAACAGAAGACCGTTGTTTCTCTCCCCCTCAGCAGCACACGCAACCCCAGGGTGTCCGTTGCTGAAGGGAACCATCTGCTTTTCCAGCTCTTTAACTCGTTGCATCACAAGAGAGCCTGTGGAAGAGAAAGGTAGTCGTTGAGATACATACACATGCGGCTGGAGCGCGTTTACTTTCTGTTTTGTTTGCTTTTTTTTTTTCAATCCCTATTTTGACAGAGAGTTATGTAAATGCAATATCTCAGAGGCTATCATAATTTTTCTGCTCCGTGTTGTCGTAAAGAAATAAGCTAAAGTGAAACACTTAATCTTTACTAAAGCCATACCGCTATACAGAACTGTCAAACTTTACGTGCATCATGTTTTATTTTTCTTTATGTGAGCCGAGGTTATTTAAAAATTGCCCGATAATTTTTATTTATTATTTGTTTGACAAAATTGCTTTAAACCATTGTTGCCATTTGAGTTTCAGGGGGAATAGAGCAAGATTGGTTCAAAGCCGCTGAACGAAATAATATTGGTTGATATGCGTTAGCTGGAGAGAACGCGCAGAGACTTTCCAAACATGGAAAGTATTAATGTGTCATTTAATACGTAATGTTTAAAAAATGATTTAAAAATTGCGGTAAAAAAAACCGCAAGTAAATGTGCCTGCGTATGGAGATAAAAGAACTAAATAGAAAAATATCTATTAGTTAATTCAAATCCCTTTTTAAGTATTATACTTTACAAATTTTGGCTAGTAGTATTATAAGTTATTTATTGGCATATTTATATGTATACGTGTTTGATTGACTTTATGCTTAAATATTGCGACAATATATTTCAGTCGTTTACTGTAGCTCTTCCGTTCATGTAGGAAATTTTCCTGTAAAATAAACATCTTTAGGGATGATTTCATTATTGTTGATTTAACCAGTTTCCCTAAGAAAATATTTTGCAAAATTAAAAAATTAAGCAAATATTGGTAATATTTTCCCACAGCATTTTACCAAAACTTGACTAAAACTATCTAAAATTCCAGAAAATATTCTCTTTGTTTAACTTAAGGTATATTCAACTCTTTTTTTAAACGTTTAATATACATTCAATATTTGTTAACAAAAAAAAAAAATTAAGTGCTAAAGCCAATCTTTACTTAGCGTATATTCTTTGTTAGTAGTATAAAAATTAATTGATTTAAAGTTCAGCTACCTTCCTAATACGGAGTAACTTTTGAACGAAAAACGACATTCGCGAAATAACATCGGAGAGACACTGTTCGTCTCTATAAAGCCACCGTACCTTTACCGCAAGTACCTGCGAGGATGCTGTAACGGAGATTTCGACGAACATCTGCTCTGATTTCGAAACAAGTCATTAAAGCATCTGAATGCATATAATTTGGGAGAGATTTTAGTTCAGTGCTTTCCTCATACTCAGAAACAGTCATAATGGAAAAAAAAAAAGAAGGATGGTGGAACTGAACAAAGAAATACCACATTTTTATAAAGTGAAGCGATAGATGTCTCTGTTTTTCAGTGGAATACATTTTTAATTTTTGATAAAATATACCAAAGTAATTATTTTAAATCAATATGCTATTAAAACTAAATTATGATAAACTTTTGACAAGAGGTTTGCATATTTTTAGAGGTCCCATATTTTGAAGTAGATACCAAGAAGGTATTATAATATTCAAGGAACATCTGCTCTTATTCCGAAACAAGTCATTAAACCGTCTGGATGCATATAATTTGGAAGAGATTTTAGTTAAGTGCTTTCGTCTTATCCAGAAACAGTCATAATGGACAAGAAAAAACGCCTTTTTATAAAGTGGATGATATATGTCGCTGTTTTTCCGCGGGATTCAGTTAAATTTTCAGTTAAATTATAGGAATAAAATTTTTTAAATAAATATGCCATTAAAACTAAGTTATTTTGAACTTTTGACTGGGAATTTATAAATTGTAAAAGTCTCATATTCTAAAGTAGATACTGAAAAAGTATTATGGTATTTTGCTTACACTTCTTTGCCCATAAAGCATCGAAATTGCTATTATGTATACCTCTCATTTCAACACATCGTAAGAAATATATATCCTTTCATTGCTATATTCAAAAGCGAAGTCAAGTAAGGTAGTAAGCGCATGTCTGTAATTGTTTTAATTTGGAAAACTTACAGACATGAGCTATCAAATTTTATTAATTAAATATAGCATCTTCCAGTGTCCCCCTCCCATAATGTTCGAATCGAACCTCTAAAAATTATTTTCCCTGTCAGAAAGCAATTTATCTTAACTAGAGATATTTTTGGACCCCACATTCTCTTTCCTTTAAATGATATATATTTCAAAGAATTCAAATCAGTTGCTTTCTTTCTAAGTTTAGTTTTATTTATGTATAAAATTATTAGTTATTTATTATTAATATATTTATTTAATAATTGTTATTCATAATTATACTTTATTTTATTAATAAATGATTAGCTTCTTTTGTGCATCCGGAGAAGAAATTACTAATAATACAGAAGGAAAAAAGTAAATATTAATTAAGCGCTCAACTGTACTTTTTATTACATAATAGATGTTTCCTGTTATAGAAAAAAGTTATTTGTAAACGACGGAATGTTAAAGATTATTTCTCGCTGTTATTATAGTCCCTTGATAGAGCTATTCATCTAAAAGCCAGACATTATTATTGTGTAAAGACAGCATGGCTATTTTAATATTACAGATGAATAGGAATAAAATATTAAGTTTAATGAACGTATCTTAACCTTACACATTCAATCATAATTAATAGGGATTTCATAGAAGAGGATGACACTATTTAACCGCAATCTCTTCGCAAATTTAGAAAATTTTAATTACTTCTGGAATAACCTACCACAACTAATAGACTGAGAGACCGCAACTGTGGTTAGATGGTACACTCAAAGTTTTTACGAATGTGGCTTGTTGTTTGTGGTTCTCAGGTTACAAAAGAGTGTTTTTCAGTTAATGCCATCTCTAATTTATTTTGTTGCAATTTTCACTAAGTATATCTACGGCAAAGCGGTTTTTATAGTGTCTGTTTTCTTAATTTTCGATGTCTGGGAAGTTGGAAATTTTCTCTCATCAACAAATTTCCAACTTCCCAGACATCGAAAATTTGATAAAATTTATGAGAACAAATTTTATCACATTCCGCCGTTCCCCTTAAAAACATCGATGTATTATTTTTACACAAAAATGAACGGGCAATACAAAAGTAGCCCAGGGTAACGCGGGAAGGAAGAAAAAAAACTATTCCGAGGTTTTAAATGAACCGCATGTGCTGATTTAAACAGGTTTTAACCAAATATAAATAAAACTTACATAGATATCTCGGTTATTCTCATGAATTAATTCTGTTATACCCCTTTAAATGAGGGGCATGTTGATATTCTCTTAAACAATGTAAACAGCATTTCTAAAATTTTCCCTATTTGACACAAAGGTCGTTCTTTGAACTCGCATATCTTCCTAACAACTTCACGTAATTTCAATATATGGTGCTCATTCGACGCAGAATTTTGTGTACATTAATGTGTAACATTTTCCTAGAAGTGAATCGTTTAGGGGTTATTAGTGAAAAACTGAAAAAAGTCCAAAAATTTCGAGGATTTTGGGACACCCCTCATAGAGCACAAACAGAAAATTGGTGCAAACTTCAATAAACTCTTTTTACATGCAAATAAAGAGATTAAAACCGTTTCCAGCTTTCCGAGAATTAATTAGTCTACGAACCCTATGTTGCCTGGTCTATGCAGCCAATAAGATGCGAATTAGCATTAAGACGAATGATAGCTGATACAACAGTTGATTCTGATAAGACATGAATCATTAATTTGTTAATTAAATTCATTAAAAATTATGAGTAAATAACTCATTAACATAACACATACCATGTAAAAAAAAAGGGCTCGTTTATCTATTATATGTTAATAACAAAATTTTCCCAGTTTCCTAAATAATTTTGGGGGTTACGTCTTACCACAAATAAGCCATTGATCTGCATGACTTGTCAAGCAACGAGCTTCGATGTGTAGACAACTTTTAAAATAATGGGACATCTAGTCTATGAATCTAAAAATAAAATTGTACTCAAAATCGCGAATAATTAAGTCGAGCATGTGGAAATAATTTTTTTAGAATTGAACTATGTATGCCATACTTTAGGACACTTCTAATATAAAATTGAAACTTTAGCTCTCTTATTAGTATTAATAAAATAATATACTATTTGAAGAAATTGATAATACATGAACAAATGTGATATACTCATTTATTGTGTTAAGGTATTCTGTTTAAACTGTCTCTGTGCAATATCTAACAATGATGTTCAAAATTTTAGCCGCAGGTCTCGAAATCTTTTTCCTTGAAAAGGATACTATACGATATTTTGAGACACGGTCTTGACACTATTTAGTATAACTATTAGGTATTTAGTACATCTATTCTGTAGGAATTTAAAGAACTTGAAGACATTGACCCGATAAATGGGTTGATCCTGACTTTGAATAATCGTGTTACGATGTTTGATGATATTTACTGATGCATGTGCTATGTATAACATGTAATAAAAATGCCTTAAAGGCTATAAAGGAAATTTTACTCAAAATCTTACAAATAAAATAACCAACATAAACAAAATAATGCATTTTACCCCAGAGGTTTTTACTGACGTAAACATATTAAATAATAATCAATAACCTTCCTCTCTCGCCTAAGTTTTGTGATGTGATTTCGCTTGTTTGTAACATTCTCTCCCATACATATCTCTCCCATGTTAACCTTTTCTTCCGCATTTCGCATTCAAGAGATCATCCCAAACAAAAGATTAGTATTTAAGGGAAGTTGGGACTCTACCAGAAATAAAAATCTGCTCTTTGAAGTTTCCCAGAGAGGTGCCAAATAGATTGGGCAACTCTCCAGTTGAAAGTTCAAAACCCTTAGGAGGTTGTTGGGACTGTTTAGTGATTTGGAACGAAACAAGCCCCACATATAAACACAATATGAATGGCAATGAACAGTTTGAAAGATACAACATGAAACAAATATGGTATCAGTGCACCCGACCTAATCTTCAATAACGGTCAATCACTGGCTATTCTTCCTCAAACTAACGTGTATATATATATATATATATATATATATATATATATATATATATATATATATATATATATATATATATATATATATATATACTCTCTAATTTTATGTGTCATAAAATACGCAAACACACGTGCATTTGTCTATATATATGCATTTGTGTCTGTATTTACATGTGTGTATATTTATGTATGTCGATAGTTTGGGAAAACTATTCATAAATTGGAATACTTTGGAATACTTTTTTATTAATTTATTAGCTGAATACCCGTGCTTCGCTACAGAGTACATTCAGATTAAATACAACGGTCAATGTATGCAGTTAATGCAAAAAAATTATATTTATAAAAATTCGTAACAGATAATTTTATAGAAAAAATAATGCAGAAGAAAATATTCAAATTAAATACAACGGTCAACTTATGCAATTAATTTGTATGTTTAATATCCATAAAACATACTAATTTGAATTATATTCTTAAAAAACTTCCATCTCAAGTAGTCTAGTGGTATAGTGGTTACCGCGTTTTAATATTTTTTTTGTCAATTTATGTCGTTGTCATGCACGTGACGCAAAATTAACTTGAAGTATCACAAAAGGAACAGAAACCACGTGATCAGTATTTAATAAATTAAATTCTTAAAAATCAATCTTTAAAATTTCACCAAAAGTCAGGAAATGGAGGTAAAGATTCGAAAAAGATTTCCTTTTAGAGGAATTTTTATGATCTTTCTCTTCATATAAATTTTATAACTCTCAGATTATTATTTTAGATGTAAACTTTAAAGAATGTTACAAAAACAGATTAAAAATTTAATGTAAAAAACCTAAGGATTTTAAAAAATCTTTCTTAGTGCACCCCTACACTATGAGAAGAATCGTCATGCACAATTTCAGCCCCTTAAGTTCAGCGGTTTGGTCTGTGCGTTATCTGTCAGTCAGTCACTTATGGAACTGTTTTATATATATAGATTAAAACGAAATATTTCCTAATACAAAAAAATATAAATTCCAAAGACTATTTTCTGGGCTAGCCGCACACATGGCATAGTGGTTAGCGCCATGAGCTTCCACAAAGTAGGCTTGAGTTTAAATCCCAAGTAATCCTTGGATGTTAACTCCGCGTTGTCCCCTCATAAGGTGCAGCGTTGGCTCACCTGAATGATGCAAGCATAATAAAGTAGCCCACTAGATTTCGTGTTATATTGTTCGAATGTCTCACAATAAGTGTCACCACTTTGGAGGAAATAAAATGGTTTCAGCGGTCCAAACTAGCCAAATGAAGATTTTCTTTTGGCTTTCACAATTTTTTGGCATGTTTAGAGAGTAGATCTCTTGTCCTTAAAGTTCCAAATATTCAAAAGTATTTGCCAGTGTAATTGGTATTATTATTTGCCAGTGTAATTGGTATTACATTTTTATTTGCCAGTGTAATTGGTATTACTACTTGGGAAATGATGCTAAGGAATTATTCTCCTTTTAGCTGTTTTATTATTTATTTTATTTTATTTTATTTTTTTATTTTATTTTATTTTTTTATTTTTTAAAAATTTTAAACACACCTAAACACTCATGTTCCAGATATTGCAATGTGAGCAGTTTTTTTAAATCCATGCTATAGTAAAAACACTGATGGTCAGTTCTGCAGTTTTTCCACTACGTAAGTATAATATGAAGAGGTTACTACCCCACGCCTAGCGCAGTGGATGCAAAATTTCACCACGACGATTAATAAAAATAAAGTCGTCTTCAAACGATACCTTCTTCCACAAAATGGCCTAAAAAAGATTAATTTTTCTGTCACTCCACTTCTGAAATCAATCAAAGTATTCGGCCCCCTTCTTACAGTTTAACGGAGATCAAGCACCTGCACCTGTCACTTTTTCCCACAGCTTTGGGAAATAAATGTTCCATCAAAAAGTGATTTAAAGTTCATCGTTAACAATTTTTCACAATCAGTCTCGGCAGCTAATCGTTTCTTCGAATAAAAAACGATCACAAATTATACGAGGAGGTAAAGAAAATATAATGCGAGAATACGCGCTGTTCTGTATGTATATGTATATAGGCCTATCAGCATTACCAAAAATATATAAGCTTCCAAACGGCACATCTCCTATCTTATTAATTTTCGCCATAGATTATCTAGGTTAAGTTTTTGTTTTGATCCAGACGCTCAATAAAAAATGATAGTGTTCTTTTGTTCTTGTTTTTTTGTTCTATGAAATATGGGCGCGAGTAAAAGAGAGAGCAAAAAATTGTTTGACGTCACAATTGAAGTTTCCGCAATATAACAGCGCCCTCTATTGACGCTTTACGTCGTTTTTCTATTGTCTTGCAAAGAAATATGAGATACAGCGTATATAAATCACATTTGATACCACTTTCTTAAGGATAATCGTAAGAGAATAGAGAAAAACATGACTTCCCGATATATTTTTGGATATGACAGAAATGACTGGGTCATTAGAAAACCCCAAAGCAGGATTTCAGAAGAAAAATATTTATTTATCTATTTAGCTCTTTAAAACTTTGCTTACCTCTAAATTATAGTTAAATGTACGCTTACGACGTTCAGATAATTCATGCATTGGTTTGCGTTTCGAGGCTAAGGATTATTAATAGATTGTAATAACTTCTTGCTGTAATGTTTTTAAAACAATAAATTTTAAAAAGTGTTTAGAAAATAAAAATAATACGGAAAAATTGAAAAGAGTGATTTTAAATACATATTATTTATATATCAGTAAGTAAACGTTTTATCAAAAAAAAAAAAAATAAATAATAAAGCTGTGAATCGAGTAAAAAAAATAATTTTTTCGTTGTAAATTAAAAATGAAGCAATAAAATTTAAGGAACATAATTTTCGATAACTTGAGAGAATTTCTTTTTATTTATTTTATTTATTTATTTTCTAGACTTATCGTGAGTGAAGCAACCAGAAACTCTCCCTTGGTGAGGGGAGATTGCTTGTGTCTCGGAGATAGTAATAAAAAAATAACATTTGAAATAACCCATTTTTTTGCGGGCCTATTATTTAGCTCCTTAAAATATGTGTATAAATTTTACTCTCGTGGCAACGCCTCTGACAGTTTCTCACATTTTCTGTAATGTTGCATTTTTATTTATTTTCTGACTTATAATGTAATAAAAAAATTATTAAACTCTATATTATGTGTGAGGGGTTATGCTTTCCCCCCCCCCCCCCAGAAATGTGTTTGAGGATGTTATCGTAATATTTGTGTAAAAGTAAAGGCTGAGAAATATTAACAATATCAAGAAAATTAACTTTCACATGCAACAGTATATTATTGTCCCTTAAGAATAGAAAATTTTAAATACAATTCAAGGCAGGGAAGGTCCAGGTGCATAAGGTGCATATTACATAAGCAGAGCCCCTCACCGCCAGGTTGTGGGTTCGATTCCCGTTTGACCGACAACAAGGCGCGATGGTCTAGGGAAGTGCTCTTCAACCTTTTAATCCCCGCGGACCGGTCAACTGTTGATAATTTTACCTCGGCCCGCTGAGGGGGGGGGGGGGGCTACGACTGCAATTTTAATTCATAATTTTGAAATGTTTAATAAACAATAAACTAATTAAAAATAGTTACAAGATTTCTTCTGTTACAAAGGTATAAATTAGCACAAACCCGACAAAGTCGCACTAACCCGAGAGAAATACACCGCAGTAAATAAAATGGAAATAATTTAATGTTCCTTGGGCGGCCCGGTACCATTTGATCCACGGACTGGTACCGATCCGAGGCCCGGGGGTTGGGGACCACTGGTCTAGGGGGCCCGTGGGGCGTGATCGCAAAGTTGGCAAGGCCAGCGGGCCAGTAATCTGAACGATGCCCGTCGCTGAAAATACATCGCCTTGTACACTAATGGTGGCTGGTGCACGTAAAATCTGTCGTGGCTGCAATGTCCTCCAAGTTCACAAATTTACCTCTGGTGGTGCGGGGACAAATGATCTGGTCTCGTCCCTTGACTCGGTTCTAAACTATGGGACCGGCTTGTAGGGGGTAATGCTGGCCACCTATACTGTGCCCCCCTAAATGAATGACCAGCAGTTTCGTCAGTGTATAAAATTGTATGGATTAAGTTCCAAAAACAGTTGTCATATGTAACAACAGACGACAAAGCTGGGATTAGAGATCAAGGCTGGGATTAGCTGGGCTTTATCATGCGAGCACCGTATAGGTGAGACTTATGTTCGCTCACCTATACGGTGCTCGCGTGATAAAGAAGCCAACAAATTCGCGGTGTTGATGGGCCAGTGTTATATTAGACAAAGCGTTGTATATTCGAAGACCTTGAAATATACAAATATTATTTGCCAAACTTTTTTAATTTATTGGGTTTTTTTCCCCTCCAGATTCGTTAGCACTTTCGTGTTTTGAAATAATCACATTTTAGAAAAAAGGGATATTCGAATATCCCTGATGCCTTCTATGATGTCAAAGCGGGTGGGAGAAGGTACAAGACCGCCAGATGTCACCCCTGGGGTTGTTCGGTATAAATTGGGGTGGTAGCCTATTCACAGGCAGGGATCTAATCCCGGCAGGCCGTATTTGCAACGTAGGGTCTTTGGAAACTGGAATTTCCATGATGCCTTGCATTCCTTCAAGGAAAAAAAAAATTCGCATGACACTCAGGGAATATTATTTTAAAATAAATTATTTGGTGTTAAGAAAATATACAAGGGTCTGAAAAGAATTCCAAATGTGTCATTAACTATAAGAGAGCTCTGGATATTATCTGGGGTATATATTAAAACTTTTGACGTTTGAAGCAACAAAACGTTGTCTGTATGCTAAGTGGGAGTTTGTATGAGTGAATTTACTCTGAAAAAATAATACTGTATGAAATTTTAATTTGTTTCAGTTATCGTCATATTAACAATAATTTGAATTGCCGAGTAAGTTAACCTCATTGTTGTTTGTTCCAATCAAGTCGAACAAAATTTTCTCAAACACAGGAGTTGGTTTTGTAGAGAAGGAAAAGACCTTTTTTAAACTAGTTTGTGTGGGGAATTTTTGTTCAAAATTATTCTAATGTTAAAATTTTAATATTAGAAGGCTATTTTTGGTTTGTAATTTTAGAGATTTTGTCTTTGGATATTTAGATGAATAATACATATCTTGTAAGAAAGTTCTGAAACATCTGTGGCAGGATATCTTTCGAAGCTAATCATTTTGAGTGTGCTGTTAAAATACGGGGAGTTAATCTATATATATATAAAACAGTTCCGTAACTGACTGACTCACTGACATACAACGTAGGGATGCGATATCGATGTCGATGTTTTAAGCATCGATTTATTGAAGCCGATGTTTTTTTAACATCCATGCTTTGTGCTCGATGTTTTACGTTGTCTCGATGTTTTTTTTTAATGAAAAAGTACCGTAATAAAAAAAAAAATTTACCACGTAGCATAATTTTTACACTCAATAAATGTAAGTCTGAATTCTGAAAAGGACGAATACAAAAGGGGGAAAGATTCCTTAGCAAACAGACAAATGACAATTAACAACCAATGAACCAATCAGAGCGCTTGGAATGTTCCCGACACTCCAGAACCTTCCATGGGGTTTTATTTTACAAATAGTATATACACGAGTGCATCCATTTAAGTTTTTGTTTTGTTCTGGTTTTATATAAGTTGATGTTAATATTATTAGTAAGATGCCTCCAAAAAGTACCGTTTGGAAATTTTTACAAAACCACTGACAAAATAGCGAAATGCAATATTTGCCTTAAGTCCCTCAAAACTTCTGGCAATACCACGAATTTATCTGGACATTTGAAGGCAAAACATGGCGGTATTTACAACGAGAATTTTGAGTCATCAATGTAGCCCAAAGCAACCAAGTTTTTGTCATTTGTGCCTGCCCAATAAGAGAGTAAAATTAAATCAGCCCCTCCCCCCTCGACTAACCGAAGTAACATTAATGTTAGAGGTTACTAAACCAGTTTTAAAAAATTGATGTTCTAAAACATCGATGTTTAAAAACATCGATGGTTTTTGGGCGATGTTTTATTAGCATCGATGTTTTAATATTGAATATCGATATTTCAAAACATCGATGTTTTGTTATCGATGTCGCATCACTAATACAACGCACAGACCAAACCACTGGACCTAAAGGGCTGAAATTTTGCATGGCGATTCATCTTATAGTGTAGGGGTGCACTAAGAAAGATTTTTGAAAATTAAACTTTTAAGCTGTTTTAGTAACTTTTTTTAAGTTTGCATTTAAAATAATAACTTGAGGGTTATAAAATTTATATCACGACAAATATCGTAAAAATTCCTTCAAAATGAAATCTTTTTCGAATATTTACCTCCATTTTTCTGATTTTGGGTAAATTTTTTAAAATTTATTTTTAGAATTTTATTTATTAAATGCTGATCACGTGATTTCTTTTTCTAGTACTTTAAATAAATTTATCGTCACGTCCATAACAACGAAATAGACAAAAACAATATTTTTTCCCTTGCTAATGCGGCAGACGATTGGACATTATCCAAATAAATATTAAAATACAATAAAAGATATTATGTTCCTCAAACTGTACTATATTAACTGAACTATATTCTTTAGTATGTCCTATTAGATTTAATATGAGTATTTTCTTCTACATTATTTTGTCTATAAAAATATCTCTTACGATTTTTTCTATAAATATATATATATATATTTTTTTTACATCAATTGTATCAATTGTATACATTGATCGTCGTATTTATTATACATACTTACATATATGTATATATATATATATATATATATATATATATATATATATTGGCATTAATTGCATACATTGACCGTTGAATTTAATTTGAATGTACTCCGTAGCGAAGTGCGGGTTTTCAGCTAGTTAAATATATATGCAAAGGACTAAATATTTCATATGCATGTATAGGATGAAGACTGCGCATCCATAGACCTAGAGTCTGCTCAAAGATTGTGATCTGCAGTCACTGTTTGGAGTGATAATGATCGCTACATTAAACATAAGTAAATACTGTTTTATGCATTACAGCGATTAATAATCATGACACGCATTGCCGAAAAGAAAGCTTTACAACGCACAAAACTAACGAAACCTTTTTATTTATTTAATATATTAATAATGTCCGCATGCTTTATTTTATGGGTGTGTTCGTATTCAATGCCGAGTTGAGAACGATTGGTGGAATTAAATGTATTACATCACCGTTTTATTATAGTTTATGAAAAAAGAAAACAAAATGTTTACAATCATCGGAATGCCTTTTCTCTTTAATGAAATTCCTCGACTGCTTTTTCTTTCCTTCTCCTAAGTGGGTCCATTATTTTTGAAAAGCTCCACAGTCATTAAAATCCGGGAAGTGCCCCCCTTTCACAATTGTAGCCGGCTAAAAGAAGATTCATAATTCGTTCTCTGCCTTCCACAAATATTCAGAGATTAAGTTAAAAGTAGTGCAAACGGAACAAGCGAAAAGGAATAGTGTTTATCTCGTAAATAAAATAAAGCATTCAAATCAGAAAGCAATCACCAACAAAGCAGTCTTTGCAGTAAAGGAAATTCCCACAAATGTCGGAATTCAATTTCAGAGACATTATTTTACTTCAAAACATAAAACATCGAATAAAAGTATCCAATTGTTTCTGTTCATTCTTGCGAGAAAATGAATGAAAACTATATACAAATGTGTGTTTTTTTTCTTCGTATTTCTCTGTTTGTAAAAGCAATTTTAGTTCTTCAAAGGGTAATTATACGAACCAATGAATTTCTTATTCTGCTTGAATAAAAAAAAAGAGAGGAATCTGTATCTAAGGCTAAACTGAGGAAATTGAAGCTAAATTCCGTTCGGTCACCAGAGGTGTGGTTCTCTTACGCATTTTTTTAAGCCCATGAGAAAATAATCGATTAAGAATTCAAAAAAAGGTTATTCTGTAGTGATTTATAAAACATAAACAAACAAAAAAAGGAACATCCTGAATTGCTCAAAAGGGCACTGAATAATTGAAAAAGCGTAGCCACACTTCCATTTTAAAATTAACAAAAGAGTTTTATCATAGATACGCGAGAATTAGTTTTTTATGTTACATAAACAAATATGAAAAAAATAAATTGTATACTCTGAATTACAGAAGTGATTTTGCTGAATAGTTTTCGCTGCTTTTAACAGTTATTGCTGCTTTTAAAAAAACTTATGTTGCGCGGAAGAGTTTGATTACGATGTATTCCAGTCAAGGGAGAACACATTTTTTTTTCATTTCTTTCCAATACAGTAAACGAACAAACTTTTATACGCAAAATAAATGTTCCTTATCCATTTCTTAAAGACAGTAAAATTTATTCATTGACATTATAAAAGTTTACTTTTTGTAATATTCATCCATTAATTCAGCACTCTACCCTCAAGAGTAATATTCGTATTTTTATGAATACATTAAATTGTTCTCTCTTCTTCCATTCCCAAAACAAACTTTCATTTGTTTGAGAAACCCTTTTTTCCCCATAAAAGACTGGAAATTTCTTTCTTTATATTCATTTGAATCAATGAAATATATTTTTAAGTGCAAAAATAAATTATATTTCGCCAACGATAAAAACAATTACCATTTTTGTTTGTCAGTAAGACTTTTAAATAAAACTGTTCATAAAACATCTAAATTACATGAGAAAATTTTGCAGTTTTCCAAGCAGCAATGAAATTTAATTTTGTGTTCTAGAAACTGCAAATTTTTTATAGTGTACAAAGCCATAAAAATTAAGCAACGCCGTACGATTGAGATTTGATAAAAATCAAAAGTTAGAGCTTGATCGATTGTAAACTCATTTAAATCAACCTAAATACTAGTATGTTTTTATGAAGGATTTTTATCATACACCTTAAAACCGGAGTCAAAAATTACTGGAAGTTCAAAAAATTTTACTAATGAACAAATGTTCCTTGAGCAATACTTCATTTAAAATATAGCATCAAATTTACGGGGAAAATATTCAATACTTTGTTACATATATTCAATTAAAATTATTATTATTTATTATTTATTTATTAATCATCATTTTTATTCATTTATCTTTTCACACTTGTGCATCCATAATTCAAAAGCTGACCAAATCCTATTTCTTACATTATACATATCAAATTGGTAACATGGAAAATGACGAATTCATTTTACACAGGTATATTGATGGCATTATAATACTTCATTAAAATGACTCAAAAATAGATCTAGTGCTTTACCATAAATCATTAAAACTTTTTACTAGCCGTAATAATGCTTTTAACGCAACTTTCTTCGATCTCAATATTAGTCTTAATATTGAACAAAAGGTTACCTTCTTTTCATGTGATAAACTGTCTGATTTTAATTTTGAAACTGATAAATTTCAAAACTTCAGCACCTGCCATCATAAATCAATATTTAGAAACAATATCCTTAATCAAATCATGCTAATAAATGGACTATGTTCGAGAGGTAATAGGATCAAATACATTTAAGCTTTTAAAATAGTGCTTAGCAAAAATATCTACTTTGATAATTTTATTAGCAACATAATTGGTAGTTTTAGGTAGTTTCATTATTATTTTTTTTTCATTTGAGCAAACTTTGTTTGATATAGCTTATATATATATATATTTCATAGCTTAGAATAATCTCTAATATCAGCTTTAGAATACATTAAAAAATCTTCTAAATTGTGTGCAGATAATTTTGGACTATTGAATGATTTTTAACTTAGTCAGTTAATATTTTTTTGTTTGTTTATTAAATGGTACGAAAATCTGTAGGATTATTTCCTTGGTTAGAAAAGGGGGTTTGTAGCCATCTTGAGTCAGCGTTGTGTCTATCCTGCTTCTTAGGATGACCATAGAACAATTATTCACTAACAGTGGTCCAATGTACCAACGGAGGTTTAAAAAAACAAAACAAACACCAGTGTTTCTTGAAAAGCTTTGGAATTTTGTTTGTTTACAAAATATATTTGGTGGTTGCTCTAATTTTTTTTTTGAACTTTGGTTCTAGTCTTACGAATTTATGAAAAAAATTAGGACCACCACCGTAGAACTTTATATATACCAACAAACCTATGAATAGCACGCTTTTGGACTTGTTTGATTCTTTTCTTGAGCTACCAATTTCATCAGATAACAATTTCATCTGATGAGGAGGACGAAGTTCTGCCAATGAAATTCTTAAATAAAATGTAAATTTCGTGTATTGTATGAAAGACATCATAAATGCTTACGCATGCTTAGATAAAGAATGAATATTAATGTAATTAAAAATACGGTACTCGTTTGCTTCAGGAACTAACTTGTTTCTTTAATTAAAAATATGAGTTTTTTAGTATATTTCAGAAATAAAGAATGAAAACAATACAATTTATGAACTATGTTCTCTAACTGCTGCTTTTTGCCTTTGCTTTTTTGTTCTGTTTGATGAATATTTCATTTAAGAGAGCATACATATATTTCCCTTAGAAATGTTTTTCTTCAGATATGAAATCCCCGAGTAACCATTTGTAGGATGACGAGTTTTGAACAAAGCCTTCTTTCTGAGACAAATGAAACTAAAGTTTTTCAGCAATATATTTTTTTTTTAATCCCGTCGAGAGTTGAATATTTCATTACTGGAGCAAAATTAAAACGATAAACGTTCCTTTGGGAAGGACGGGGCGGGATTCCTAACGTTTAATTAAACTAAAACAAAAACAAACTTTATTTTTCTGTTTCTTTAGCAGATGCTATCAGTTGTTTATTACTGACGGATTTTTAATAAACTAGAATTTACGCTATATTATTCGCCTGCTCTGATTTTATTTCTGATTGTTTTTGAAGGTAATATTTCCCCTTTCCGTGGTTATTTAGTTTTCAATACTCGATTAAAAAAATATTTTTTTATTCGTGACTACAAAATCCGGCTACAAACATTCTAAAAAATTCTAGGACTTATTTCCAAACATTTTAACGTAGGATTACGTTCCTCCATAGCGGTCCTCCGGAAAGCAAAATTTCATATGTCCTGTGTTGCGAGTTATAACTTTGGCAACGCGCCAAACTCAGTCTGTATCGCTTGGGCAAGCAGTAAACAGTTAAACAGAAAAGTACCAAAATGTGTCAAAATTTTGACATTTATATATATACAGGCATACATGCGTGCATATATATATAGATACATATATGCATAACACATGCATACATATATACATACAAAAAAGGTAAGCAACGATAAGTGATCCTACGTTAATAACCCGCGGTAGTTTCATTAGAAGAGACCACCTGAAATTTGTTTTAAAATAGGATTACGTTTCTCAATAACGGTCCTCCGGAAAGAAAAAAATCAGGGTCCGTCGCGAGTTATAATTTTGGCAGCGTACCAAACCCAGTAGCAGGAAACAGTTAAACAGAAAAAAACAAAAATGCGTCAAAAAAAAGAAAAAAGAGGTAAGCAACGATCAGTAATCCTACGTTAATAACCTGCCGTAGTTTCGTTAGAAGAGACCACTTGAATTTTTTTTCTTAATACAGGTAATATGATTGTATGTTTAATAACTAAAACATCTTCTATTATATTTATCACACATTCTAAATCTATTTTAAAGCGTAAGCTCAATACTTCTGGCCTGTATAGTCCCGCCTTGACGACTCCGCATCTTAAATATTTCCACTTACGTAGATGACGCAGATCTATCTCTCATTTCACCCAGTCTGTGCGGCTCATGAACTCCAATTCGCCTCCATAACGTATTATTGTTGCATTCCTGATTAATGATGTTCGTGTTCAGGTTATTCACACACATGGAAGTTCGCTCATACAGGAAGTGGATGCTCAAGATATACTAGTAGGATTTCATATTTGGTGTTTTGGATACTTTGAAAGAAATTCGTACTTACCTGGAAATATAATGTTTCTAGACTACGGAACTTTCGTAACGGGGTTACGTTCGTAGCGGTGAATTTGGCTGCTAGTGTTGTTGGACTGCTAATCCTCATTTTAGTGAATAAAGTGTTAGAAAAAAAACTGAATGGTACTCTACTACATCGTGTACGAATTAAAACAAAGTACTTTAATTTCCTTCTTATAATAAAGTTAATAAAACATTTTAAATATGAGGTCAATTTTTCGGTTCCTCTTTAATTAAGTCTTTAAGGAGATAAAAACTCATAAAGATACAAAGCAGGAACGTTGCCAAATACTAGTTGCTTAGAAACTTGACACTACACCCCGAGAAAAGATTTTTACTGTACTTTTAGCGTACAAAGATTAAACTGAATAATCCTTTTATTACTTGAAACACAGTATGGTTATCGAACAATTCAACATTATATGAAATGTAAAGGAGAACAAGTTATTTGCATATTTATAAGTAGAGAGAATGGATAACGGCGTCCACTTAGTCCCTGATTCAATCTCAAAGTCCATAGAATCGTAGCTCACGCCAGCATATGGCACCCTTTAGTGCCATATGCCCAGGCGATATCCAGGAGCATATAGAAAGGACGCGGAAGTTAGTTATACAGTGGACGCTCGTTAATTCGAACTCGGTTAATTCGAACTTTCGGTTAATTCGAACTAATCCAAAGGCCCCAAAAAACTTGTATTGGAGTTAATGTTAAAAATATCTCATTAATTCGAACTAAATTTTTATCACTTCGGTTAATTCGAACTAAAAATTTGACAAAAAAAAATTCTTTTTCCTCGTTTAATAGAGAAAATACACACTGTATTTATTATTTTGTGTGTCAAAATTTCTTTTCTGTGTAAAGAGGCCCATGCCTGCATTCCTAGACTATTGCATGTCCGCTAAACGTTAGTAGCTATTGTCCTTCTTATTAGTTCTAAACGGAAAAGGCAATTTTCCTTTATTCGGATCGATTTTCTTAGAATTTCAGAAAAAGTTTTTTCCCCTCACTGAATGCATCCTGCATTTATATGATAGCACTGAAATTCAGTTGAAAATTTTAAAATCATGGGTTTCTCAATAAGTTTAAGCTATTAAAAAGATCTCTGGCCAGTAAATATATATGAACAAAAGAATACAAAATCTCCGGATCTCGGTAGATGACGCTCCGCCTGTTTAGGCTTTAATGACATCTTAAGCAACCTCGCTCTTTTTTTTTTCATTCAGTGAAAAATTTATTTTATTTTAGTAAAAATAGTCAAACAAAAAGATTTTCCACTCCGAGTAAACTGATTTGTTTTCTTATAGAAACTAGGTAAATTGAAACATTCTACAACACTGAAAATTTGCGTCTTTCTTTCTTTTGCATTTATTTACGTTTCAAGTAAATACATCTATTTTTTTAGATCCTCATCATTCCGTAAAAGATAAATACAGACTTTTTGAGAGATGAAAACAATAAAATACTCCAGAAAAAACTTGACATTTGAGAATGTATTTCACGATAGATTTAAAAGCTAAGGAAAAATCTAATACTTTTTTATCGGGTCAATGTGATTGAATCCTCACTCCGGATGTACTCAATCATGAAGAAATCGGAGACATAAGTGCAAAAGACAATTTAGAGCGAATAAGGGAGATTCAATATGTGTAAGAGAGATGTTATTGGAGTAAAACATTTAAGTTATACAGTGAATTATCACCTTTACCTGTTGTTAACGAGTTAAGTATAAAAACTAGCCACACATTATTGTATACAAATTTACTTACATATAGCACCAAAATAAACTATCTACCTCTGGAGATAGTTCTCTATCTAAGACTATCTAAACTATTCTAGGAAATATTAAAGGAATCAACTCGGGAATTTCAGGAATATTTACTTAAAATCTCATTAAAAGGTTAAATTGTTTCTAAATAAAATCAACAGCAAAATATGCGGATAATTTATTTTCGGGATTTTATTAAAGACATATCCTAATTTTTTAAGGTTTGTATGAATACATGAAATAATAATGTGTAAAAATAAATGCCTCTGGAGTCTATCTACCTCTGTAGATTCTGGAGACTCTATCTACCTCTGGAGATAGTTCTCTATCTAAGAATATCTAAACTATTCTAGAAAATATTAAAGGAATCGGGAATTTCAGGAATATTTACTTAAAATCTCATTAAAAGGTTAAATTGTTTCTAAATAAAATCAACAGCAAAATATGCGGATAATTTATTTTCGGGATTTTATTAAAGACATATCCTAATTTTTTAAGGTTTGTATGAATACATGAAATAATGTGTAAAAATAAATGATACTTTCTATCTTTTACAAAATTTCAAGGAACTTCAAAGACCCCCCTTTTATAAACAATATAAACTAACCATCTTTTATAAACAATATAAACAAAGTTTTCGACATAGTACCTCAAACCTAAACAAATTGAAAATGTGGTTACCATTTTTAATAAAAAGGTATATATTTTACAAGTAATGGAAACTGGAATACAAAAATTTCTCTTGGGAGGGTTTCAAAACTGAAACCTCACACGAAACTGCAAGTATTCCGCATTCTCGAAATGCCTGTTTCTGGAACTATTTCGCCTCGTTTCGCAACACTAATAATATTTTACCTGCCAAACCACAGGAAAGATATACAACACTCTCCGCATGTGAAGGCTCAAAATATAAAAAATGGGCACATCTATCAGTACAACAGCTTCGGATAATCGGATGACCAACCATAAACAAGAAAGCTTTTGTTTCAGTACATGAAGCAATCACTGACTTATGAAGGGAAGTCATTAGTCCGGTAGATATTTAACGGTGAAAAGATGTAATTATCTCGTTTTCGGAATTATACGAGGCTATAGTATAATTTGAGCTATGAATAAAGCCGTTAATAGAGATTAAAGAAAAAATACGACACTGGCACAAATCCTGTTAAGAATTATACAGGAAAAAAGAAGTACGATTTAAAATCGTTCTCTAGCATTTAATTGTTTAAAGCTCGTTTCCTGTTTTGGGTTTATGTGATAGATTGATGGTAACTTTTACTAAAATACTGATATATGTCATAGATGGAGGTCAATATATAGTGTTTTAGAGATTAACATATTATTTGTTGTAGCGTTGAATAAAGAAACCACAGCTGCCCGAGTGGCAGATGTTCCCACAGAAGGGTTAACCCATACTGGATTTATCTATATATTTAAGTTGCTACACGGATTCTTTGGGCAGTCCGCGAGAGAAAACTACTGCATAATTTTGGTCTTAAATGAAATATTTTAGTATATAGATGTGTCGAATTGGGTTTTTGTAACCGCAATTTCTATTAAATAGCTATAATTTACAATTGAAAATTGCTTTCTGCGCATGCTCGGTGACATGTTTATATCTGGCTTTCGATACTCACTAAGCACGAGGCCGCATAAACACATTGATTTGTTTATGCGCATGCTCAGTGACATGTTTATATCTGGCTTTAGGCACTTACTAAGCAGGAGGCCGCATAAACACGTTAATTTGCTTATTCCGAAGAATCTCTCTAGCTCTCTCTACCATTTTTTTTAATTATGTTTATGAGACATAGAATTAAATCTGACGGAAATTGTTTATTTTGCGCTATTGAGTAACCATATTTCTTTTCATTGGGTTCAATAGTAATTTTTCAAAGTGTATTTCTCTATTCTTAATATTATGATTGTCAACATTTGGCAATGATGTGTTTGAGTATAATTTGTTTATAAGTACATTTATTTACAATCCAGCCCTTCTGTTTTGGAGGGTACCAACTAGTAAATTATTAAAGTGCAGGGGATGCTCCATAGGATATTACCCCGTTTGCAGTGGACTAGAACCTCATTCCTTCTGTAAACTATGACAGGCTATGACAGTGGCGCACCCAGGATTTTAAGTGCAGGGGATTAAAGTGCAGGATTAAAGTGCAGGGGATAAAAGTGCAGGGGATTAAAGTGCAGGACAGTGGGACAGTGCTATGACAGTGGCGCACCCAGGATTTTTAGTGCAGGGGATTAAAGTGTGTGTGGCTAATGTCCCTGGGGGATGACAACATTACACCCCAGTCCGGTGTACATATGAATATAAGACATAGAAACAGACAAATGGCACAATCACAGAAGAATTTTATTGACAGACGATGACACCGGCGATAGACGATGGGTTGCAGCTCCCCTTTCTAGACTGGGTTCCAATTGCAGGCGGAAGACTGAACGGTTCCCCAGAATACAGCCGAGTCTTATGCGGGAATCGAACCCACACCCCCGGCGTGGCAGGCTGATGCCTTATCCACTTAGCCACTGGGCGACGGGGATTAAAGTGCAGGATTAAAGTGCAGGGGATTAAAGTGCAGGATTAAAGTGCAGGGGATTAAAGTGCAGGATTAAAATGCAGGGGATGCTCCATAGGATATTCCCCCGTTTGCAGTGGACTAGAACCTCATTCCTTCTGTAAACTATGACAGGCTATGACAGTGGCGCACCCAGGATTTTTTCTTGGGGGGGGGCGAGACGAATGAATATAAATATTTATAATGCATGGGGGGGCCGAGATGAACGAATAAAAATATTTATAATGCAAAATAAATATTTATACTTCTTTGGGGGGGGGGGGCAGAGTCCCCTGGACCCCCCCCCCCCCCGGGTGCGCCACTGAGCTATGAACACGTGGTATCGGAGATCAGGCCTTCGCTCTTAATATGGTTTGCAAAAGAATCTGTAAGTAATTTTGTAAATGATTTTCTGTAAAAAACGTTGCGTCTTTCAACATCTTTGCATCTTTTCTTTCTTGCCTCAACAAAGGCTGTTTATAAAAGATATTTCACTACTTTCTTCAAATGTCAAAAGTCATTTAAAATAACACTCATATAGAGGATCATAAAAAAACCCCATTTCAAACCACTTGAGAGGATTTTTGAAAACTGTCTCAATTTTAAGAGTAATGTTTCGCATACTTTTTTTTTTTAGATTACACGAAAATTTCTCTCGTTTATAACAATAATCAACTTTTTACTTCAAACTCTCAAAATATTTTTTTCTGATGCTGGAAACGCTTTTACAGAAAACGTTTGGGCTTTAAGCAAGAATATTCTGGGAATATGTTTATAAAGGCTTTTTTCGTGAAATAATTTAGTATGCAATGGAAAATTTAGTTAAGTTTAGCAAACTGTATTAAAAACTGTTATTTGTTGCAATATAGCCATTTTTGATGAATTTGATGAAAAGCCGACTTCTCGACGACTGGTTAACAGACAGTTCTCTCGTCTAAAATACAATGTTCATACTGTCTATTAATTTTCAACTTTTGGAAAATAATAATACTTGATATGAAATTAAGTGACTGATTATTAAATTTTGGGAGAAAAAATCAAGTTTAATCTCAGATTTTTTTTAATTACAAACACAGGAAAGTAAAGTTGAAGTTTCAAATGTCATCTTTGCTGAGTTGAAAAGTTCAAATTTTTAAAAAAATTAAATGAATATATGCATACATTTTAATGGTTATTAAAAAGCAAAACTTTTGCACAGAGTAATTTTGGAAACTTTATTAATTTTAGACGATAAAAGGATTTGCTGTATGAATACAAGTTTTATAAAATATACGATTTATTCCGCCCTTAAAGTGTTTTCCATTTAGCTAATACATTGAATTTTTTTTCTTACAGTACTTGTTAATATCATTATAAAAGCAAAACAAATTTAATACATAAAATTTAAAAACATTGAATAAGTATTTTGGTTAAAATTTAATGTGTTTCTCAAGGTTATGCAATTGATTTAAATTCAGTTTTTCTTTGACCCTCACCACTAGATTGATGACTGCAGATTTTGAAAAAAATGCCTGCAGCTTTTGACAGGTGAATGGATAAACACATCAGAGGAAATGTATCTCCGAAGAATAGAAAAACAGGCATTTTAAAGTGAAGACTTCTTAATAATTTATTTTCCCTGTTATAAACAATACATGTCCAAGTTTAAAATTCTTCATAAATTTGATAATTTAAGGGGACAAGGTACTTTCAATCTTGTTCTTATTTAATTTTGAATATTTTACTCTATATACCCCATGAGTATAATTTATATTCTTTTCTACTACACTAAAGATACTTAGAATTCACAAATAAGTATTTTGTGGGGGAATAAGACCTATTTATCAAAAAATTCTTCAAAAATGCTAGAATTTTTCAAAAGGCTCCATGCATATTCATTTTCTTCTGATATCTACCAAATTTCTCAGAATTGTTAATTGAAGTGTTTATCACAAAACCGTGCATAATTCTTTAAATCATATTTTTTTTACAAATTTATAGACCATAAAATAAAGTAAAAATATAAAAAAAATAACAGGCAGAATAAAAAAAATTTATTTAAGAATTTAGATTCACACACACAAAAAAAATTAATGCAAATTTATATTTATATACATATGGTAAACTTATAATACAAAATTTAAGAATTTTAATTAATATAGAATGCGCATGGAGCCCTTTGAAAAACATTAGCAGTTTTGAAATATTTTTTTGCAAAACAGGCATTATTCAGCTAAAAATTCCTTATTTTGAATTCTAAGGGTTTTTAATGTAGTAAAATAGAAAATTAATTATTCTCATTTTGTATATAGAGCTAAAAACTGAAAATAAAAAATTCGAATTTGAAGGTCCCCTGTCCCCTTAATGCAATACTCATACAATGTTTTTGATTTTCAATTATTTATGTTTTATTTAATATCAAAGAGTTACTACTGCATACTAATTCCTAGATATGTATTTATAAATTACAAATTACAAATTAAATTGATTCAGCAAAAAAAAAAAAAAAAAAAAAATCAAAGTTCTTGAATTTGCCACCACTATCATTTCTCAATATCTTGATTGATGTAATAATTTTAAACCCCACTAGTGATGGAGAACTTCCTCCAAGTAATGATTTAGTAACGTTACTTAGTCCACCTCTGCGTCATGTTCCTACTTTAGCGCTTCCAAACCGATCTTTTATCTTGTTTTGAAATATTTGATAATAGTTAAGAAAATTTCAGTTCTTCGAAACAATTTTCATAATTCCTTTGACCTCGACTTTCTGATTATTCAGGAAGAATACAGCATTTTTGGAGGGTATCATTTTCGCTTACAATATTATGATTATGAAATTTTTTAGTAATGAGTGTTTTAGTAAAAGGTGTTTTTTGATAACAGAATATGATAAAATATTTGCACAATTGCTAATGTTTCCCATAATTACAGCATTCATTTCTCAGTTACTTCATGTGAATAAGGCTCACTAGCTATCACAATATCTCACCTCTGTTTTCAATATACAGTCGAACCCTGTTGTAGCAAACCCGGTATATAACGAACTCACGGATATAACGAACGGAAATTTTGGCCCCGCCATTTTCCTATTGTACGTAATTTAATTAGTATTGTGTCAGTTTAATGTAAACGATTTTAATCGGTTTAATTCATTAATGATCATTTTTAATAGATTTTATCATTTTTTTTAATACATCATTATTGAATACACATTTCAACTAATGAGTTATACATTTTGTGAACTCTAGCATTTTTCTTAACGATTTGAATATAGCGAACCACCGGATAAAGCGAACAAAACCTTTGGTCCCTTGAAGTTCGTTATAAAGTGGTTCGACTGTACTTGATACAGATGTCTTTAAGCATATGATATTTCACGAAATGCTACATTTATATGTATAGGATTTAATTGTGATACATCGTTTTAAAATTTAACTTTTTATACAAAAGAGCTATGTTTTAATCTGGTTATGGATGTATTTAAAACATCTATAGCAGACACTATTATATTTTATATTTTGTTATTTCCCGTAGTATCTTCTTTTGAGATAATTTTACGTTATCTGGATATTAAGTAGGGGTTATTAATTTTATAAAAATTACTGTTACTTTTTTCTGTGATTAGGTTTTATAACAATAATTTGTATCTTGATCAGCATATTACTCTCTCTCTCTTTTAAGCATTATGTACAAGTTTGTTGAGGTTTTTCTTTTTTACTTTTGGCACCGCTTACTCACTAGTGCTTCCCTAGTAATCTAGTAGTTCAATCCGAATTTTAATTGTCCCCGTTTTCCTGTTGAGGGATTGTTCAGAACTGAGAAACCTTTGAATTTAAGATATCTTTCGAGACTGTATGCTTCGTTCTGCGCTGGCTATACTGAGAACAAAATAATCCTGCTTATTTGAAGTAACCTTGTAAGTCATTTTAAGACTTCTAACGTGTTATGAAAGATTACATAACATTTTTATATATGGTAGATATGGTAAGAGAAAATTACTCAAAGACGAAAGTTTAAATTAAATTTAACGTTTGTGTGTTTAAATGCAACACATCTTTTGCCAATATTCTAACGTTAGTTTCCTTTCGAGATGATTGAACTAGATGAATGTCCAAGACAAAAATTACATGGGACTTTATTATTAAATATACGTCTCTATGTAACGAACTTTCCTTTAACGAAGTCTTCTATTTTGAAAAATTTCCTACAGAACCTTGACTTTGGACGACATTAGAATGCAAATGAATTCCGGGGAAACATTCTATATTTCGAAGTTTTCCAATATAGAAATACTTAACATAATTTGGAGTGCATTAAACTCTCAAGATAGTTTTGGAAAAGAAGGGCATCGATCTTTGCGATTTTTTTTATGAACTGAAGCCTTTTATTAGAAATCTACGCCAGGCAAAATTACGGATTTCTTTTATAGTTTACGAATAGTTTGTATAGTTTACGAATGTACTTGGAATGCAAAGCATATGAACTTTTACAAATTACAGTAAAACTTTGTTGATCCGGATCAGATATGTAGACATTATTTTTATTTAATGTTCACATTAGATAATAGTTTTTAACCATGATAGCAAGAACGTGACTACAAATACGCCAAATATTCACTTTTTAGTTTGATTCAATGTAAAGTTCCTGCATAGATTGTAAATAAATTATGGTAATAAAATGATTTTTGTTGAGTTTAAGAAAGCTTTACTAGGCTTACCAATTCTTTGTTAAGAAATGATGTGAAACGTTATTTTTATATTTTTTAAGATCTTGTCAACAATACTATGTATTTTTGCTACAAAACTTAGTTTTTTATCGTAATAAATGGTAAGTCTGCTTAGTTAAGGATTTTATATTGCTTATTTACCTATATTACCGTATTATCCGAATTGTCTATGGTCCCAATTAGTCCGGATAAACGACGTTTTACTTCATCATTTTTTATATTATAGAAGCCATTATTGATTTAAAATGTCCCTTTTCTTTATATGTCTTATTAAATACTATTTCTTTTAGTTTAAAATGAATTTTTATTAAATAAATAAAAGAGTTAGTCAAACTGCCTAAACTTACTAGTTACTCTTGAGTAATAAAATTTTATATAAGGTTTATTATTAGATAACGTTTTACTTGATATTTTTAATTTTATCAAATTTACCTCATTAGTTATAAGATAATTTACATTTACGTTAAATGAATTTCCTCGAACAATGAACGTTGCATAATAATATAAATAGTAATTTAGATTTTTCATTCAAAGTCTTCATTTAATCAAACAACTAAACTTAATTTCTATTTATCGAGTTTTGTTTGTAACGAAATGCTTCACTGAAATAATGGGATTTCCTTAAGGGGGTGGTGGACTTTCAAATTACCAAAAATCGAACAAAAATTGGAATTTTTTTTGGGGTGTATTAATATTTTAAAAATATGTAAATATTGGAATAAAATGCACTTAAAATATGTAATTAAAAGTAAAATGAAAACTTGGTGGCTTTAGAAAAGTAAATATTAACGGTAGGTGAAAATCTCTATCGACATTTTTTTTCACGACATATTGGGAGATTTTATTTCACTTTTGAATAAAATCTCCCAATATTTGGCGTTTGAAACAATACTTCGTGGACTTCAATTCGAGGAAAACGTCCCTGGTGAAGTTTTTAATAGACTGAATAAATGCGAGCATTTCTTTGAACTTTCCGCAAAACTGGCTGTTCAGCAAGATATTCGAAGTTTTTTTAAAAGAATGTAACTGTGATCATTGTAACCATTGTCTGGATTATTGTTTTTTTTAAAGATATGTAGTATTCAATAAATCTTTCATATTAATTCATTTTTTAGTTATTAACTTTCATTTAATGGGATTCGCCTATAAATTAGAAATGGATTTTCGTATAAGAAAGTTAGATTTAATTTTTTTTTAGGAGAATTATGATAAAACTAAGCTCAATTCTATATATTTCGAAATTTCTATATATCGAATTTTTTTCCGGTAATTTGCTACTTCGATATACGGAGGTTCGACTGTATATATATATATACACAGTTGGCTCTCTGTTTAACGACTTTCAAGGGATCGTGAAAAATCGTCCTTAAGTAGAAATCGCCCTTAAACAGAATCTGTGAAGAAGTAACATTTCCCATAACGTCGGAGGGGCCGGGACTGGGAAATATCGTCTTTAAATAGAGATCGTATACGAAAGTTAGATTTAATTTTTTTTTTAGGAGAATTATGATAAAACTAAGCTCAATTCTATATATCGAAATTTCTATATATCGAATTTTTTTCCGGTAATTTGCTACTTCGATATATGGAGGTTCGACTGTATATGTAAAATTTCATATCCCCGGGGTAAAAATTTCCAAAATCGCTTTGTAATGTCCCCCATCCCCTTAAACATAGATTTAACTGCATTTTTTTAATGCCTCTGAACAATATTATTACACTTGTGTCCGCTCGATTTCACCCCTACCTCGCAACACGCATATATTTCCTCACCCTCTGACCACTAGATCAGAAAATCTCCTAAGCATTCCTGCGGTTCCCCTTATATGAAGGAGGGGAAAAAAAAATATATATTGAGATGACGACCTACAATAATAAGTCGGGTGTACTTGGACAAGGCCATTGGAACTCGTTCCGACGACTTTCAACAAGGCCTTTTCAGCCGGCGACCGGTTTTATTTGTTGAAAGCGAAGGAATTTTTGGGATGCTCCTCGGCGAATCTGTGTACCGAGAAAACCCTTTTCAGATTTTTATATATTTTTTATTTCTTCAGGTATTTATGTTATGCAGGTAC